>OX235279.1:35338866-35938866 GCA_944472155.2 Trichobilharzia szidati
TTTTCATCATGAGCTGACATTAGTTAGAGAAGCATTGGAAAACAACCTGGGAGTACTGGACAGCTGTTTCCTAAGTCCTAGTTTGGGACTCTTCAGAACTCATGGGCCATTGGATCGGGTCCCAGTGGCTGATGAATGGTCTACGAGCTAGCTCGCCTTGTAACCAGAAGATCCTGGGTTCGAATCCCGGTGGGTGCGTACTGCTGAAGAGTCCCAAACTAGGATAATGTAAACAGCTGTCCAGTACTCCCAGGTTGTTTTCCAATGCTTCTCTAACTAATGTCAGCTCATGATGGAAATCACGATAACTCAGGACTTATCTGTAACACATCCAGCTGACGAGTCCCCAGTAGGACGAAATGCGAATGCTGGATTCCACTGCTAGTCACCATCCACCAATTAACTCAGATGGTAAACCCTTTTTTTAGTGGTCAGTTACAACTGAAATAATGGCGTAGTAATCAATTTGGTGTAGACTGGAGGCTTCGACCTCATAGTTTATTGAACTATTTGTTCGACGGGACAGATATCATTCCAGTTGTACTGCGAGTCTGACTTAATGCTATCAATGCTGTCAACCTTTGGTGACTAATAAGCGTAGAAGTTATTTATTGTCTGTGGAATGGTAAGTAATTTTGTTTATCAAAATAGCCTCACTATTACACAATTGAACGATTGATTATATATGTATGTACGTAGATCAGTGACATTAAATGACTTATCGTGACCGTTAGAGCTAAAGTGGTGTTCTCTATCACTACTGACAGATAACTCAAATCTGAGTAAACAAAGCACCAGGTTCAATGTCAGTATTATTATCTTGGGAAACGAAGGATTCCGACAAGTGCACAACATATGACAGCGTATATATATATATATATATATAAGCCTCAGTTAATAATGAAGTGGACGATTTCACCTCATAACACACAGTGTACTGCTTTCTCCCTGAGAAATAAGAATGCGCTAAGCCCTTAACAAGTTTCTTTATACCTCTGAATATTCATTTCCTCGATACATTTTAGACTCTAGGGTTAATTTTCATCTTAAATTGTTTTATCGCTGTCATTCCAGTTGCCGTTCTTTATGCCTACATATATCAATTAGTTCAGTAAAATTCATATCACTTGAATTCTGAAATGGACAAACGGTTTCCTCTACCATTTTCTACACGAAAAGATTACATTGTATTGACACCAAATAATGAAAAAATTAATCTCCTACATCATCAGCGAACGGAAATCAGGATTACACAAAAGGCGATCATCCCCCCACCCCCACACACTTACTTTTTCTGAAGTGTATAAGTAGCGAAAGCAGTCTATCAACGGCTTCCGATAAAACGATATACCTGTCTAGTTAGAGAGTGCAGGCGAAGAACTCAAAGTGACATCTCAGTGTGTCAAACTAAACAGGACCGTTGTATACAAAAACACATTCTGTCAAACAATGCAATGAAATAATGGGGAGCTATTCATAATCAATGCAGTAAATCGGTAACTAAATTAATCCTGCGGAATACATATCAGCCATTGGAAACTTTCAAAAGCCTGACTACTGAACAAAGAATATTCACTTCGATAACCTCCTCCTCCTCCTCTTCATCAGGTTCTCCACCTATATCCATCCATCCATAATAATGGTGATAGAAGAATTGGGAATATTATCAACAGCATTAATTTTCAAGTATTTGTTGTATAGGGATTTTGTTTGATGATTTCGTCATGAGCTGACATCAGTACTGATGGAGAGTCCCAAACTAGGGCGAAACAGCCGTCCAGTACTCCCAAGTCTTCCAGTGATTCTCTAGCTGATGTCAGCTCATGATGAAATCTTCCATGCAATCAAGCATTAATTTTACTTAAATAATATCGAATCAATCAATAATATGAATAGATTACAGTTCACTAAGGCATCTGTAGGTGTGATGAGATGCATCAACACAACATTACAATACACACTGAGTATCAGACAGACAGATTAAGAAAAATACTACTACTACTACAAAACTCATGAATTTGTAGGCTCGACAGAAGACCAGAGCAGTAATAGTGACTCGCTGTTTCTCCTGCACACACACACGTATACACCAACACACACACACACACACAGAGCACCGATTATTTTAGACGAACCACACGAGCCTCTGGTGTTTGGTAGAGTATCCGTACCTGGATACTTTGGGCAGTTTATTTCCTACCCGATAGCTGATGATGGAGAAGCATTCTTCCGATTTCTGCAAATTTCTTTTTATACCACCATCTGGTTCTTTTGTAAGGAGGAGATGTGGGACTAGAGCTGGAACGAATCTACTCATGTAAGTAAGTGAGTGAAAGAGATGACTTCTTTTAGATTTCACCCGTTGATGGCGGTGATACGTGATTCTTGTTGGCTACGTCAGACATCTTTATCACCTCTGTCATCTCTATGTTCACCTGAACTGCTGTTCTCAGTGTCGCTTCTGCCGACTGGTTGTCTTCCGCTTGCAAATCATCGAATTTGTGAGACATGAAGTACATGGTATTCAACGAATTCAGATCTGCTCCCCTCAACGTGTGTCCGTCTTCTCACACGCCACACACCACACACACACATGCACATGCACACACTCACAAACACACACACACAGTCTACCAGAAGATCTAATTCACCACAATCGGGAACAGCATTGCTGATAGTAGGCAGCCTTGTCTTACACACATGTTCAATTCAATCGCTTCACTGAGTAATCGGTTGTGCACTACGCGGAACGCAGAATCCTGCATATAACATAGCTGATGATCAGTGAGGCTATTAAGAAAATGCACCGAGTACCACGTACAATTTTTCAAAGAATCTTTTAACCATCCACCCAATTCGTGTATTGGTGTTGTATTTGGCCACCATAACATACACAGAATTGTGCACTATCACTTTACAGCAGATAAAACTTTTGGAAAACACAATAATTTCATACAGTCAACTGGATGGAATTTATGAATCCGGGTGTTGAATTCTGTTCAAAATGTCATTCTCCTGTTGAATGATAGAATAAAACCATGTGCTATGGAATCGGCTTGTTGATATAAGAAGGATCTGTCGCTGCTCAGTGAAAAGTTCAAGGTATACGACAATGATCGCTTACCTAGTAATGACAGATACTGACGCACACGAGTATTTACACTGTCGAGGACATCTTCAAATGACTATGTGAGTGTGAAGTGTGAGAATAGAAGGAGTGAAACACCAGAAACGCTGAAATAGGTTATGCACCGAATTGATATAATTACTCAGACAGAAGTGGCTTGCAAAGTATAACATAAGAGTTAAAATAAGAGTTAAGTAATACTCATCAATGGCAAAAAGTAAGGAAATGAAGGAAGGAATGTGATAAGGTTGTAATTGTTATTGAGTAGTGAGAAGGAGGCAGTAAAATGAAAGTGGAAGTAAAATTGAAATATGTAGAAAATTTACAGGGAACGACTAGTGAAGAGGTGAAGACCAGGGTAGAATCAGACACTAGACAAACGTTTTCTGTTTGCAGACTTCGGCGTTGTGTTGACGAATTGCCAACACCTCCGCCATACACAAATACCGAAACCTAACTCTCTTCTTACCGTTCGGTCTCATCTTGTAGATAACATTGAAAGACGACTGTGGTGGAGCTGCGTGACCTGATTTCACCAATTGCTTGACAATTCGGCTAGTAACTGTCTTGCACTGTCATTTTGCTAATCATGCCGGATAATGTTCACAGATGAATTTGGAGAGTGTGCGTTTTGTGTGTCCAATTCAACTAATTCCACAGGAACAAGTGAATTTTATCCTATCAAACTCCTCACTTTAGTCACTAATCTGAAATGTTTCCACACTCGTTTCTACTGACCATTCTATTTATATACATACATTAGACAATCCATTTTATCACTTCACATCCACCTATTATAGTGATAGTGAAAATCTAACAAGTGACATGTCATTCTGTGACGTCAGAAGACAAGATCAGGCGACAAAATCGTTTCCGTTCCCCTGACTAGCTCTATCCATTTCTGGAGCTCGCTGACATTCACCAGCTTCTCTCTGTTCGCATTTTTGATGGTATATACGTGACCCCGTCTCGCGTTGACCGTGTATGTTCCTTCCCACTTTGGTAGCAGTTTTCGCAACCCTGGCACCTATCCGCCGGTCTTTCGCTTATCTCTACATCTGACTTTACCTCCTATCTCGAATCCGGGGTACTTCCCCTTTACCTTCTGTTCGGCTTTCACAGCGTCCACTTTCTGCTCTCGTTTGGCGTTGTTGATGGCTTGTTTCCGCTCCGTCCACCATCTCGTCATACTCCGATGCTGGTGGAGGGGCCAGGTCTTGTTATGTTATGTATCGGTAGTCGTGGTTTCCTCCCATACATCAAGTGAAACGGTGATTTCTTCGTCGTTTCTTGCGCGGACGCACGATGTACTTCCACAAACAGTGGAAGCTCTGTTTCCCAGTTACCGCCCTTTGTGGCCAGCCACTCTTTCAGGGTGCAGTTATTTCTCTCCGTCAGTCCGTTTGTTTGTGGATGATATGGCGTTGTTCTAATTTTCTTGATACATAACTCTTGCAGCCGGACTTTAAACTCTTCGCTTTCAAAACACGAACTTTGGTCTGTCAATATCGCTTTTGGCACACCGTGGTTTGCAACGATATGTCGATTAACTGCTTCTGTCACCGCTTTCGCTCGTTGATCAGGGATCGCGACTGCATCTAGCCATCGTGTCCATTGTTCTGTCATGACCAGAAGATATTGATTGCCATTGGACGTTTGTGGAAAAGGTCCCATTACATCTACGGACCACAGGTCGCCTACTTCTGTCACTGGAATCAACTGAGGTGACCGTCGTATGTACTGATCACCTTTCATCAGCTGACATTGTGTACACGCTGTTATGTACTTCTCGACGTCTTCTCTCATACATGGCCAGTAAATGCTTTGTCGCAGGAGATCATTCCTTCTGGCAACACCTGTGTGTGATAGTTGGTGACATTCTTGTACCATCTCTTGGCGCAGCTTTGCATTGACGTATTACTGCTGAGCAGCTTCCGTCATCCTCCTGCCACGTCAACATTCCGCAGGCATTCAAGCTTAGCCGGTCTTTCTGTTCGAGTAGGAGATTTAGCTCACGATTCGCTGTGGGCCGATTCACCATTTCTTCATTAGATATCACTTGTATGACAGTTTTCAAGGTGTCGTCTGATCTTTGATTCTGGACAAGTCTTGCTGGTCTGGTCTTGCTCTAAGCCATTTACATTATATGCTATTTCAGGTAACTCTACCTCTTCTGATCTAGATGAAGTATCCGGCAACACATTCTCTTCTCCTGGAACATGAGATCGTGAAATCATACTCTTGCAGGCGTAGCATCCACCGTCAGAACTTCCCACATGGGTCTCTGGTGGTTCTCAGCCACTGCAACGGTTTATGATCAGTCTCTACGTGGAAGCGTTGACCAATTAAACAGGGTCTCCATTTGTCTAGCGCCTACACATTCGCCAAACACTCCTTCTCAATTGTTCCGTGTGCGTTAAAACACGGCTGGCGAACTCGACGACTCCGTCACTCTGTTTGACTACCGCACCTATTCCGTAATCGCTAGCATCGGTAGACACTATGAACGGCTCTCCCGACACCGATAGTCGTAGCGTCATTCTCTGGTAACCCATCAGCTGTTTGATGCGGTCAAATACCCTCTGCGAGTCTTCCGAACAGACAAACTTTGACTCGCCTAATAGCCGGTAGAGCGGATACGCTACATTCTTGAAGGAAGCTCTTCACGAATCGACTATAGAACACTGCTCTCCCCAAAAGCTGTTTCAGTTTCCTTTTTTGAACTCGGGGGCTCAATGGACTTGATTGGTAAGATTTTTTCCGGCAGTGGTGTTATCTCGCCATTTCCCACCTTATGACCCAAAAGCGTAACGTTCTTCGTAGCAATCTCAGATTTCTCCTTGTTGATGCGTAGACCGAATTAGATATGATAGAGAAGATTTGTAGCTCAGGTGGATAATTTTGATGTTGTTGTGTTCTCTGAGCTGGAGAGTTAATTTGCGAAGCTTTCATCACCCTACTGGGTGACATCTTCAGCGCATACTTCAATTCGACTTCAAATTGAAGTATGCGCTGAAGATGTCACCCAGTAGGGTGATGAAAGCTTCGCAAATTAACTCTCCAGCTCAGAGAACACAACAACATCAAAAGTAGACCGAATTCCTCGATGCGTCTTAGAACTGCCTCTACATGCTCTACATGATCAGTCTCGCTCGTACTGTATATCACTAGATCATCTCCATGAACGTCAACGTTCCTCAAATTCTTAAGCAGCAACGTCATTAATCGTCTTAAATTTAGACGAGGCACCTGCCAAACCAAAAGGCATGCGTTTAAACCGATACTGCTTTTGTCCCACAAACAACGCAGTCTTATCTCTATATCCTCGTTCCATTGGCAGTTGCCAGTACCCCGATCGCAGATCTAAGACTGAGAACAGCTTCGCACTTTGTAAGTGATCTAAAGTTTCTGCTATTGTCGGCATCGCACGCGGTCTCAGCTCTGTTATACTGTTCAATTGTCGGAAATCAACACAAAATCTGTATTTCCCTTTGCTTTTCTTCACCAATAGCACTGGAGAACTACGTGGACTATCGGCTTATTCAATAGTGTCATCATTCAACATCTCTTCAACCTGTCTTGCAACCTCGCTTTCTTAATGACACGGGACTCTTCGAGTAACGAATGGTCTCACTTCCCCGCTTGTCACTGGAATTTCCTGCCTCACTTTATCACAGTAGCCGTACGGATCTCCCTCTCCAGTGAAAAGTTGGTCGTATTTGCTAAGTAACTTTGCGACATTTAGGAATTTCGACGCCACAATCCCTGCTACCTCACTATTCTCGTGCATGCTGAAACAACCATACTTTGTAACGACAACCCTTTTCTTCATGTTAATCACTACATCCACTTATAGGAAAAGGTCTGCCCCAAGGATTGTTCGGCGCAATTCAGCTACGACCAGGAATGGGAACGTCACGCTATCCTCTCCAATACTAACCCTGCAGTCTGACACTCCCGTGATTCTTAACACGTGCCCCCCCCCACTGTCTGCACTGTCAATGAACACAGTCTTATATTCTCACATAGGCTCCTTTTTTTCCCAGTGTCCGAGTGCTAAGAGTCCGAGGTGGATAGAGAGAGAGAGAGAGCAGATGACCAATCTACTGCGATCACCCAGACATCAGCAGCCTAGAACTAATCTGTAATTCTAAGTAAGACGAATGTATCCTCCACATAACTGGCTATTATTATTACTTTTATTATTATCATTATCATTTTAATGCTACATATCAAACTTTGTGATTGTTAGGAGGAGAAGAGGAGAATTCATTGTAAAGAATGTTCTTCCGTCAGACTGACACACTTCTAATTCATCACGTGGGAATATTTCATACACAATGAAATCTCAGACAGTGGATTCATCCGAGCTGACTGAAATAATCAGCTGAAGCCTGTAGAAGCATGAGTTGTTATTCATAGTGGGAGAGCCGGCACTGCATTGCTTAACATCACATTACCTTTCATGAATCCGGAACATCGAGTAGCAAATCACTTTATACGAATTCGTCCGTTATGATTCTCGCCACTTGATCATGTGACTCACATCACCTTGTCTTCCTTGTTCCATGTTCCCGTTCATTTCACTTTACTGCATCACTCTCGAATAAAACTACATTTCGGTTTCATTCACGAGAATTTACTCAATCACTCAACCACTCACTGACTCCCTCAGTCAGTCAGTCTGCCAGTCAATCATTGAATCAACTACCTGATTTCGACATTCAACCTGACAAATTCTAAATCACTGACGAATGTTCAACTAAATCTTCGAATAAAATCCTGCTCTATTTTTATCGTAATCGATCAACTCATATTTACTCAACTCAACTCAACTTCATCTCCACTCTTCGTTATGTATTCTCGCTCACCCCGCCCGACTCACATTTCCAAATCCTGACTTTCTCAAATAAATGCACAGAGAAAAGACAACGTCACGACATGTGAGATGATGAGGAAGCGAATGATGAACACGAAAATCTAACATTCAAGCTCTAATGCTCGGTAAGTGAAAGGCTTCATTCGTTGCGAACCCGATTCAAAGTGAAATGTTCACAGAACTTCCAAGCCACCAATGTGTGATTTGCTCGAGAAAAGGGTCAATCAACTATCTAGGAAAGATACTATAAATAGTAACAGTGTAGAATTCTCCCGAAAGAAATCCGAAACGATAATCCAAACTATAGATTTAACCACACGTAGAGGGACGTGTAAAGTCCGAAATACCGGATATTCTGCAATACGGTATTTTATTACATAAAATTAGATAGATAATATACAAACCTCAAAATGTGAGGTGTCTGTGGCTAAATGCCGTCAAATGCACAACCACTGTGCAGTCAATAAGTAAAAACAGCAATGCTGTGTCAAGGTCGATCCACGTGTCGGTTCAAACGGCCCGCGAATGCCAAGCAAAGAATAAACAAATATGAACAAACAACTTCCAATAGGAAAGCATACACTGTAGGGCAAGGTCAGCAAATAATGTTTCAGGAGAAGAAAAATAACAACTATATATTAATAGAATGATAATAGAACAAGTAATTTAACTGCAGTTGTAGGCAAATGTCATTGATATAAATTGACATATTAAATCATACTACTTACTAATGGCAAGTAGTATAATGTTGAACAAAGGAAAGATTGAGAATGAACAGGTAGGAAAGGAATTAACACCGTCCCCTCAAAACCAGCCTGGTTTTCCCTACTCTACCTGCTAGTAAGACACAGAAATGGTGCAAATGGTACTCTCGCCACATCTGCATCCACTATCCAGCTATATATCCTACAAAGTGCTCATCTCTCCTCAATACCTCAATATCTAATAGGCAAACCTTACGCACATCTCGGTTGACTATACCCCTCGGTGTCTTGATATCCACTTTTCTGATATACCCAGCCATCACAGCTTCCCGTAACACCTGTAATTATTCCCATTGACCAACGATTGCGAGGTGAAGGCTCCGCAGTCACTAGTACTAGGTCTCCCACTTGTAAGTTTCGATGTCGTTGAACCCACTACTTTGCACGCGATTGTAAGGTCGTCAAGTACTCCCGCTTCCACCGTCTCCAAAACGTATCGGCAAGGAGTTGCCCTTCTTTCCATCGTCGTGAGTAACGTCCACATAAACTAGCGTCGATTTCAGGAACCTGTTCAGGATTTCTTGATAAGAGAATATGATTTGGTGTCAGCACATCCAACTGACTTCAGTCATCATAAACAGGTACTAGCGGCCTACTATTTAGTATCCTTTCTACTTCTGTCAAATAGGTCATGAGTGATTCATCTGTGAGGACTTGCTCCTTCGAGACTGCGCTTAACACTCGACGTACGCTTCCGATCAACCTCTCCCATACTCCGCCACGGTGGCTAGCATAAGGTGGATTTAACTTCCATTCTATACCACGATTTGTCATAGCTCTCATCATACAATCACTGTCTAATTGTGGCACAACTTGCTGTGCTGTAACTCACGATCAGCCCCCACAAAGTTTGTACCCCGGTCACTGTATATCTCCCTTGGAGTCCCCCTGCGGTTGGTAAAGCCTGAAAGCATCATTAGGAATGAATCGATAGAAAGAGCGTAAGCTACTTCTAAGTGAACCGCTCGAGTTTTCAAACAAGTGAATATGCATCCATATCTTTTGTCTGTAGTCCGCCCCCGCCTAACGATAAAGGGGCCGAAGTAATCTACCCCGGTGCTAGAGAATGGAAAATCTGACGTGACCCTTGCTATGGGTAATTCTGCCATCACTTGTTCAGTAGGTTTTGCAGACCTGATTCGGCAACCGATGCATTTATTCACCACACGCTTAACTACTGCCGCTCCTTTCAATATCCATTATTTTAAAAGTCAACTGTCAACAGAAATTCCATACCACCAATGTGTGATTTAATCGAGAAACGGAACAATCTTCTGTCTACTGAAGATACTGTATATAGCAATAGACTGTTGCTGTTTTTCAGCTCAACGCACATGGGGAGACGACGCAACAGTAGACAAATCAAGATGTGTCAGCCAACCCTATACTTCTTATCTACACCTCTCTGTCTATCTCTTTCTCGCGCGCGCTCTCGCTCACTCTGTGTACTTCACAAGAAACAAAGATGGATACTGTTGAGAGAGAGAGAGAGAGAGACTGATTGTAACGTAGGTGCACAAATGTCTGCAACAGTGTATTCCTTTATTCCTTCAACGACGGTCACGATCACGATCATGATGATGGTGATGATTGATTCCTGTAAATGTAGGAGTATAATCTCAATAGTCTATGCATGATAAGTATAGATGAGTGATGTGTATGCCCACTGACTATATCACAACTCACTCAGTGGGAGGAAAATGTCACCATGACAACATCAGCAGCACATATATCCTCCTCATACATACACTTCAATTAGAAGAAATTGCAACGAAAACAGTCAACAACACTCATCACTCAGACTTTTCCGTCTGCCTGCCTGTCACTCTCTCCCTCTCTGTCTATCTGTATCTGTCTCTGTCTGTCTCTCCCTGTCTCTGACTAACTGACTTTCCAACCCACCTCCACTCTGACTCTGAGTACATTGTGCCAACAATCTTCCTTCCACACACACACACACACACACACGGTAAGGCAACTCTCATAAGCGAACCAATTAGTCAGTCAGTGATGAGTACAAATATTAAATGAGATTCACTGTGTCCATCTACCCTGTCACTGGAGCTATTAACTGTTTATCATGCACTGCACTCACCTATTGGCTGGAGATATTCCGACCTGACCACACCACGTCTCTTGATCAAATTACACATACAGAAAAAACTTCCATGTCCTTTCACCAGTCAGTCAGTCAGTCAGTCAGTCAGTCAGTCAGTCAGTCAGTCAGTCAGTCAGTCAGTCAGTCAGTCAGTCAGTCAGTCAGTCAGTCAGTCAGTCAGTCAGTCAGTCAGTCAGTCAGTCAGTCAGTCAGTCAGTCAGTCAGTCAGTCAGTCAGTCAGTCAGTCAGATTTAGTCTCTGATTGAAACTGCCACTACCATAGAACAGCAAGTTGCTAGTGTAGTCCATATCACAACCTATTTCTTCTAACAGTCTCGTCTTCTTCTCACTAATCACTCATGTACTCTCCACTGAAACAAACAAACAAACAAACGGACAAAGAGACAAACAAACGAACCAAGAAAGAGACAAACAGACAGTCATGGCAAACTAATTCATAGTTTCCCCTATTCCCTTGCACATATTTCATAGAGGAGAGCTGTGGTAATCGTGTTGTGAACATTCGTGCAGCATCAGGAGACCTCGTGAGACAAGTATGCAATAGAGACACAATCATGTTATCAAATGAATCACGAAAAAGACATTTTCATCCTCCCGAGAAATAACTACTCACTTGTGAGAGGAGGATTCTCTCCTCTTTATTCTCCTAACATGGCATATACTTCATGTGCCTCAATTCTATTCTATTTGTATAATCTCCACCCACCCGTTTGAGAAAAGGAAAGAAAACAAGTCATTCTTATATCCAAAAGTGTTGTTCTTGTGGTTCTTCTTCTTGTTGAGATGTTTCGACAGTCAGAAAAAATGCATTCAAGATTTACAAAAGGCATTTGCAAGCAAATCTTATTCCTGGCAATAGTTACAGTAATAAGAACATTATTGACAATATCTGCAGTACAAAAAATAGTGTTCAGATCACATCACATCACTTCACACCACATCACATCACACAACTTGACACAACACGACACGACACTAAACCAAACACATCATCATCATCATCATTATAATCATCATCATGAGATCATGAATGGGTTAGTCAAGCGGTGATGGTGGTGATCGGACAACTCTGGTCAGTCAGTTATCATCAGTGAGTAGAGGCAAAATCAAATACACAAAAATGTCCGCAAAATCTGCGCAAACTGAGTTCACCCTACTAACACAAAGAAAAATAGAGAAACAAATTAACAAAAAATAAGAACAGAAATGCAACAGAAACTAACTGTTTATAAAATAAATAATAAGTTATTATTATTATTATTATTACTAATATAGCAGTGATAGGGTTAGTCATTTTCAGACAGTGTGATATGAGTTTGATCGCTTTTTGTGTAATTTAAGATTCAACTCGCTTGCCAATAGGATATCCCAGGAAGTCACTTGTCGCTCTACTGGATCATATTTTCCAGCAATGAAGTAATTGATCGAGGATAAGAATGTATAAGAGAAACAAAACCAACCAATCTCAAAATACTATAGAAAACAATTTTCAGGTAGATTTTGTCAGAAACGTGCATCAATTAAAGGGTCGTTGAAAATGAGAAAGCAACGGACACCAAATACAACTTAGTTAGATCACAGGACCGGCCACAATGGATGGACAAACAATAAAAAACTCTGCAGAAGAACCATTCAAGAAGCTATTAACCTGACGGCGCGGATCAGGCGCACTCTGCACACATTTGAGAAAGGCATATGAGCCATCCAGATACGCGGGTTCAACCCATATAAGAGACGACGAGTTATGCGAAGGAGCGAGGGTGACATGGAGAAGACCGTGTTGTGAGGAGATGAAGGCTTATGAGCCAGATATTGGGGACCGCAGAAAACAGGATGAAATCGAGATGTGCTGTCAATGACCCATGTTCTCCTCAGAATCCAACACGAATAATAATAATATAATGTGGTTTCTCCAACTGAATCTGCCTGCTTTCTTCTTGATAACCGATTCATGGTTGTTCTCACGTTTCATTTTTTTCTTTATTCCACTTGTAGCTACTACCAGCATCATCAGTTAAGATCACAAGGCTGCAGTAGTTATTAAGTCAGTTAATCAGTTACATAGACACAAGAGTCAGTTTAAGCCACGTAGGAAGGTGTAGACTTCCTGGTTGCGGTCCTCGGGACGGTAGAAACCAATGGCTGAACACATTTGGTGATATGGCTGAAAACTGTTCTCAATGGCTGGCGCAGATGCATCCACTCCTTGTGATTTATAATTTACTATAAAACTATGTTAGTCTTTGACATTAGTATTCGTTTTGCCCCACATCTCTCATTACTGTCTCTATTTTGCGTTTCTTTTCACTTTATTCTCTGGCTGAGTGAGGTGTGGCGACCCGAACTGCTGCTGCTGTACATCGGTGCAAACTTCTATGTTGAATGCAGTCCACATAGACATAGACAGAGTAGAAAGTCTACTAGTCACATCAACAACACTCACATTTTCATCTACATGTGAAAAAATACTAACACTAAGTGAACAGAAAAACAGCAGCAGTCTGTGGTGTTACACCTACCTCTTATTAAAATTAGAATGATGATAAGATCTTAACTGAAAAGACTATCATCTCGATGCGCACGTAAAGATCAGATCGCGGATAAAGAGTCGTTTCATTGGAATATCTGATTCCGGAAACCATTTATACAGCTTCGAGGCAAAATACTGCCTTGTATAACTTTCGATTGGTTTCTAAAAGAAATGCATCAGTCAGTTAGTTAGTTGTTCAAAGTACTAATCAGGAAGTAGGAAATTCAATGAATCAATTAATTAATTAACTGGTGGATTTACAACATGTCAGGCATGCATGACACCTACATCTGTAGGACAGTATACACATTTCCTCAGTTTTGTACCAATCCGATATAAAATCAATTTGGTCAAATACCTTACGAATAGAGCAAGACGTATTTGTACAGATGACTCCCTAGAAAATGAGCTAGGATATATCCAAAATACGCTGGTCCAAATGGGTTATCCTAGTAGATTTGTTAGGAGACACATGAATACCAAGTACAACAAAGGAAAACTGACAACAGTTAAAAAGAAAGAACTGTTCATGAAAATTCAATTTAATGGGGACGTGGCTAGTGAAGTCTTACATCTGAGATTATCGAGAGCGATAAAACGGACTTATACTGCCGCCACCCTTTGTTTGTCATTTTCCAGCCGACCAATTTTGATTGCTCAAGTGAAAGATAAGCTACCTAGTTGTGCCACTTCGATGTGTATCTATAAATTTAGTTGCTCCTGTGGAGAAAGCTATATAGGGCGAACAACTAGACAGCTGAAGAAACGCATTAATGCGCATCTTCCTTCATGGTTCGGAAAAGGTCAAATAAAATCCATATGAAGTTCTATTTTGGCTCATTTGATTGATAGCGGTCACCAAGTGGACAAAAATAGTGCTTTCAAAGTTATCTATCGTATTCCATCGAGTCTTTCGAAGGAATCAGAAACCGTCTTTTACACCTAGCCGAAGCTATGGGAATTCGAGAGAACAATCCTAGTCTTTGCATACAAAAGAAGTTTGTTCTACCTTTGTCTCTCCCTTGGCCTAGGTGAACTGTATTCAAAACCCTCCCACCCTTTCTTATTTTCCACCTCCTTTGTACTTTTATAATATTTGTTTAAACTCTGATTATCGTTCCACTTCACCCTTTAAGATTTGACCCAATTTATTTATACACTTATATACATATACTATCTTTGTTATTCTTATCACCTGCATAAACCTTATTATCAATATTTTGTTATCATTATAATCATCGTTATTAACTACGTTCAAAACATTTACCACATTATTATTATTATTATTATTAAGACTATTAAGATTATTATTTGATTCCCAAAATCACCGTCATTGGTTAAAATTTTATATATAAATCTATGTAAATTAGAGTAAAGCCTGAAGAAGATCTAATTGAAAACAATATTGTTCGCTTATATGTCTTGTTCTAATACAAAGATTATCCGTGATCTACGTGATCTCCATGGACAGGTTCGCCCACACAATGCCCATTCCATCGAGGGCACTGAAATACAAACTAAGTCAGGCGTAGAATACCTTGGAATAGTTTTCTCCTCTGACCTTCCTCGATCGTGCCATGTCTTGTTGATCCCTGAGAGATGGATGTTCCGTCTGAACCACTACATTGAGAAGTGAAGGCAATCACTGGAACTCCACTTGTAGAATTTCTTATCTCATGCATCTTATCTGTTGTCGCTTAATGCTTCCAATTTGTCTTCCCTGGGCTACTCAAAAACCACTAAGTCATATGGAGGCAAAGGATATTAAAGCTCGTCGGTATGGCAAGTAGTGTTCCATCACTAGGTCAGCTAGTTAACACTGTAGTCGACAGACACTTGAACTCGAGAGAGGAATGGTCAAAATGCATATTGTTTGACCCTCACTACCAACTCTATTCTCTACTCTCCCCGCCTTGCATCTAATCACGTCCGACTAGAAGTCATTGTAGAAGATGATTTGCTCGCAAACGAAGTACAGGAACTCAACGATACTCTACTTAGCCCTCCCGTGTTCTGTGTGACAGAGCAAGTGTTAGGCGCGAAACTTTCAACTTACTATGGAATTGGCAATAATCAATGACTCTTCGATTCCCTCCCATATGTAATTTATGCTGATACTATTTCAATTATCTCAGGACATTAGTTATTAGCATTCTTACTATTATTTTAAACTTTTCATACATTTTTGACTTTATTATTACGACTTATCATACCGAAAAGCTGTTATGATCAATTTTGTCTACAGATACGATATAGTGTGCTTTCATTTATGTTGCTGAGTGAATAAGATGCAATAATGTACCAAATGCTGAGAACTGCACACTGTATCGTAATGTACTGTTAACGACTGAAGTAAGCGATTATTATTATTATTATTGTGGTATGCCAAGAGGTGTGCATAGAAGACGGTAAGGGTGCTTGGTGCATGCGCAGATGACCAATAACGTATTTTAATATCATTTCCTGAGAAGTTTGTATGGGCAGTGCAATTAGCGTGATCAGTGATCACTCGGTTGCACAACAACCAATAAGTCGACCACTAGTTGTGCATTCTAACCTCATTCTACGAAAGTTTCAAAGTCGTGTAGTTATAAGTGATTAGACTTCGAACAGTATATTGTGTTCGGAAGGCGTCATTATCCAGTTATTAATAATAATACTGTTTCACTCTCTGTGTATGTGATATATTCAATCAACAAATTTATATGGAATAACACACTGCCAGAATGCCCAGGATTGACACATACACTCATTCCACCTACACTTGTATCACAATGTTTTGAAATTCCGTTCTACAACAGCAGATATCCAATTGTCGAATCATCAGATTATAGCTTAGCGTAGAGAGTTTGTGACGCCCAGTTTCCTATTGATATGGTTAATTCATGAGCAGCATTGCATCCTACACAACAAGGAGACAGTGTTGAGCCAGTACATGTTTTTCACAAGTAGACTGACTGCATTGTTGACCACTATCAAAGTGAGCGAAGGCAACAAGTGGCGATGTTTAATGAATAAGTCATTCTATAGCAGGAATATCCCGTCACTCGACTGATAACGAAGAGGACACGATGAGTACAGTCAGTTTATCACCGAAAGTATCCAAAAGTGTTTACAATGACAACAGGGATGCTCACTGTAGTGTGCGACGAGTGCACCAATATTTTTATTCACTCATACACGATACGAAGTTTCTGATGAGATCGCCTACTCAACTCAACATCAAAGATATATCTTACGAAATCGGGAAACAAGGCAAAATGTAGATGATTGATAAGAACGGTGTTGGATGAAACAGGTCAGGAGGAAGCAAGAAATCTTTCAGTTGGGCATTAGGCCGCTGTTCAAATGCTCATGAATCATAAGAATATCATCTATGCAAACCATCACGAGTGAATACTGAAATACACCGAGGCGGTATGCATCGGTAAGACTAAGTCCCTCACCTCCAACTGTGCCCACAGAAACAATTGTTTGCCACGCTTAGGCCAGCCTGGTAATCCTCATCTGGTTATGCTGCCAATATCGGTGTCACTTATTATCCTGCTTAGTTTTAAGTCCCTTATTATTCCGTCTATTGTAGTTGACTTTTCATCTGTTCATTTTTCATACAAATTGAATTGGTAATTAAATGTGTGTTCAGATTGTTCCAGATGGGTATTCTGGTCGAATTGAGACAAACGTCATGTTTCATGATCTTATTGAAAGTTTTAGGGGGAAATGATAGTTTCAGATTCCATTCAGTTGAAACTGTGATGAGAGTTATAAATGAATTGCAGAAATTTCAACAAACTTATAATTGAACAGGCTTGGAAGATTGAAAGCTTTTCCTTGATTGAGTGGATGGTTCACGTTCTCCGTCTGTGAGATGATGCGTTTGTTAAGCTCCAATAGCGAAGAAGGCTTTAACCTACTGGACATCAGATTCGTCCTCGGTGTTTGGTGAGATCCGAACGGTAAGGGGTCACATTCCACCAGTTGGAGGGACAGACAGCAGATTGAAGTAATATTAAGTTTAAGAATAACTGCTCCAGTGAGTCTAGGAATCTGGCCTGAAAGTGTTGGGTGAACCGTTTTATCACTATTGTGACTGAGATCGGCAGCTGCGACTATTAACCCTGTCGGCCATAAGTCGAAGGCAGCAGGGAAGTATACGCGTGAGTCTAGTTAAAGTAACCCGGAAAATCAGTCTTATTGATACGGAATTTTAAGAGCACGAAAAGGAGCGAACTCGTTGTATGCTGGAATGAAGGAAGGCAAATGACGCCACATGACAGAAGACGTCAGGAAGCCTGTTAGATAATGAAATTTCATTTTAGGGATTCAAACGTTGGAGAAAGAGAATGGGATATATGAAATATATGGCCGAGACGCTAAGGACATTCGAACTGAGGAAGAAACGAGAATATGTGCCTTTTCGAAGTCAACGAAGTTGAGGTAGGAAGAGTTCTGACTGCCATTCTATGCTTTGTTCTGTGATGGGGATGCATAGATTTGCATTTCGATCAGCACACCATTTGCCTTTCCTGAATCCAGCTTGTTCCGGTCTGGCGGAGTTCTGTATCCATTATATCCTTTATTCTATCCAGGATGATGCCACTCAGTATTTAGTTGGCATGAATAAGAGTATGATTCCACTCCATTTCTCGCATTGAGAGACGTAAGTCAGGCAGTTGCGTGTGTGCTATGGTGGTGGTGTATTTCTGAGCAAGTTGCAGGTGATGTTCAATCCAGGCCATTGTTTTATTTGTGTCTCCTCATTGGTAATCAAGTTCCCTGAGGCCTCTTTGATTGGTTTCGTCATCCTCGTTCACCTCTTTTACGGATAGAGACCTGGTGCCTATCCGATACAATGTCGTGAGGTCTCTTTTACCTGCACCCTGCCTGCCTGTTCAGCTTCTGTTGCCAGCCAATCTGTCGTAGAATTGTCTTTCGTCTCTCCTAGCACTCTTGTTGACTGCTTTATTCAGTGCAGTGAACATTGAACTCAGCTTCTCCTTCTGTTGTCAATCTTTGCATTGCATCATCTTCTCTTTCAAAATCCTCCTCTCCTCTCCTCAATTGACTTCCAGGCAGGTGTCCATCGACAGCCATTCTTCATCGTGTCTCTTCTTTCTTTCGAGAACAGTTGTACACGTTTCCTTGGATATCGCCATCAGAGAGTTAGTTCCAATGTTCTTCCACGCAGGTTTCCTCGGTGATGGCACGTGGTGTCTCTGACTTTGCTTTGATCTGATCTGTAGTGGAGGTGTCCATTGTGCTTTAGTCCCTCAGTTTCTGAATGATCAACTTGAAATACAGTGGCCTGTCTCAAGGATTTCATCTTCACCTTGAAGGCTGCTTGAACTAGATGATGGTCTGAGTCCACATATGCTCCCCTTCTCTACTATGTATCCAGGAAACTAGCTGCGTCTCCACTTGTTTGAGCTGGATTGAGACAAGATCTGTCTGGTTTGTGGTATGTCCTCCAGGCGAAATCCATGTTGCTATGTGTATATCGTTGTGTGAGTATCCGCTTTCTCCGATCACCAAATCACTGAAAGCGCAGAAGTCTGCGAATAATTCTCCACTCTCATTCATTTCTCCGAGCGAGAGCTTATCGACCCATGATGAGTTCTCTTCTTGTGGTGTTGTCGGCTGCTCCCAGACGGCTTGCATTCATATTGCCCATGAGGATTTTGATGTCACCGTTTGGAGTGTTGCACATTACCGTTTGTAGTTGTCTGTATCTATGTTTTTGTATATGTGTACGCCTCTGAATTTCTCTGTAGCTTTCTCTCTATGTCCCTTCTTTCAATGTCTGTGTCTCTTCTTTGAACTCGTTTTTATTTTTTTCGCTCTTTGTCACATCTTTGTCTTTGTTTCTTCTTTCCTGCACTTGCTTCTATCGCTTTCTTTCGTCATCTTAAATTCTCTGGGTTCCTCTTCCTTTACTTTACGCATAATTTACGTATAATGTCTGAAGCTGCTTGTCACGGTTTAATTGGAGGATGTACTGTGCACACAGACACAGTAGATAGAGGCGAAGGAGGATAAATATTCACATGACATAGTGCTTGATTGTAAATTAAGTAAACAAACTTTGTCACAATGAAGATGTGGTCAGGTTGAAGGTTGATAAGAGAGGAACTAGATCTTCTTTAGTTCTTAACCGGCCAAGAGTTGGATAATGGCTGTACGAACTTCTTTTCAATGCATAGTTTGGGATTAACAGTTGGACTGCTTGTCTCATCAGGCATATATATATATTAGACGAGTACGGAGTCGACTGAAAAAGTTGGTGGGATACTGTGAACCACCCTGAATGGTTTTGTCTTCTCCACTAAATGACCACTACCAAATACTTGTGACAGAATTGATCTACGGATGGTTTTGTCTGTCCTTTGCCGAACCACGATGGGAGATGTTCAGTGACTAGTTGACTAAGCTATCTAGTAGCTGTCTAGCCTAACATAACTGTCTACGTAGAAACAGATGAATTGATAAATACACACCTATGTGGCAAAATCACCTAGCTTATCCTCCATTTTCGTCCCAATCCTTCATCAACTACGGGATGGAGAACGTTGGTTTGCAATTAAAAGTGTTCTCTGAGCTGGTTGGTTTAGTCGCGAAGCTTTCGTCCTCCTTCCGGACAACATCTTCAGCGCCATATTTAGCACAAAGTGAAATGATTTAAATTTCTTCATGCGTGATGTAATTGCGTCTCCTGTTTACTATCTTCACATATGTATTGACCACTTTCTATTGACTAGGATTTTAAACTTTTTGGTCACCTGATTTACTTTTTATTAATTGGTATATTTCATCTATATTAACGTGTTTGTTAATCGCATTTTCGCGTGAGTACCAGGCTTCTAGGAATTCTCTGGCACTTTTCGTGTTTCCTCTGTTTAAGATTTTGACATGATCCCAATCAAACTGATGACCATAGTTGTCTGCATGCATTGATACTAAAGAATACATATCATGTCTTTTCACGGCTGATTTATGTTTGCTGCTTAAAATATTCTGAAAATACACCTGGTCAATCTCCGAGAGAAAATTTCACTTGAATAATCCCCGTTGAACTGTAACATGACAAATAATTGTTTCTTCTATGCCATCATAATCTCTGAATTCCTATCAAATCTGTTCATATGTTTCGTTGTGAAACTAGCCGGGTGATTCATCTTCGTCAAGGAAATATGAACACATTGAGACTCTTTTTGTGAGTGATCACCTGCACATATCTTCCTTGCTCTTCGCGTAAGAAGCTCAGCCACATTTCTTGTCGTTGGTATGCCTGGCTTATAAGACCAATGAGACGAGCATTAGACATACTGCAACTGACCAATATGGCTGGCATACATACTTGAACTACTGCAGCTAGGAGTGGCTTATCGAGGGATACTTTCAAATTAAAAAAAAGCGTTATACTGTACACAAGGAGCGAGAAGTCAGGAATACGTTGAACTACGTATAAGAAAACTCTAGAAGATCAGGACTTCGCAGACGATGTATGTCTGATATCAAAGAAACTCGAAGACTTAAAGGCATGCAAAAACTAACAAACTGGCTGAAGAGGGTGGCTGCCAGCGAAGAGAGGACTGCAGACGTACACAGAGAAGACGGAGATGATGAAGATGACCAGCCAACAGCGACACCAACGTCTAGCACCTACCATTCACAGAGGTTACCGCCTTCACTTATCTGGCCAGGTAGCATTGTTTCAACTACAGGCAGGAGGGATGGATGAAGATGTCGAAACCAGTTAGAATCGGAAAGGCAAGATAAGCCTCCATCAACCAGAAACCAGTTTGGAAATCACAATTCGCATTTTCAACGCCAATGTGAAGTCGGCCTTCTTCTCTACGGGTTAGAAACTTGCACTGCTTTTCACATAAACGATTTCCAACAGCCTACTGCAGATTTTCATCAACAGCTGCCTTGACTGGCTTCATGCTGAAGATCAAATGGCCATAAATAATAAGTAGCGAGAACCTGTGTAGGAACAAACCAGTGAAGAGTCGATTGCTCAACAAATATGTAGGAGAAAACGGAGATGTATTGATCAGGAATGTATTGAGCCAGGTCATTATTGTCCGAGTGGAATCCCGACGGGAAGCAGACTAGTGGGTCGTCCCAGGGTGATATGGAGGCAATGAAAGACTCTGGGCAGCCGTGGTCCAAGCTGAAATGGACGGTAGAAGATAGGACAAAGTGGAGATGTGTTGTCGAAGCCAGCTCTATATTTTATTTGGAACCCAAGAGAATAATAGCAAACAATAACCATATCTACAATCTATGCATTCAAACAAATAATACCGAGAAGTTATAACAGTCACTTACTGATTGCGCTGCACACAAAAGTGTATTAATTTTTTTCATTCTGAAGTAAGCAATTAACTGTGATCACACTGAGCCTTGTCGGTTTTTGACTCATCACTTCTACTGTCTCAAAAAAAAAATTTTTTTAAATTGTTTGTCTCTGTGTATGCGTTGGTGTGGTTTTCTGTTGTTTGTTTTCTTCTACTGAAGTATTTTAGTTGATTGGATTCAATAATCAATAATCTCAAATTTATTGTGACTTTAGTGCTGATAATCAGGATAGTTGAAGAGGAACAAATATAACACATAGCAGTAACAGAGCACAGAAGCTGTGCAATCACTACGCCAGCCTATACATACATACATACATGTATCACAAATAAACTACACGTCTGCATGTCTATTCATCACATATACATTAGGATAGAGAGATGAGTGACAGATAACTAGATAGTGCAAGCACCACTATGTATATATATATATATATATATATATGAAATAACGATTAAATATTTGACGCTGATTTGACGCATACACATCTACTCATTTCTGTTGCTTCTGTATAGCATCTGTTTTGTTAGGAAGAATAAGATTTTTACACCGAACTATGGCAGAATTTGACAAGAAGCAAATTTTCACTACACTCAGCTTAGTGCTACTTGTATGCCTTACTGCCACGGCAATCGGTGAGGATCGTACTCTGTCGGGTAAGTTTAAATGTTGAAATTACAAAAAAGTTTGCAATTTGTTTTACTCAATATACTTTGTTTTTGCTTTGTTTTTGTTTTTTGTCTTTTTTTTTGTTTTGCAAATCGCCTAAATTGTGAAAATAAATATTGGAAACTGTGAAGATTCAGTAGTATTCAGTTCATATTTTTGTATAGTCCAGAGATTCTAACTTTGAACCATAATGGTTTCAATGTACACATAGACAAAGTTTAAATTAGTGAGAGACGTTAGCACGGATGGAAATGCAGTTTGTGTACTAAACTGCCTTATCACAAATGAGACTGCAGTTATTCTGAGTAAACTAGTAATATATTGCAAACAACAAAAAAGAAAAACTTTAATCGAAGAAATATTTTAGAAAGTTTTGTGGATATAAACCGTCTTTGGGTAGTGACATAAGAACATATAGCGAATCAAACTTATATATATATATATATATATATATATATATATGTACGTTATCCTAACCACTTTAGTCCACATCTATTCCATCTGCTATTGCAGACTCCTAGCACTTCCATGCCATACTTTCTGATTTGTTTTGCCCAACTGAATAGCCTTGCCAGCTTCGTACATTGTACGAATATTCCACGTCCTTCTCCCCATGTCCCTATCGGATGGCTGTCTGAGTGACTGACTAACTGGCTTCCCGAAGGCTATCAGCAGTCTGAAGTGTCATTTCATCTGTCTGATTCCAGTGGAAAATAAGCTTGATTATTTTATATTTTTAATACGTTTTTTTTCTTGTGCTTTGAACTGTTTGTGTAGCAGTTTGATTGATTTTGCCGGAGTAGGGTCGTCAGCACCACTCCCGACTTTCTCTCTTCACTCTAACTGAGAACCGGTTAGAAAACTAGTGAGCTAGTAAACTAGGGTACAATAAAAATAATAATAGTAAATCCTCCCATATTTGACTATTTAACAAAAAAAAATGGGAAACACTGATTCCAATATCATATTTTATCGAATTATCGGTATTTTGAGTTCCCATGAAACACCCAACTCCCATAGTTATGTAGTCTGAGGAATTGTTACAGCCGAAAATTCACTAGTCAATCTAAAGGAAAAGGCATGAAATTTCAGTTGTCTTTTCTTTTTTAAAAAAAATTTGGGATATGTCAAGTAATCAATCGCCTGCTTGTACAAAGATAATTTGTTTTGGTCTAGCATGCAAGCTCTTTTCACAGGTTCTACTAAACTCATCAAACTTGCATTTCTATTTGGATTTTTGACTTTTGTGCAAAAAAATTTTCTTTTTTTTAAAATTTAGTCGAGAATCAGGGATCAGAGTGATTTGACATCTCTAACTGATGTCAGCTCATGATGAAATCCTCCATGCAATCAAACAAAATCCCTACAAAACCAAAACTTGAAGATGGATTTGCTTCATTCTAAAACAGTGCTTATGATAAATGGTGTGGAATTCTTGGTGTTTAGTACAACATTGAATATAAGTCATGCAGCAGCAACACTGATAATAACAATTGTTTTAGCATTAGCAGCGCAGAGAAATACACACAAAAATGTTCAAAGTGTGTAGAATAATTAATGTGTTGTTGGCTAAAATTATAATATCAATAAAATACTGTCACTATAAATTACAAATAAGAGAAGATGAAACAGTCAATTATTCTACTAATTACAATAGTAGCCTATAAGTTTCACAGTTAACACTATCTCTATCACATTAAAGTACGGAGCAGGTCAAATAGGGTACCGCTGAGTTATTTTTATACGAAGGGAGTGGGGCTGGCGGGTAGAGGAGAGTTGTGAAACGGGAGGCTGTTGACAGACAGTCGATCTGAATTTAAACCATTTCTCACCTACGAGTTGTTCAGGTGTCTGTCCACTACAAATTAGCAGGGAATATTTACAACCGTATCAATGACCATATCAAGTTGTACTGAAATCTACTCAGTGGACAACTCAATTGCAATAATCACCTGAGTCTTGTCCAATATATATAGACCAGAAAGTGAGTAGATGTGTTTTTTAGGCAACTCTGACAATTCAGTGTGTTGTGTCACTTAAGTCTTTTCGAATTATATACGTGAAACATGAAACTTGCAAGTTATGCATAGAACACTGTGGACACATTGAAAAAAATATTCCTCTCTCTCTCCTAACTGTCTTTTATTTTTGTTGAAAATGTGTAGTAATCAGCTGTGCAGAACATTAGGAAGTCAACTGGTTAAATGTCACAAGTGAGTTGATCAATGAGGTGTTCACGTACACACACACATACATTGAAGATTATTCTGATACACATTTCCACTAGGATATTTAATGAAGAAAAATCCCTAAGACACACGTAGCTCAGTCTCCTACATATTTAAACACTACACCACTGGGGAAAAGAAAAGACTGAAACTTCTCACAAACAGATACACACAACTGTGCACAGAAATACAACATTTCAACTTAAAATGCTCAGCAGACTTTAACTATAGTGTTATTTAGCCGCCAGAGCCAAAGAAACTATCCAAGATATATCAAAGATCCAGTTTTCAAAAGTTCAATTGCACTAAAACTATACATACATAAGTCTTAATATACAGTCAAAATTCCAATCTAATACATCTAAGAGTAAATTGAGTCACGAAAAGCATTTCCAACCGGTAACTGTTGACTTTTATTAACAATTGTCCCCTCTGACTTCATAATGACGATCAAATGTCTAAGGAGAATTAGCAGCATGAAATTCAGGGAGTGAAACAATCAAGATCCTTTCGTCCAACTGACAAATATTCCGACGAAAATGGCCATCACTCGAGTGGAAGATGGATGGGAAACGAACAGTTGGGCCTGATTCCAAGTATGACATGGAGGAGGTAAGAGACTGTGAGATATCTTTGCGTTAACTAAAGATGACCACAGAGAATAGGTATTGTTGAAAACCTATATTCCCCTTGGATGGAATTCAATTATGAATAATGATCAGTTCGTGTGTATTACCCAATGTCATCTTACTAAAAGTTAGTTTTTAACTGGAACCGGAAGATTTAGCTCTGATTCCTAGAGTTGTACCACTTTTTTCGCGAAGATTATGCTATTCATCTACGCAATGAATTAGATTTCAGTCAAGTTGAATACAACTCATAACTTCTTTAATTGAACGTCCTAACGAAATACCACTGTACTGCAATTACACAAACAATAACGCATCTTCTTTCGTAGTAGTGCTATTTGCTACAGTTATTTCACTTTATTTGTTTTGTTTTGTTTTGTTCTGAATTTTTTTTTCGTTTGCTCTCTCCCTTAAGCCCAATACAAACCGGGTACTTTGAAAGGAGCTCACGCGTTCTACTTTCTGGCATTATTCGCCTTCATAGCTGCACTTATAATACACTTATTATATGTTTTAAAATTCGAAGTTCAGATATTAAAGTATGTTTATCTTGGATTAATTGTGACTGGACGTAAGTTGCTTTTTTTTCCCATAAAACTTGTGCCTAAAAACTTTTCGTTTACATGATTTGATTGAATCACTGGACAAACACTTGGCGCCAAGTTTAAAGTAGACATGTGTACGCGTTAGAGCGAGTTATTTATTTCAATTTCGCTGTGACTGAACGCCTGATATTCAGTTAGATGTACACTTAGTGCCTCATTAATCACCAGTTTACTTCAATAGGAGCAGATCCCTTCTTCTAACACACATCTGTACCCAAGCATACGGGCGGGGGGGGGGGGGGGGAAGGGGAGATCACACCTCAGAAGTGAAAATAACGAAAACACCTGAATAAATTCACAGTAAAGCACTGAAACAAAGTGAATTTTTTGCATGGATAAGACTGAAAATTCAGACGAGCATACCATGTAATCCATTAATAGTACCACAGATGAATTTCAAACTCAGTTTGGTAAAGTGTTTCGTTTACAGGGCTAGAGTAATCTGTTCTAATGTCTGTCTCAATAAGGTAATCAAAACTATTAGAAAATGGATATCTGGAGAAGTTAATTGGCATAAAAAGTGAATTTGCTATCAAGGCAAGCTAGTATGTCAACAATTTAAAAGGGACGCGTTGTTTAATGAAACTACGTGAAAACATAAGTGAAGCAGCATGACAGAGACCAAAAATAATATTCATTTCAACAGAGATACATTGTTTTTTCACAAGAAAAGAAAAGAGAGACGGTAAGGAGGCGTTTACGTGCAATTCAATATACACATGTAGAGAAATTACCTATACCTTATATTAAAGTCGTCACTAGCATAGATCTACAGCGTTGTGCTACTTCTGCCCCTCGCAATGTGTTTCACTTCGATAAAGGTTCATTTTCACTCTTTGACGATGAATCTACCTCTCGGCTATTTGATTTATTTGTGCTGATGAACGTCTCTTTATATTACTACTGATAAATACTGTCAGTAGCACAACTCATATATATATATATATATATATATATATATACATATATATACATATATTCAGTATGCTGTCGATATATACAAGATAACCTTTAATTACTGCTAATAATAATGATAATAACTTGCTCTCTTCCATAAACAGTGCTTATGATACAGTGTGGAGTTTTCAGCATTTGATACAATACCGCATATAATTTACTCAACAACAACAGAAGAAGTACACAACAGGATACACTTAACTAAAAGTCATAACGACAGCAACTTTTAGCATTAGCCTGAAAAGGTTTCATGCCTAACACTATCTCCATCGCATAGGAGGTGGGTGGGCCAAGTACGGCATCTTTGAGTTTCTCTACTTAGTTGTACGAGTGAGCATACAATCTTTTATCATGACTTCTTGTGTTACCTGATGAGATGCAAGAGTGAGTAGGGGGCAAAGTTGGTGAATAGACGGGGGTGTTGAGAGTCAGACAATATGGATTTAGACCATTTCTCACATGGGACTGTTCAGGTGTCTGTCGACTACAGGTGGTAACAAGCTGACTAAGTAGTGGCACACAACTCAGCCTACTTACAACCTTTAGTTAGGGCAGCCTCATTTCTTTAATAGTCAGGTTCCCTTTTGTTATCTTGTATCGCTGACTAGCATTGATTAACTACTTCTTTTGCCTGCTTTCTTTCTAGTTTTTTGTGCAGTACTCAGTGTTATTCTGTACTATCAAGCATTCTCTAAATATCGTACAGCTAAACCGGAGTCGAATTCATGGTTGATTGCAGCTATAATGGCTTCCTTCCAGTTGAGTGTGTTCGTATTTATGTATCACTTAAAGTAGACGTACAAGTGACTGACTGATTGATCGATTGACTGACTGACTGACTGATGATACATTCACTCACTCACTCACTCGCTCATTCATTCGTTCACTCATCAAACAATATGAACAAAATCCATGACAGTGATCATAGTCATAAACACATTTGAGCAGAATTCATCTTATTTTCTTAATTGTGTCATTTGTTTAAATTGACAAGACAGTTTTGTTTTGTTTGTTTTTTTGTTTTGTTTTTGGCAAATATACTCTTAAATGATTCTCCGTTGTTCTGTCTTCTTCGAAGATTGTATAATGTTGAACATCTTTGAGTTTTCGTATATTAGGAAGTTGAGCAGAGAATATCCTTTGCGATGATTTCCTCCTCTTCTGGCTCTACAATTATATATATATACATATGTGTATATAGGCCATGCAGTTAGGCGTGTTTCTCGTCGGATTTTCGAACATAACCCTGCTTGATTAAGAAAAGGACAAACAAAATCTATTCGTGGCGCTATTGTATCTCATCTTGTGGATAAAGCACACAAGCTTTCAAAGTCATTCATCGCATACCAACAAATCTCATTTTCGCCTTAAGAGTTCGATTACCAAATATTGCTGAGGCTGTTGACATCCACATTAGGAAGCCTAATTTATGTGTCCAAAAGCATCTGGTTCAAACACTGTCCTTACCTTGGCCATCTAGGTTCGAATGATCCTCAATTTTCTGTAGAAATTTCCCTAATTTTAGTTGATATTCTATTTGCTGTTACATATTTATTATTATTATTATTATTATTATTATTATTATAATTTGAGCATCTTTAATGAACTGTAATTCCATTGATCTTACTTTACAACACTAATATTGTTACTGACTACTATTCTACAATATTCTATGTATATAAACATTTATATAAATGTAGCGCCAGAAGAGGAGGAAATTATCGAAAGGGATATTCTTTGCTCAATTATTTTGTGTATTGTCATATGATAATAATAATAATGTCTTTATGCTGAACAATGTTTGTATGATGTACAGAATTGTCAACGGAGATTTCAGTCCAGGATCTTCAAATAAAAGACTTGACCGACTGACAGTAGATCGTGTGACACAGTTCTGTCTGACCTTAGGCACAAACTAATCCATTCTTATGATATATCTTCCTTTTCCTCCTTCTAGTAATACACAGCGACATTTTGTTGAATACCGATTACTGTAAACATTTCAGGAGTACATTTCTGTGAAACAAGGATACCGCTGAAGAATGATCATCATCATCATATACTGGGATAAACTACTATCCAACCGGATAGTGCTTTTTCTCATGCTTAGTAGACACTTACAAATCAGCAGGCTGCAAATGTTTTAAATACTCGCCAGAGTAAACAATACTATTAGAGGTAGTAGATTTAAACAAATTGAATAAGAGGGAATATATGCAATATATTGATGGTGGTTAGCTTCGGTATTCCTAGTTTTAAGCAGGCCGCCGTCCTATGCTAAGGCACGTGAGTTTCATACCTTTCTTGCAGAATCATATTATCAGGATGCCCATATATCTATCTCACCTGGATGTCGTTGTACATTTTGTCAAGCTTCACAGTAATATTAAGCAACACATTTTAGAAAAAATCACAATAACATTTATACAGAAATTTATGAAATGTCTGTCGATACACCATTGTTTTGAATAGAGTTCATTTGGAATAGTTTGCTACCTGTAGTTGCTTTATTTTTCTGATTTGTTTTTCTAACATAAACTGAATTATGTCTCCATTTCGATTGGAATTAACCAATATGTTGCTAGGTGGTTATTCAAATACATTAGAATACATATGTCTTTCGAATACTGATTTGCTCGTTATCCTATGTCCTTGCAATGACTTAGCAACATTTCGTTTACAGAGAGTCAAAGGCAGTTCAGACTGACTGTCGATAACACCCTGCTAAGTCATCATTTAAAAGATACAGGATAATTAGGACTGAACCTGTATTCGGATACATTCGTTCTTTACTGCATTCGATGGATAGTCTGGCAACATGTCAGTGAATTTCAGTCGACATTTCAGAGAAGAGAATTTTCTCTATCACAATGAAATTACCTTCAAAAGCTGCACGATCGTGTTTTATATCTACAAAGGTCCATAGAGTAGTAGTCTATGATCAAGTAATACGGTTGGTGTGGAGCGGAGGTGATCGTACTACTCATATAAAGTTACTCAGAAGTAATTTTCAAATAAACAGTTATACTTTTCAAGAGTTGATCTGTAAGGATTAGATTTGTTTTTCGAGAATGACCATGGATTGATATCAGTTAATGAACCATTGAAAACCAGAGGGTACTGGACAGCTGTGTCACTCCAGTTTGGATCTGATGGAAAGTACGCACCCACTGAGTTTCGAATCAAAGACCTTCCGGGTGACAAGGCAAGCTCCTATACCATTCAGTCACTGAGACCCAGTTCTATGGCACATGATTTCTAACTTCTATCAATTGGTGATATTTAGCGTGACCACTATCCAGTGTCATCGGCGAGAAATCCATCCTCACCCTAGTGAGAAGTCGTGACCAGAGAAGTGCATCCAGTCGCGAATGAGGATGAATCGGCTGGTGATCGTGCTAAAATCATGAATTATTATTATATTATTATTGAATTAACTCGACAACAGCTAACACAAAAATAAAGTTACAAGATGGGAAATGTGAGCGTTTTTGGTATTCACAGTGACAATAAAGTCAGAAATGTACAAAAAGTGTAAAACAATGATGATGCTAATAATGTTAACAGCTAAAACTAGAATATAATTGAAATAGTGTCACCATTGATCAAAAAAGTAGGAAAGGGTGTAAAAGATTGGCTTTTTTCGTTAATTACCCAGCAAGTTATAAGTTTCATGCTTAACACTATCTCCGTCGCATTGGAGGTGGGTGGGCCGAGTGCGGCATCTTTGAGTTTCTCTACTTAGTTGTACGAGTGAGCACACAATCTTTTATCATGACATCTAGTGTTACCTGATGAGATGTAAGAGTGAGGAGGGGGCAAAGTTGGTGAATAGACGCGGGGGTGTTGAGAGTCAGACAATATGGATTTAGACCATTTCTCACATGCGCTCTTCAAGTGTCTGTCGACTACGAGCCGACTTAGTGGTGGCATACAATTTGCCTTACCGACAACCTTTAATACCCTTCGCCTCAATATGACTCGGTCCTCTTTGAGTAACCCATTGAAGACCATGTGGCGGCAGCAATAACCGGCAATAGGTAAGATGCAAGAGTTAACAAACTGTCAGAACAGAGAGGTTGACTGATACCCACCCACCTGACTAGCAGTCTTAACTTCCTAATGTAGTAGGTTGGCTGGAACATTTCCTTAGAAATCGACAAGATATGAGATGAAGAAGAAAGATCAGAGGGTGGAACTACTCCAAGGTATTTTATGCTTGACTCAGTTTGTATATCAGTGCCTACTATGCTGAAAGCATTTTATGTGAACGGACCAGTTCTTGTAGGCCACGTTTATGCCTAAAGGTGAATTTAATTGTCTGACATTTGTAGGGATTTGATGTGAGACTGTTCACCTTAGACCACTGGCTTATGTCCGAGAAGAAGTTACTCGGTTTTAGAACAGTGAGATCAGAAGGTAACAGGCAACGGGACAATCAGATCACCAGGGTATTCCACAAAGTTAATTTGGCAAAGTTCAACAATAGCGTCCCAAGGGATGCGAACGCACGAGTGACCTTCAACCGACCAATCATAAAAACAAGTGACTTTTGCAAAAGAAAAAATGGCGTATATTTACAAGAAAATGCATGAAAACACACTAAACAGGTTACAAATACGTCCTAGTTATAATGAGAAATATCAGTTGCTAAGTTAGACTAGTTTCTGTAGATGTACTCACCGAAGTGAATTATTTATTAATCTTATCCTGTTGTGCAGTCTTCGCCAAAAGCCCTCGGTTGTAATACTATGGTTTCCAGTAAGAGGATCGACAACTGCTTACCAGAAAAATGTGGATAAGAAAACAAATTAAAATAAATGAAATCAACTCTCAATCTATCCCTAGTCGTAACCCTAATCTTAATCCTTACCCTAACCTTAAACTTAATACTAACCCTAACGAACTATTAGCACATTACTCAAACAGTACTTAAATGTGTTGCTTAGTTGGTGAATAGCGTTGATATTTCAGCTATGATAATGACAGGTGTCGTCAGCCAATGTCTAGCATGCGTTCAAGGCCACTGGAGCGTTCTCGCTCCTGGGACGCTATTGTTGAAATTCGCCATTAAGTTCTTTCGAATGAGGCAAGTGATTTAAGAAGAGAGAAAAAGAGGAGGAAAGAGAGAGTACAGCACTTTGAGTGACTCCAGCTGCAGTGAGCAAGGCAGAGGATGATTAGCTTTTGTATACCGTATACTGCATTCTATCAGAGAAATAAGACTACAGCCGGTTATGAGCCCAAGATTCAGTTTGTGCGAGGGGACCTATTTCACAGAAAGTAGAGAGTCAAAAGCAGATGTATAATCAAGGAAAGTAAACTGAAAATATTTGACCCCTTCTTCTAAAGCGGAAATAGTAGTATGGTATAAGAAAGCAGCAGGACCTAAAATACTTCCGCCCAGTTCATAGGCAAACTGTTTCGGGTCATTAAAACCTTTTCAGAAGGGTTCAGGATTGAGTAAAATAATTTCTCAACTAATTTCAAAAAAGAAGAGGTGATTAATGCAAGAGCATGATTTGGGTAATGGGATAATTCCATTGTGTCTCCATGCAGCATGGATAAAATTACTGGGAAAGGAAGCATTGAAACTGTTTGCAAGAAGTAAACATAAAATATCAGCACATATTCTGAGGACAACGCCAAGCACACAATCAAGACCAAGGCTTTTAGAAAAAATTTTAGAGATTTCAGATATCTAAGAACATCAACATTGTTCAAACTATGAAAGTCACACACTTTATTACTTGTAGCATCAGCAATCAAAATGTCAGTACGAGGGCACATCAAACATCTGCTAAGAGTAATTGCATCGAAAGACGGAACAACTAATACTTTGATTACCACTGCCAGCGATTTCACTAAAACGTTTACATACGTTGAAGGGAGTTAGTCCTTTTTAGACCAGATTTACCTGCACACTTCTATAAACGTTGTTTTTCTCTACGTAGTTTTCAGATAAGCGTAAGAGAAATGTTCAAGTCTTTTGAATAGTGTCTGTTTCAGGTAACATCGGATCGATTGACAAAAGCAGAAGTCAACGATTAGGAAAGATTCCAATTGTAAGATTTCCGTTAGGAATCAATATCATTTAGAGAAATCACTGAAAAAGTGACAGCCACAACTGGACAACTGTCTCCTCCTAACTCAGGGCTCTTCGTCAGCACACACCCATCATCCGGTTACAACCCACAATCTTCCGGTCACAAGGCGAACAACCTCGTATACAATTCAGCCACTGCGTCACAACTCAAATGCCAACTCACGAATTCCATATTCTCCCAATTCGCGATATACCACGACCAATAGCCAATGTCATTCGTGGCGAGTATTTGCTCTCACACCCGACCTGCTGAGACTCACTGGTCAGGAATTCCCACTAGAAGCCAGGTGACTACCTGACTGATTCGGACTGGTCGCCAGTGATCATAAGATTAATATGCAAGTGTTGGTTTGCAGGGATTTGATTGCCTAAAGGATGACGTCATGAGCCTTGCTCATTTGTTGCTCATATTCATATCAGCTTGATATGGTGCAAACTGAGTTCTATCAGTCAGTGGCGAAATGTGGCCAACATCTAATGTCGTCAAATCAGTACGTACCGTGATGGCGAGCCACGCCGAATGGTGGCCACATTGCAAACCTGACTGATAAAATTCAGTCTGTACCAAAGAATGGACTAGACGCATCACACTGGTTACTAGTTTCCAATCAAAGTATTCACTACAGTCCTACAGAAGGTCAGTTGTGAGGCCAAATACCTCAGTGGTAACGTTTCTGACTGCAGCACTGGGTGACGCGGGTTCGAATCTCCTCAGAAGGGACATGAATTCCTCCAATGTTGCAGACACGCTTTACTGATTGGTGAGTGCCAACTAGCACGAAACCTAGGTTCAAGGCTTCCCATGGCCGATTGCCTCCAACCATCTAATATCATCAAAGTTCTATTCTTCTTATATCAAAGCCACTTGAATACTGTCGACAATCGAGGCTGACATCTTATTTTCTCCTAGCATTCATTAACAAATGCTTAAACGGTAATTTGCTGTCTAATGACTTAAGCAGTTAATCTTAGTCTCGTACCTCTTATCTAGTGACTGATAGTTTATATTTAACTTATAACGAGAAGCCTATAGAAATTCATCCATTCCACTAACACAGCAATTTGACTTGAGCAATGCTTTATTATCACATTTTTGAGGCCCTAATTGTGAAAAATTGAAATTAAACCCATTTCAAAATCTTATTGCAGCTTGCAACTATTTTAATTACAAATTTATGGTATTTAGCGGGGGGTCTATTGATTTGAAATCACTGGTGACTTTAAATGCATGTGTCTGATGTTAACATCTCTAAAGTTAGTTTAAAAGGAGTGTGGGTTTTTATTTTCTGCTCCTTTTGTTTGAGTCTAGGGTCCCAAGAAAATGGAGTATTTTAATTGAATTTCAAATTTTCCCGTCGATTGATTGGACCAAAGTGCTCGGTCTCAGGTTGACATGTCGGCTTCTTTTGCAGATGCTTCGGCAATGCCTGGGCATGCAATTAGAAGTTAATTGGTGGATGATGACTAGCAGTGGAATGGAGGATGCGCATTTCGTCCTATTTGGGACTCGTCAGTTGGATGTACCTGCACTCCTCAGTGAGTGATGATGTCCCCACGGAGGCTCAAACCCAGTGCTCATAGTTTCCAAAGCCAAAGCGTTATACACTTGACCACTTGTCAACCTGAGACCGAGCACTTCGGTCCAATCAATCGACGGGAAAATCTAAAATTCAATTAAATTAATATGACCCGTTGCACAAGAGACAGTGGCTCTCGTGGCCCAAGTGGTCTAGTGGATAACGCTCTGGCGTTGGAAACTATGACCACTGAGTTCGAGCCTTGGTGGGGACATCATCGCTCACTGGGGAATGCAGGTGCATCCAGATGACGAGTCCCACATCCTGGATTCCACCAATTAACTTCTAAAATGGAGTATTGCTGAAGTATAAAAGCAAATGGCTTATATTCTCTCTTATTTATGTTATCATTATTAGTTTGACTTTCATTTTTATTTTTATTGTGACGTTTGTTTGTCTCCCTAGTGAATTTCACCGGACACTTATTTAACATCAACGCCTCTTCTTCTTCTTCTTCAATCTGTTTCATTTCATCATTTAGGTTTTTTGGATGGACTGATTGGTGGTGTTATTGCTCGGTTTGTTCGACACTTAAAATAGGGTCTATCTCCACAGATAACGGATGAGATGAATCAAGTGTCTAAGTGTCTATCAGAGTATGTTGGCTTTTTGTGAGAGCTGGTGTACAGTTTACTTTGTTCCGCTAGTTTTATTTCACAGTTTAACAAAGCTGACTCTCTCTCTCTCTCTGTTGATTTTCTGATGCAAATGTGAGTTTTATTCCCTCTACTACTGAGTTTGTATGTGTGGAGAAACTAGAGATCTGTTGCGTTTGTAGCACTGTGGAAGTGTCATCCACTGGAGTGGGATTAAATATATTATGAGCTATAATTAGCCAGTGAACGACGAAGATATATGCTTCGATTGGGATGTTGTTCGTGATCCATCGCATTGATACACGTTCAGGTTGTGTGTATATTTTGTCCTGGGATTTTAAATATGGTGGACGTTTGGCATAACTGAATTCCTAAAGTAATTTTCAGAACCACCCGTACTTTAGCAAGAACAGCCACCACCATTCATTCTGAGCATATTCCAGTTAACAAGTTTTCAGTGAATATTGTTGATATCTCAGTCTTCACAAGAAGCTGATTCCAATCCTGTCACACTCAGTTTATTTCCATAACTTCAAATACTTATGGTGTTCATGGTTTATCAGTGTAAATCCAAAGCCTGAGTGCAGGAAAGATCTGTTCAGTCTCCTACGACACACTTGCATTTAACTGCTTCCTGATCCGGATTAGAGAAGTTCTGTGCATTTTTTGAATTAATTTCAGTTCATGTGTTGTGTTGTCAGGGGTTTGATTTAATTGGTAACAGGATTTCATCATGAGCTAACATCGGTTAGAGAACCATTGCGAATCCAGTAGAGAGTGGTGGACAGCTGTTTCGTCCTTGTTTGTGACACTTCAAACCCCAGTATTTGCGTGTAGCTGACGAATCCTAAAATAGGACCAAGGAAACAGCTGTTGGTTCTCTCCCAAATAGGACGAAATGCGCATCCTCCATTCCACTGCTAGTCATCATCCACCAATTAACTTCTAATTGCATGCCCAGGCACTTCCGAAGCATCTGCAAAAGAAGCCGACATGTCAACCTGAGACCAAGCACTTTGGTCCAATCAATCGACGGGAAAATTTAAAATTCAATTAAAATACTCCATTTTCTTGGAATCCTAGACTCAAACAAAAGGAGCAGAAAATAAAAACTCACACTCCTTTTAAACTAACTTTAGAGATGTTAACATCAGACACATGCATTTAAAGTCACCAGTGATTTCAAATCAATAGACCCCCCGCTAAATACCATAAATTTGTAATTAAAATAGTTGCAAGCTGCAATAAGATTTTGAAATGGGTTTAATTTCAATTTTTCACAATTAGGGCCTCAAAAATGTGATAATAAAGCATTGCTCAAGTCAAATTGCTGTGTTAGTGGAATGGATGAATTTCTATAGGCTTCTCGTTATAAGTTAAATATAAACTATCAGTCACTAGATAAGAGGTACGAGACTAAGATTAACTGCTCAAGTCATTAGACCGCAAATTACCGTTTAAGCATTTGTTAATGAATGCTAGGAGAAAATAAGATATCAGCCTCGATTGTCGACAGTATTCAAGTGGCTTTGATATAAGAAGAATAGAACTTTGATGATATTAGATGGTTGGAGGCAATCGGCCATGGGAAGCCTTGAACCTAGGTTTCGTGCTAGTTGGCACTCACCAATCAGTAAAGCGTGTCTGCAACATTGAAGGAATTCATGTCCCTTCTGAGGAGATTCGAACCCGCGTCACCCAGTGCTGCAGTCAGAAACGTTACCACTGAGGTATTTGGCCTCACAACTGACCTTCTGTAGGACTGTAGTGAATACTTTGATTGGAAACTAGTAACCAGTGTGATGCGTCTAGTTCATTCTTTGGTACAGACTGAATTCAATCAGTCAGGTTTGCAATGTGGCCACCATTCGGCGTGGCTCGCCATCACGGTACGTACTGATTTGATGATATTAGATGTTGGCCACATTTCGCCACTGACTGATAGAACTCAGTTTGCACTATATCAAGCTGATATGAATATGAGCAACAAATGAGCAAGGCTCATGACGTCATCCTTTAGCCAATCAAATCCCTGCAAACCAACACTTGCATATTAATCTCATGATCACTGGCGACCAGTCCGAATCAGTCAGGTAGTCACCTGGCTTCTAGTGGGAATTCCTGACCAGTGAGTCACAGCAGGCCGGGTGTGAGAGCAAATACTCGCCACGAATGACATTGACTATTGGTCGTGGCATATCGCGAATTGGGAGAATATGGAATTCGTGAGTTGGCATTTGAGTGTGTGGCGCAGTGGCTGAATTGTATACGAGGTTGTTCGCTTTGTGACCGGAAGATTGTGGGTTGTAACCGTGATTGGTGTGTGCTGACGAAGAGCCCTGTGTTAGGAGGAGACAGTTGTCCAGTTGTGACTGTCAATTTTTCAGTGATTTCTCTAAATGATATTGATTCCTAACGGAAATCTTACAATTGGAATCTTTCCTAATCGTTGACTTCTGCTTTTGACAATTAATCCGATGTTACCTGAAACAGACACTATTCAAAAGACTTGAACATTTCTCTTACGCTCATCTGAAAACTACGTAGAGAAAAACAACGTTTATAGAAGTGTGTAGGTAAATCTGTTCTTAAAGTGTTTAGCATCTTGATCAAATCTGGCATCCAAAGACTGAACACGGTTGATAACAAAAGACACAACATATTTAGTTTCGTTCATGTATATAGGTGCGGTGATAGCTCTTGTTAAGGCAAGATAAACTTCATTGGCTGCATAACGCGATGCCATTTTATTGCAGAGGATGTCGTCAACTGCAGATAACCTGAAATTATAGTAATTATTAAAATGAAAATAACACGCTTTTAAGGTTGGAACAATAGCATTGAACAGTGTTATAAATTAGGAAATGCAACAGGCTCTAGGAACTTGATTTTTCGTGCTCACTCGAGAAAATCTCCCACTATGACTGAGTAAAGGTGTAGTTAAAACCATTAACAGTTCGAAATTGGACCATCTGGTGCAAACTGGCCGGCCACAAAGCCAGCGTGGAAGAATCCTTCTCTATAATCTACCTGGTGCCTAATATATTGCCAAAATCATCGAAGCACCGTATGCTCCAAACAGCAGAGGCTACTGCAATTCGCCTCAAACAACCATTGCTTTGTGTTTAAAAGAAGCAAGTCCAGCTAGCCCCTACTACTGCCCTGGCTGGACTTCAGTAGAGACTATAAATTTATGAATTCGTAATATTATCTTTCCTAATTTTCCTGACATTCAGCTTATTTTTTGTTGATGCTATTGAGCTGTAATCCATCATTATTATTGATTCGATGTTATTTAAGCAACATTAATGTTGTTCATAACACTAATTCATTCATTCACTATAATGTATATATGACTGTAGAGCCTGATGATGACGTTATCGAAAAGAGTACTCTTTGTTCAGTATGCATTCTTTTGAAAAATTTTAATCGGCATTTTTAATCAGTTAAACATTACAATGTTTAACTTATCATCAGTATTTCTATGGATTAAGAAACAGAAGACGTAAGAACCCCAAGTTCATACTAAATACTAAATAAATACCAAAGAAACACAAGTATATAGAAAATCAACGCACGCAGATCAAATACTCAACTATACTAGCAATAATCCAGTTACTCACAAACGAAACTGTGTGCAGACATTGTTTAAAAGACTTCAAACACATTGTAGCACTGCAGAGTTGAAAAGAATGGAAGAAAAATACCTACAAACGGTCTTCAAAAAGAATGGTTATCCACAAAATTTCATCAATAAGTGTTTAAAGTCGAATCAATACACCAACAAGGAACCATCATCAAAAACCACAAGAAAATTCATCCTACCATACATGAGAAATATCTCTGAATTAACAGCTAGAATACTGAAAGCGTTTGATATAGATATAGCACACAGGCCAGTCAAATCGCTTAATTCGATATTATACAAACCGAAAGATCCAACAGAAAAAAAGGGATAAAATTAATACCATTTACAAAATAAATTGCATGTATGAACTGTAACAGAAATTACATCGGTGGTCGAAGTGGACGTCCCTTTCGAATTAGAATCCAGAAAGACAAATCAGCTGTGAAAAGACATGATATATATTCTTAAGTGTCAATGCATGTAGACAATTATGGACATCAGTTTGATTGGGATAATGTCGAGATCTTAGACAGAGGAAACATCAAAAGTGCCAGAGAATTCCTAGAAGCCTGGTACTCAAACAAAAATGCAATTAACAAACACGTTAATATAGACGAAATATACCAACTAATAAAAAGTAAGTGAGGTGACCAGAAAGTTTAAAATCCAAGTCAATGGAAAATGGTCAATACATATGTGAAGATGGTTACCGGGAGACGCAATTACATCACTCATGAAGAAATTTAAATCATTTCACTTTATGCTAAATATGGCGCTGAAGATTTTGTCCATAAGGATGACGAAAGCTCCGCAACTAAACCAACCAGCTTAGAGAACACTATTAATTGCAAAGCATCCACCTGAGCTACAAATCTTCTCTATTGTTTCAATTCCATTACTTTTTAACACTCAACTAAGTGTCTAAAGATCCACTAAAATTCAAGTATTGGTTTGCAGGGATTTCTTTTGATGATTGGTTAAAGGATTTCATCATGAGAGAGAACCACTGGAAAACCAGTAGGGAGTATAGCCAGAAAGTTGCTTCATCCTAGCTCGGAACTCTTCATCAGTTCGCATTCACTAGGACTTTTGAACGTGGCGTCTTGGAAAGCTCATACACCATTCAACCACTAATACCAGACCTAGTGGTGCATGAATCCACCTTCTAGGAATTCGCAATTTTAGGCCGACTAGCACCAGCCAATAATATCATCACTGAGTATTTCTCCTCATGGCTGACATGGTGGACTCCGACGATCACAAATTCTCAGACGTACTCCAGCAGCTAGCCACTAGCGAACATCAGATCAATTTTCAGGAGTTAATTTGTACAGATTCGATCTGTTTCAAGTTCACTCAAGGATTGGTGTCAGTTAGAGAGAAGCGAAGCACTGGAAACCAGATAGTATTGTACAGCCTTGTAACAGGGAGGTAGACCGTTGCCTGTGAGTCCCAATAATTTTTCAGATGTGATTTTCTGCTGGAGGGCCAAACAGACATACACAGACACACTGCGGAAAATAAGAGAACAGAAGACTTTTTAAACAAGGATAAAGGATAAACGAATCAAAACTGTAATTCCTCGACAGACGTTACATTTAGAAAATCAAAAGAAGTGATTCAGCGAAGAGTCTCTTTTCAACGAATTTATCATCAAGCTGTACAATCGTATACATATATATGGTTTTTTAAAGAAATTATATCCGGTGAGGGAATTGAATCATACATGTGAATGCACAAAGTAATAATAATAATAATAGCAGTATGAAATGCAATTAAAACTAAAAATGTTTGTGATTATAATCATAGTTAAATGTCAAGTGGCAAAACAGATTAATTTCATATATATAATAATTCATAGGATGGATAGAACTTGAAAGGGGTGTGCAATTATAGGATTAGTAGACAAATCGAATAAAATAAAAACGTTACGTAATACTGTGTGAAATTTGATAACATAGAATTCAACGTTGTAAAAAGAAGAATTGATTTAGAATGACAAGTGGAACAAGTGAAATAATAGCGAGGACAGTTCAAAGTGAGAGTAGTAATAGTAACAATTGACGTAATAAGGAAGAGAATACAAAGTGAATAGACAAAATGGAAAAAATGAAAAATTGGTAGAGCCAAAATATGATTGGGGATTACCATACTTTAGCATAGAGGGATTAAGACCATGAGAGTTGAAGGGGTTGGACGAACTTTTTCTGTACACAGAGATCTGGCTTTTCTGTTTCGATAGCCATGGATGACGTTTCAAACACAATTTGTTATTGCTCGTGAGGAGCTGGGTACATCGGCCGTACAATGAGCCAACTTGAAAAACGCGCTAGTGAACACTATCCAGCTTGGCTAACAAAAGGAGAACGGAAACGCGTATATAGTTCAGGGACAGAATACCCGGTCATTTCAGAACACTCAACACCATTCGAAAAATCCTTCAAAATAATATATACAAGATTCCATCCAGCCTATCAAAAGGAGTAAAATTAAGACATCTGGGCATAGCCGAAGCACTCCCCATCCACGCTATGTACCCAAAAGATATATGTCCAACCCTTGTCCGTGCCATGGCCATCATAAACAGGTAATTCGTCTAATAGTGACTATCCCATTGCCTTTCTTATCCAAACTTCCTGTTTATTCATGTTGTTTTAAGTTTTTCTTAATCCCTATTTACACTACCATATTTCCATATTCAAACTTCCTGTCTATTTTGTCATTCTATTATTTCTACATATTTAATCCCTAATTGCATAAACAATTATTCGTCACATTAGTTATGATTCCACTAGATTTTTTATCCAAACATCCTGTCTACTCTTGCTATTTCTACATTTCTAACCCCCAATTGCACAATATGTCAATCTTCTCAGTAATTATGATGCTACTTTGTTTGAGTTTTATCCGTCCCTCTGTTTATTATAGCATTTTAATTCCTAATTGTAATTTTATTAATTTGACCCTTGACCGGAAATCATTCTGGAACTTTCCCACCCATAATCATATCACTTATAATCACAACACTCAGAAACTCTCGTTTTATGATTTTCCTTATTCCTTCCTATTCGTTGTAGAAACGGTAGTTGAATTTTCCAGATGCCCTGGTAGACAGGTGTTCCTATTCCACGTATTTTCATTCGGTTCATTCAATAAATAAAGATTCCGTTATCAACTGTCATCCTATCCCATCCTATAATGTGTGGTTGTGTGTAATTGCACGTAGTGAGTGCTATAGCTGAACTATTCTCCAGATTTATTATCTCATTCTGGTCAAATAATCTAGATTTTGCTAGGCTTTTGTGCTCCGCTAGTCTGACTGACTAACTCCATTCTACTACTTTGACCTATGTATCTGACCTGACAGTCACCAAAGCAGGGTATTAAGGAAAACCAATTGATTTATCTAGTTGGCTCCACAAGTTTATCCTTCAACCTACAAAGTTTGTTTCTAATTGAGTTTGTTGATTTGAATGCCACTTTTATTACTGCCTGCATTGTTAAGAATTCTCCTTAAGGTTTCCGAGGTTCATTCTTTGTACGGAAGTACTTCTGATGATCTAAATTCCCTATTGTTGGTATTGTCATTATTCTGCGCATGTTTGATATGCATGTCGTCATTAGTATTATTATAACTATCGTCACTATCGCCAGTATTATTGTTAAAGAATAAAGGGAACTACAAAAACGAAAGTCTCGAAGTTGTATGATTACAACTGATATAATTATGAACAATGGTTAATTGTTATTTGAAACGTTATCCGGTAAATAAAAATACAGCTTTACTGACTGTTTGATATATCTAATAAAAAAAACTAATATGGAATAATCGAGGGGAGTAAAATATTAATAACAAGGACAAATCTCTGCAAGCGTCTGTATAATCTAGGCAGTCAGCTGTTGTGAATGTGTATACCTGTAGAGGTGGAAAGGAAAATAACCACTGCAGTGTTCGGTGACTGCCTCGGCTATGCTTCGTAGTTGATGGCGTTCAAACTTAGTAAACTGAGGTGGCACCCTGTATAGGACTGTGAGGACTGCATTTGTACCTGTCTTGTGACCCACATCCACAAGGTGTGCCATTATGGAACTCCTCACTGACTTTACGCCTCCTTCACTTAACCACGTTGGGCAATGCTGAAGAAGGCGACGGTAGGCTACCTGAGTTGTTCTCTCGGTGTAACTGTATCCACAAGAACACAGACAAATTTGTAAATGCACACTAAGGTGGCCACAATCAGTGGCTTATCCTTCACCTGCATTCTAATTATGCAATCGACGGTGAATTTTTTCAACTCAGTGTTGTGGTCAAAATGTGTTTGAGCTATTATTTTCCGCAGTTTCAATACTAGTAATTCAGTCGCTGTGTCTTCTTTGAACGGTAAGGTCACATACATACATTTCTCTTGGGCATTTTGCAAGCATTTCTCTCTATCCGTTTTCATAATGGAGACTTCAACCAACTTTTCTGGATATCCGTTTGCATAAAATGCCTTTTCTGTTTCCCTTATTTCATCGCCAAGATTTTTTCTGACATGAAACATTAAGTTTGCTGATGAGATTTCGTTTGTATGCAAGGGGAACAAACAACTTGAAATAGATGTATTGGCCAACCCATGATTTCTCTGGCAAAATACTCCGCTGAATGCTTTCATCTTGCCTCCTTGTTGGTAGGACATCGAGAAATGATAAAGTATCGTATTTTTCTTTTTTGTGTGTGAACTCAGTTTGTGCGGAAGCCATACTGAACGTTTAGAGAAGCACCTCGCTATCGCCTTTATTCTTATGAAAGATAAAACAATTCTGCATGTGTCTACAATAGAACGGGAGATCGTTAGCTGCATGTTTTAGTGGATCATACTTTGATTTTGCCATAAACATGTCGGTTGAAAGAGGAGCCAGGGGGATCTCGTCACTACGCTCTCCGCTTGGCTGGCAAATTACATTGTTAAACTGATACTGCACATTCATCGTACAGTGGAGCAGCAGTTCCCGTAGTGTTAGAAGTGGTATTCCTAATTTCATATCATTTTCTGTCAGAGATACACAGATGTAGTCGATGAACTTCAGTAGAGGAACGTTATGAAAAAAAAGGAATTGACATCCATAGAGGTCTTTTTTTCATAGTTACTCTGTTTATCTCTCATTTTTTCAATAAATTCGAAGGTGTCCCTCAGGACATATGTAGCCACTCCTAGCTGCAGTAGTTCAAGTATGTATGCCAGCCATATTGGTCAGTTGCAGTATGTCTAATGCTCGTCTCATTGGTCTTATAAGCCAGGCATACCAACGACAAGAAATGTGGCTGAGCTTCTTACGCGAAGAGCAAGAAAGATATGTGCAGGTGATCACTCACAAAAAGAGTTTCAATGTGTTCATATTTCCTTGACGAAGATGAATCACCCGGCTAGTTTCACAACGAAACATATGAACAGATTTGATAGGAATTCAGAGATTATGATGGCATAGAAGAAACAATTATTTGTCATGTTACAGTTCAACGGGGATTATTCAAGTGAAATTTTCTCTCAGAGATTGACCAGGTGTATTTTCAGAATATTTTAAGCAGCAAACCAACGTTCGCCATCCCGTAGTTGATGAAGGATTGGGACGAAAATGGAGGATAAGCTAGGTGATTTTGCCACATAGGTGTGTATTTATCAATTCATCTGTTTCTACGTAGACAGTTATGTTAGGCTAGACATCTACTAGATAGCTTAGTCAACTTGTCACTGAACATCTCCCATCGTGGTTCGGCAAAGGACAGACAAAACCATCCGTAGATCAATTCTGTCACAAGTATTTGGTAGTGGTCATTTAGTGGAGAAGACAAAACCATTCAGGGTGGTTCACAGTATCCCACCAACTTTTTCAGTCGACTCCGTACTCGTCTAATATATATATATATATATATATATATATATATATATATATATATATGTTACCAATAACAAAACTTATCATTGTGTGTAAACTATTAAAATATAATTATACTTTATTTGATCTAATCCACAATGCCCAAACTTTTTACTGATATTTACTTTCAAAATTAGTCTACTTTTGTTAAAATATATGTGTATATGTGTTATGCAGTATCAATGGTGTGTGTGTGTGTGTATGTGTGGGGGTGAACAGTCATAAAACATTTGTTATTCTCATATGAGCTGTGATCAAGATTTGCAACTATCCGGTCAAATCTTGATCACAGTTCATATGAAGTACATCCTCCAATTAAACCGTGACAAGCAGCTTCAGACACCATACGTAAATTATACGTAAAATAAGGAAAGAGGAACCCAGAGAATTTAAGATGACGAAAGAAAGCGATAGAAGCAAGTGCAGGAAAGAAGAAACAAAGACAAAGATGTGACAAAGAGCGAAAAAAATAAAAACGAGTTCAAAGAAGAGACACAGACATTGAAAGAAGGGACATGGAGAGAACACAACCACTTCAAAATCATCCACCTGAGCTACAAATCTTCTCCATCATATCTAAATGGAGATGGGTTGGACGCAGGCTGGGAAGACTGTTGACTCATATCTGATGTCAGGCGGTCGCTCTAGTGTAAGGTGAATGGGAGAGGACGAGTTGGGGCGTGTGTTCTAGAGTGACATGTAGGAGATCGTATGAGGATGAGATGAGAGCGTCTGTGCAGTGTTGGATCTAGGTTGATTGGAGTGCAGAGAACATTGGGAAATGTTGATATTCTGTTTTAATCCCAGATTGTGCTCAGATTCTAAGGGAATATTGATGCCTCTCCTTGCCCTGTGATCGCTATTCCTCGATTGGTCAAGGGGCTCACAGCTGGAGTCTTGAAATATGGAAAAGTGTCACCTACTATTATATTAAAACAGATGTCACAGCAAATCCCTCCTTTTTCTCGTATTTGTTTGTAAATCCAATCGTTATCCTGTTAATTATTATTTTGTTTAAAGCATAAACCTAACACAACATGGATACCAAGACGTTCATCATACAATATAATAAGAAATACAAGATTAGGAAAACATAAGTGGAATAAGTGAGGAAAGCCACCATGAAAACAAAAAAGCATACTTATGAAGATCATTCAAAGCCTCACCCCATACGTTATGCTACTTCAACAAGTAGAAAGATTAAGGAGACTGCATTTTCTGATTAGACACTAGTTGGTCATTAGTGTAATGCAGTCACCAGCTCAAATAGTTCAGCTGTAACGTCTCTGACTACACCACTGAGTTACACAGGTTTGAATCACAGTTCCTTTAAGAAGTCGAAGATGCGCCTTGCTGACTGGTGAGTACCAACAAACACGAAATATAGGTCCAAGGTTTCCTTCGGACTTCCTGCAACCATTTATAATAGTGAGAAGACTATGGCCTCTTAGTCAGTGGTTCCGATTCTTAATCATTTTGAGTAATGTTTAGAGCGACTGAGCCGAGTGATTTTTCAGATCGCATTCAAAGAATCATAGGGCACTAACAGATACTAATTCAACACAATAATCTGTCATTCAAAGGTGTCATATCTTTGCTTTTTGCCTCCAGTTTCAAGGCTATCAACAAGTGAACAGTGTGGGAGCCTCCGGGATAATATTTGCAGCAAATGTTCTAATAACCTTTTGAAAGACACATTACCACTACAACGTATCTACATATAAATCAGAAACATCATCAGGATGTTAGAGGTTGAAAGAAATGCTGAGGCTGGGCAACCATCCATGCTTCAAGCTGCTAGTTGGTAGGATGAGGTGAGACAATTGTCGATGCAGCTAATTATTCCATCACACACAAATTCCGGTCACCATGCCTTCGGGTCCCTGCTTGGTTTTATGCACAAGAGCTTTACTCAGGTTACCATACTGGCTTTCTACGGGACAGAACTGGCACGAATTAGGACATTGCAAGGTAGTCACAAAATCCAGTGGTTATTAATGGATGCCCTTTTAAACCACAAACGTCGCCTTGCTTTAGTATCCCTGAAAAGAGAGAATCTGGTACATAGAGTTAACAACACCTCAGAAAACAGTCTCATTACTACTGCAGCTTCGAAGAACACAGATAGATGTTTATCTTACACTGGAATTCAAAAGACTCCTCAGTTCTACTACGGATGAGACCGACAGATGAAATCCTTCCAGAAGCCAGGAAGCCAACGTGCTTTCATTCAATGAAAGCAAAAGTAAGCATGGGGATATAGGTTGTCTGCACCATATTTTGGAGCTGAAGAAGCTACTCAGATTGCAGAAGAATTGAGAAGATGTGGTACAGAAGTGTTAGGAATCTGAGGGCGACAAGAGTTAAAGTGAGCTCTCTAAATTAATTAATAACTGGTAAGCCAACAGTCTACTCCGGTAACACAGGCGACAACCAAGAGCATACTGATGGTGTGGTTATCATGATGTCACAGACAGCACTAAAGGAGCTCATTCAATGGAAACCATTCATGTCTAGGGTAACTGTAGCAAGATTCAAGTCAAAAGTTACAAAAGCTACAATTATTCAATGCTGCAAGACTGTACTACATCGACTCCTAACTTAAAGATGGGAGGGAGTGAAGTGGCAGAGCCTGTCGACCACCACATCTCTTATTTTGGAAGTCAAATCATACCCAGAGGGTTGATGGCTGATGACATCTTAGCATGAATACAAAAGGATCGTTTGTCATTTACCAACTTACGCCATCTCTGACTTAGTAGACTTGACATCTGTGTGGTTATCGATCAAAGGACGTGTGTGCTGTTCAGTAGTTCGCTCTGTCTTCCATTATGACTGGCTGTAAGACATAACTGTCGAAAGTGGAAGACATGAAAAGGCTAGCTGTGTTTGGTCATAGGTGTCTTCGTTCCCTTCCTCTTGTCAGGTTGTGTAGTGTAGTGAGTAACATTGAGGTTAAGTGTCGAGTGTTAGGTAGGAAGGGAAAGTCACTCGATGAGGTTTTGGAGCTACATCGATTGAAGTGACTCGGACATGTGGTATGCATGCCTAGTCATCACCTTCCTCAACTGGCAATGTTAGCTTAGCTGATATAAGATGGATCAAGTTGGAAAACAGCTAGTGTTGGTCAAACCAAAACACGGAATCAGTCCATGAAGTGTCTGAGATTTAGTCTGAGCCAGCCACGTAGGGAGGTGTATACTGCCAGGCTTCTTTTTCGCCTGTTGTTCTCCCATATTATTATTCTTTTTCCCTCATGCTTCTATTTATTTCCTCTCTTTTGAATCTCTCTACTCATACTTGGTGTTTTTTATAGAGAGTGGGATCTCGAACTGCTGAACATATGTGCAAATTTCTCTGTTGAAACCAGTCAGTCAGCATACGTTGGACTGTCACACTGTCACTATAAGATCTGGACCTCACAGGTGATCAGCACTTTATCTCATGCACACTGGCGAATTTACAAGCTGCCACCAACAAACTGCCAGTAAAGGCAGAGATAACACAACAGAATTTCAGGTGAACATTAGGAAGATAAAGGTGATAGGGATACCTGGCCGTCAACAACGAACACCATTCACTATGATTGGGAGAAACCTGAATGCAGTTATCTCTAACACTTACTATAGCAGCAGCATCTTCTTAACTACAAGCAAGTGACACTGATGGGGATGTCAAAAGCAGGATCCAAAAAGCAAGACGATTCTTCATTACCATGAAATCAGTGTGGTGAATTTTACACCAGTCAGCATATGAAACAACATTCGCATTTTCATCCATTATGTAAAGTCTGTCAGCTCTTCTTTATGGCTGGCTCACAAACCCAACGCACGTGTGACCAAAAGCATTTCCAACAGGGTCACCAGTCGACGACACAGATGATGAAACATTCAAGTAACATCACAAGTCTGTTTTGGCCTTGACTGGAACCCGAATGGGCATTGATGGATTCAGCAGCTTAGGTTGACACGGAGACAGTAGTATGAGGAGATAATAAAGGCTTGTGAACAGCCGTGGAGCCATATTAAGTAAGTTATGTAATATGGAATTACATTCTACTGGCGTGCCCAAGTTCTACGCCTCCATTTAGTCTCGGGGTCAGTTAAAAGCGATGGCAGGGAAAAGAGTGGAAAGAGGTTATATCTTATGTTCCATTCGGAAGACGAGAGACGAATAATAGTAAAGGCAATAATCTGTTAAACCTCCGGCAACTTCACTCAGTATTCTCATAGCTTTTTCTGAATAAATTTAGTGTTCGTCCATGTGTCTTCTACAGGGTAAGTAGCTAGTTTGCAGTCGGAACCAACTTCTTTAGGTCGACCTGGTACAAAAACTTAACACCACCTGAATTTAGAGAAGGGCTCGAAAAATGAGCGTTGGTTTGATATGCAAACGTCCTGTTGGTAGCAGAGGACTCCAGATAGCCAAGCGATAAGCTGATACCTGTGATGTCAGTTGTGATAAGGGTTGGAAATATAGTTTACGAAATGCTCAGAACTACAGAAGACGATCCCCTTTATCTGATCTATGACCATACACTAATAACCTGACTGATTCTCTCCTGGATGCCATATCTGTGTATTCAAGTCCACAGCTAGAATTACGATATCTGTCGCTTCAGCAAGTCACTAACTTTTAGCTAGCATAATATTCTTAGTTGAATTCCAGCTGCTATCTATCAGTGGAAAGGCAACGGTTTCCGCCTAGTTACTTCCCACCATATTATAACACAAAGGACTGCTAGTGTGGATCTAGTCGAGGAATGCAACTCCAGCTCTGGTGCTTAGAGTGATAGCGACAGCATCTACGCCCCGTACAGCCGACACCTACATGAAACACACCAATTGAAGTTGCGGATATTATATGCACCATAAGTTAACATAGAGGCTTTTCCAGCGTTTTAGCCGACTTTATCCGTTGTCTGATTCACATCAATGCGCTAACCTTGTATATGGTAAGCTTAACTGAAACACATAATGTAGAATTAGAAGTATCAAGCTGGAGACCAGCTTTCTAAAGCTAACTAACTAGTTAATGGCTGAATACATCATTATTTAAGCAGTTCCCAACACAGTTCTGTTGTCTCATGTTTCTTATGAAGCATAGTGCCATGATCCTAAAACTGAAGCAAATGGCTGTCTTCTTGAACCACTAACTGAGCCCTTGACCTGGAATCTGATTTACAGGGCAGCAAAGCAGCAGCAAGATGCACTTTCCCAAATTCGCTCACAACCAAACAGGTTGATATACTCTATATATTTTTGGGATCTTAGATATCTCATTAGGATCATCGGTTTAAAAGCGGTTTTTAGCATTCTTCCAATGTTCTCCATTTTCATTTTATAAGAAAAACTCTTTGTTGTATGAAGGCAATCAGCGGGGCTTTCCTGTTAGAGGCTATGAATCTATGACTGTGTGAGAAAACTGGAAGAAAAAGACGGGACTCATTTTACCTACCTTCAATCTTTTAAGGTGAATAACGAACGGGATGGATCTAGGTGCGCGGAGATAAATTCAACGTTAAGATGCTCGTCAACTAAGCATATGATCCAGGTTCAATTCCCAACCCATAGGAACTCTCAAAATACACCTAGGCTGCAGGAAGCCCGGAGAAAAGAGGAAAGGCTGGACATGAGGCTAGCAGGCCCCACAACACCGTACAACTAACAACCTCAAATCCCTGTGCTCTACTCTGAATCTGTAATGTAAGTATGTAAATTTGGTACACTGGAATCAGAATGAGAAGTATGGAAGCTATACTTTTAATTGATTAATATCCATTCGCTTTCGAGATTACAATGTAAGCAGTAAGTCAGAGAGGTTACCCTGTAGAACAGTATGAAAACTTATGCGTAAAGACGACAGGCTTAAAACACAACAATGAGGTCTTGCGTGTTTTACTCTGAACTTTCTAGCTAATTTTGTCAGCTCGCTTGGATGACATAATGTAGAATGATCCCTGCTTATAAGACAGACTGTCATATCCCTCTCTATAAAGCGAAATCATTCCATCTGCATAAACTGTATTCATCATATCTTTATCTCTCATTTATTTGGCTATCTAAGCAGCCTTTCCAGCTTCATCATCGTACGGGCATTTCATGCCCCCATTCTTATTCTTGCCTTTATCGAGAAAAAGCCGCATTGGCTGGCTGACTAGCTTCCAGAAGGCTTTCACCAGCCCGCTGTGTCATTTTGCCTCTCCAATTTCAGGGCAGAATTAGATTACTTTTTTTCGCATTTTAATATTTTTCTTGTGTGTTGAAGTTTCTGTAGCAAGTTGATTGGTTTTCAGGGGCAGAATCGCTAGCCCCACACCCTACCATCCCTCTCTTCCCGGGCTTGGGACCCGTTAGAAAACTAGCGAGCTAGTAAACTAAGATTTTGTGGATAATTCATGTCTGGTATCACAGAAACTCGAAGACTTACAGGCGAAAACCAACAAAAAGACTGAAAAAGCAGGCAGCGATAACAGGACTGCAGGTGAACATAGAGAAAACGGAGGTGGTGAAGATAACCAACCAACAACAACAACAACAACAATCAGCACCCATCACCATCAACGGAAGAAATCTGAAAGAAGAAGTCACTTGGTTTGCTTATCTATCGTTTCAGTTACAGGCACTCGGAACAGACGTGACTATCAAAGCGAGAATCGGAAAGGCACAGTACATCTTCATCGGTCTGCAATAACTCAGCATAAACAACAAGACTCGGAGTTTCAACACCACTGTTAAGTTAATCAGTTCTGTTGTATAGGAGAGAAGCTTGGCGTATACATCACGAAAAGCATTTCTAACCGCCGGGTGAACACTTCTGCCAACTGTTTCCTCCTTTATAACCACACTGAAGATTAGATAGCCAGTGGAAAGGATGCACAACAAGAAACTCTGTGAATGAACCAGTCAAGAACCTAGTGCTCAACAAAATCTCGAATAAGATAGCGAAGGATTGGGCGTACACTGAGTAGACTGTTGGACGACACTGAACACCATCCCCTTGACTGGAACTCGGATGGAAGACGACAAGTGGGGCTTGATCCGAGAGTGACATGGATGAGATGGCAACCTATGAGCAACCGTACGGTCAGCTAAAGACGATAGTAGGAGATGGGCTGTTGAAACCCCCTTTTCTCACCAAGAACAGTAATAATCATTTCTGTTAACCTTGAATCAACTCTTCTGCTTGTAATGAATCGATCGGATGAAATGCTTCGTGCTTGCAAAATGAAAATATTGGGATGTTTCACTCATTACACACCATTTCAGTTCATTAAGAAATCTCAATTAAATTTTATTTTACGTGTGTAATTACAGCATGGAGAATAGTTTCATTTGGCATGTGATTTCTCTTCACTAGACGTATATATGAAAACTTTTAGCACTATAGACGTCAATGGCATTCCATTGTGACTCAGTCTGAAAACACATGATCATGTGTATTAATAGTAATTAATAACAAAAAGCTATACCATCACCATATTTTTTTAGTAATCGATATGAGATAGCGTAAAAAGTGTGCAGTAGCACAGAGAACATATTAATATGGTCTATATAACAAATTAATACTCATATCTGTGGAAATCCCAGCACCGACAAGTTCATTTATGATATAAGGAAAGGTTTCAAAGGCTGAAATTTACCAACAGTTACCAACGAAAGAGGAAAATAAACAAAGGTAACAAAGTATATTAATACATATATATATTACCATTCTATTGGGTTTCTAGTGAAAGATAGGCCTTCAACAGCACATCTCCAATTAACCCTGTCCTCTGAATTCCTGTTCAGCTGGCTCTAGGATAACCACTACAGGCTCTCATCTCCTCCTCCTCATCATCATACGATACTCTGCATGTCACTCTTGAAAATATGCCTATTTCATCTTTGCCTATCCATCCGTCAACCGAGGACTCGGTGTGATGTCATTCTACGGTCTACTCGGAGTGTGTTCGACCCTTCTACATTTTCTTCGGATTATTTGTTGAGTAGTATTAGGTTCGAATTTGGCCCATTCTCAGGATTTCTTGTTGCTTATGCTTTCTACGCCGGTGCCTGATCTTCAGGATGGAATCAGAGAAGGCAGGTGTTGATAAAAAAGTCTACAGCTGGTTTGTCAAAATCCTTTTCGTAACATCCACATCCAGAGTTTCTGTAGCTTAGAGAAGAGGTGACTGACTTAAAATTGGCACGGAAATCCTGAAGTCTCTACTTCTTCTTCTTCTTACTGAATTCAGTGGATGTCAAAACTAAGTAATAAAAGTCTGTCTTGCCTTCCCAAATCCATGCTGGCTGGCTCTGACATCCTTATCCGTGCCTCCTTATTATAGTTGAAATGACGCCGTCTAGACAACATATTTCTCCTGTTGATAGTGAGTGGCAGTTTCCATTATTTCTTGGTTTTTTATCCTCATCACCTCTGTCTTCTCTATGCTCTCTTGAAGTCCTATCTTCACTGCCAGTCTCCTTTGTCAACTTCTGTTGGTTTTCGCCTGTAATTCCATGAATTTATATGACAACAGGCAGAGAACGTCTGCCAAGTCCAGATCTTATAGTGTCTTCCTATTGGTGCAACATGTTCCCGTCTGATCGCTCCGGCCAGTCAGTGTTCCTTATAATTCAGCCCACGACAATAAGGAATATCATCCTGGATGATGGTGTGGAGAATAGTCTTACTTCTATCTTCCTTTCAAAGGCTTCACTGAGTTTCCCGTTAGGAGGCACTTGGTATTTGATGTTATCAAAGTAGTCATTCGTTATATAACTAAACATGTTGGTCAAATGACCCGTGAGCAGTCACTTGGCATGTGAATCAAGCCCATTCGGCATAGCTAAAAAATAATTAAAAAATAGGCAAAAACCCGTCTCAGTTTATATTCTTAACAGGAAAAGGCCAGGACTCAATTTTAGCGAAAGTAGAATTACTAAAACCTTTGCTTAGAAATGCTTCATTCATTTGTTCACTAAGTCACGATGTCATCATTTGTATGCCTAATGTTCAGATATCCACTACAGTTTACAGTTTACAATTTATTTAGGATAGTAGGCTATATGCCTGTGTTAATCCTTTCGATTTGTTACACACAGGAGGTCCAGTCTCGCCTTGAATGAATCAACGGATGGCGCTGATACGACGTGTTCCGGTAGGGAGTTCCAATGGTCCACAATTCGATGCGAAAAACGGAGCTCCAAACGCAGACGATTCGACCGTGGTTTTTGAACCTTGAGGTGATGTCCTCGCAATTGGTTGGTGCTAGAAGGAAGAAATAAATTAGATAAATTGGCTCCAAAATCATTTCTTAGGATACGGTATGCTAGTATTAGGTCACCCCTAAGTCGTCTGTATGACAGTGGAAATAAACCCAGTCGACTTAACCTCTCATCATATGAGACGGTTGAGAAATCCTTTATTAGCTTAGTTCCTACTCTTTGCACCCTTTCTAATAAGTCTATTTCGTATTTGAAACACGGGCTCGCTGCCTGGATCCCATATTCCAAATGAGGTCTGATATAAGTCGGATATAATATACGAAATATTTCAGCGTCAAAATTCGCAAAAGCTTTGCGTATGGCCCATAATATTCGAAAACCCTTAGTGGCTGCAGCTCTACAGTTTGTTGTCGTTTTCAAGTCATGCTGCACAACCACTCCCAAGTCCTTGTACTCAGTGACCACTGGAAGAGCAATGCCATTCATTGAGTAATTGTGCACGTGACTATGAGATACATGCATAACTACACTCTTGCTTAAGTTAATCTCCAAGGCCCAGTGCTTACACCAATCACTTAACAAGTTTAAATCTTCCTGCAGAGCAAATTGGTCACTGTCATCGTGTAAAGCCCTCCATATCTTGATGTCATCAGCAAACAGTAAGCAGGATGATTTAACTACCGATGGAATCTTATTAACATAAATCAGGAAAATAAGTGGGCCTAGAATTGTACCCTGAGGAACGCCACTCTTAACCGATTCCCATGTTGATAAAACCCCGTTAACTCGTACTCTTTGTCTTCTGTCCTTCAGAAAGTCTTGAATCCAGTCGGCAACCACTTTATTGATTCCCAGACTACCTAACTTTACTAGAAGACCTGAATGAGAAACCCTGTCAAACTCCTTGCTAAGGTCGATGAATATGGCATCCACCGGTATATTAGCATCAGCTGAGCTTGCCCAACTTTCTCTGGCCAAAAGAAGGTTGGTCAAGCAAGAATGACCTGCTCTAAAGTCATGCTGTTCCACAGCGAAAAGTTTGTTTCCTTCAATGAACTGAATGATAGCATCACGAATTATTCTTTCTAGTAGTTTAACAACAATACTGGTCAAACTAACAGGACGATAGTTCTGAACTAAGTTTCTAGATCCGGTTTTGAAGACCGGACTAATGATGGCATCTTTCCAGCCTCGTGGAAATTAAGACTGATCCAGAGACATATTGAAGATTACCGACAATGGCTTGGCTATGTTTTCAGCCAGTGCTGTTAATATACGTGGGTGGAGTTCATCAGGGCCACTGGACTTACCAGGATTGAGCCTTAGAAGCCACTTTAGGACAGTATCTTTTCCGATGTATAAGGGTGTCATTTTCAAGTTACCTTCTGGAAAAGTTACAAAGCTGGTATCAATATTATCAGAGAATACTTGACTAAAGTGCTTGGACAAAGCCTCAGCCTTAGTCAAGTTATCCTCAGCCATGTTTGTTTTGGCAACTATTCAGACATTTTGTCAATCTTATTTATGACTGGAATGCACTATATTATCCTTAAAGAAGTCATGAAATCAAAGTTACTACAGAGAGATGAGAAGAAGCTATTGACCTCTGAAGTAATGTCACACCGATACTGACTCACTTATATTCTCTGTCTGTACAGGCTAAATTTCATCACAAAGTGAGCCAGTGAATAGCACACTATGCAGTCACATAATCGAAGCTGTTTGTTAAAGCGAAATTAACTTTTCTCACCGTACCCAGATTTCATCGCTAACCAATTTACTAAGGCGAACGCCACTTCTGAAGAAAGCAATGAGGGTTTTCAGATGCCTCAAGTGAAATTCCCAACACTTTCATGATCACTGTCATTATAAAATGTGTCTAGTGTGAAACGATAACTTGGACGTCTAAAGGCTATATCATGTGAAGTAGAAATGCGAGATTATGTGTCAATCGTGGAACCGGCTAAGAGGAACTGTATAAGTGAGCATGAAGTGGCGATATGCAGGCTAAGACCATGTGTCTCCCTCGGAATTTAAAGGAATAATAATGAAAACATTTTGTGTGACGTTATATGATAACCACTCAGTTGGTATACTCGACTATCCGAAGGTTTTGTACTCTCATTGTGAACCAAACATCACACATCGATAAAGTGTCTCATTTAGGTATCCTCAGCACACTGAAAGGTTTCGGATTCGACCAATCAATGCCAATGTGAGTGAGGATTTTAAGGACTAACTAATGGGTTGAAGGCAAAAGGTAAGGGTTAGGGTTAGCGTAGAATCCCTCAGGGAAGTGTACTAGGTCCTTTGTTATCCTTATTTATACGTAGATGAACTGTCGATAATGCTTACCTCATCTTCACTGTTATTTGACGATGACATTAAGATCTGCAAAAATGTGTAAATAATACCGACGATACATCGGTCTTACAAAGTGATCTGCATAAATTAACTGAATGGTTGAACCTTTGGAGTATGGAAACCTATTCCTGGGCAACACAGAACTTAGGAATATTATTGTCAGTCATGATTTGAAAACAACGGCAAATTTTAATGCAGGCATAGGCTAAGGCTTTTCGTAGGCTATGGACGCTTAGAAGGGTTTTCAAACGAGTAGACGAATCCATGTCCCAAGTACTCTATGTGCAACATATGTCAGGCCTCATCTAGAATACTGCATACAAGTAGTGAATCCATGCTTCAAGAAGGAGGCACACATCCTGGAAAGAGTACAGAGGGTAGGAACCAAATCAGTTAGTGGCATTTAAATCTGTTCCCATTATGAGACCGAAGAAGGCGAAGTGATTTAATTTTGACATATAGTATTTGTTAAAGGGTAGTAATTCGGGGATTGACCTTTCTAACCTTTCCTTCTAGGATACATTAACGAGGTCACCACAATAAAGCTATTCAAACCGGGGACAAATAAAATAAGTGTGGAATTTAGATGCTCTCACTGAGTGGTCAATGCCTGGAACTCCTTACCGGATTCAGCAGTATCAGCTCCACAGGTGAACACTATCAGAGAGGAATTACATCTCTGCAGAGGTATATATTACGAGGATTGACACAGGCTACAAGAGCCTACTGTTCTTATTATCTGAATGTGAATCTGTCATTTCATTCTCTACAGTAAAGAGTCAGACAGTTCCTGCTAAGTTATCTGTACATCGTGTCTACTCTCTCAGCACGAGAATCTTGCTCAGAAAACCAGTGTATTATTCAAGGTTGTGTGCGTCGGTGGCATAGCGGTTAGGGCGCTCGCCGACCATGCACGTGGTCCGGGGTTCGATCCCCGGCCGATGCACTCCTTTACCTCGCTGAGCCAGAAATAATGCTGGTGAAGAGGAAAGGTTGGGGGTGAGGCTAGCAAACCCATCCTGTTAAAATAAACACTGCTATAGAAACTTCAAGCCACTAGCTTGAAGCTCTATGTTCCACTGGGGAACGTGAAGGAAGAAAAAATCCTAGGTTGTGCCAACGTCAATGAATAATTACAGCAACTGTAAATCTATTGAATAGTCATTTGTCACTACACTTTTAGACTATTTACAGAGGTACTTTCAAGATGACGGGGTTTTCAGTTTCTAAGCGGTAGCAGTAGCAGCAGCACCCTGAAAACTGATATTCCTCACTTTCGGTACAATCAGGAAACAATAAGATGTTTGAACTCCTCTACTAGCCTCCTATAAACACACATGTGAATTTATTTTCTTGGTGCCAGTTACGAATACGCGTGTTTGGAAATCGACTACATAGACAGCTGCCTTTTCTGGCTCCGTAGTAAAAATCAGATGGTCAAAGAGAAAGAATTTGAGAACAATAAGCTCTAGGAACCAACCAGTCATGAAAATATTGCTCAACAAATATGCTACACGAAATGTAGATCGGTTGGATACACGTAGGAGAGTCCGTAGAGTGACATCCCGCTTCAGGTCATCGATCTAATGGAAGATGAATGGAATGGAAAACCACTTGTTGGGCATGACTCCGAGGGTGACATGAAGAATGTCGTGTGAGAAGGAGATGACAGCACTTAGTGTTAATAGTGTGGCTAGCTAAAGAGGACAGGGTGAAATGGAGAAGTCCTGTTGAAGCCCTAAGCTCCACTTGGAACCCAAGGGAATAGTAGTAATGATAAACATAAGGCGAGTGGTTTGGATATAAGAATAAAGGAGTGGAACTTGGCCACTGTGGTAAAGTACAATTCCATTATGGAGAAAATTTGTTCGATAAAGTCTCACAATGTTGTAATACAGTATAATATTTACTGACGACCACATTTTGAGCGCACTTTACTGCATATAATCATGTCATGTTTAGGACTGTTTACAATACTTCAGTGACAGAATACAGTTAAATGAAAAACTTGAGTTTGTAGGTATGTGAGTTAGCCCACTCACTGACCTACTCACAGTGTGTTTAATAATCCATTTCATGCTTGGTACTAGGAAGAACATCTGAATTGTCAGCACTACTGTCAAGTCAATAAGTGTTACTATGTGGTTTGGAGACTTAGCACACTCATCCCCTAAAACATCTCCAACAAGCTGTCCAGCAGACTTTTGTAAACAGACATCCCATTCGTTGACTCGATACTGACTCCTTAATGATAGTCGTTTCTGCAGCAACAATAGGAGCGATATTCTATGGTGACCGACTGCTAGTAAGCAATCTGAAGGACAAACGCCAGAGTATATGACCACTACAATATGCATATGTCAATTCACCTGTTCGTTTGGAGCTAGGTATACACATTCGGTTCTGTGCAAGCCCTTTAAAAACACGTTACAGAACACTATCTAGCATGGTTGCAAAGAGGAGGCACTGGTTCATTCAGAAGCACTATAACTGAACACCTACCTCATCAGCACTTTTCACATCTTAAAGGACTCGTCATTTAGAGCCAATCATAAAGTAAGCAAAAATCTGTCAAAGACAATATACCACTGACTGTCTTATTTTTATTATTCCTTCACGTTCCCAGTGGAACATAGGGCTTCAGGCTAGAGGCTTGAAGGTTCTGTAGCAGTGTTTATTTTACAGATTAGGGTTGCTAGCCTCATGACCAACCTTTCCTCTTTACCAGTCTGATTACTGGCTTAGCGGGGTAAAGGAGTGCGTCGGCCGGGGGTCGAACCCCGGACCATGTGCATAGTCGGCGAACGTCCTAACCGCTGTACCACCGACTGTCTTATACGGCAAATCAATGGAACCACTTACATAGGCCGTAGAATTAGGCGTGTTTCTCGTCGAATTTCCGAATATCGCCCTGTATGGTTAAGCAAAGGACAGACAAAATCTATTCGCAGCGCTATTCTATCTCCTCATCTTGTGGATACAGAACACAAGATTGATGTTAACCATGATTTCAGGGTCATTTACCGCATACCAACGAATCTCAATTTTGCCTTAAGAGTTCGACTACTAAATATTGCTGAGGCTGGCCGTTGGGATCCATATTAACAAGCCTAATTTGTGCGTCCAAAAGAAGTTAGTTCAGACATTATCCTTACCTTGGCCATCTAGGTTTGAACGATCCTGAATTTTCCTAATTTTAGTTGATATTCTACTTGCTACTATATCTTTGTTATCATTATAATTTAAGCATCTTTAATGAACTGTAATTTCACTGATCTTACTTTACAAATCGATATTATTTAAAAAACACGAATATTGTTATTGACTACTAATCTAGAATATTCTATGCATATAAACATATATATATAGTTGTAGAACCAGAAGAGGAAATCATAGAAAAGGTATATTCTTCGCTCAATTATTTTGTGTTTTAAAATCAATAATTTGAAAAGTACGAAATGTCTACGATAGTTCTCTTGACGGTAACAATCTTCTTCGCACACAAATGTGGTTATATTATGTTCAGCCTTGAACCCAATTACTTTAAGTAGTTTCATAGCATACTGTAGGGAAATTCGAAATTATTCAACCTGAATGTGACCAGCATTAATGAGCTGTGCTCAGTTCCAGTCGTTAGTGAAGAATACAATTCCATGCATAACAGACACACACACACAGTGTCAAAGTAACGTGTTAATCCTAGGAAGCATAGAAGTCTTTTAAAATGCCTTACAGTGTTCGAAGGACTGAGATCAGTAGATACCAGCAGATCTGAGAAATGAGTAATGCATGATTTCAAACCAGGGACATACACACCCACACATATACAACCTTTGTCTTTAAAGGCAGTTATCACATTTATTATGGACAGATGACCGACCAACTCCTCTCTCTCTCTCTTATGTAATAAAACCGACGAATACTCCATTAAAGCTCAACTATCTTGCAATGTACTTCTCCAATCGAATTTAGAAGTGGTCACAGCAAGACAAACTATAGATGACAGCATATCTAAAGCAAGGAATACATGCATCTAAATTTATCTAATTTATGTGTGATTCAAAATACTTATTTACCATTATTTCCTTAGGTTCTGGATGGAACATAGGTTTTCAACATTTCACCCGGTCCTCTTTAGCTAGCCACACTATTGACACTATGGGTTGTCATCTCCTCCTCACACGACATTCTTCATGTCACCCTCGGAGTCATGCCCAACAAGTGGTTTTCCATCCCATTCATCTTCCACTAGATCGATGACCTGACGCAGGATTTCACTCTACAGTCTCTCCTACGTGTATGCAACCCATCTCCATTTCGTGTAGCATATTTGTTGAGCAATATTTTCATGACTGGTTGGTTCCCAGAGCATCTTGTTACACATCCCTTCTGACCGGCCATCTGATCTTTAGTATGGAGTCAAAGAAGGCAGTGATTGGGAGAATTCCGCAGGCTTCTGGAAATGCTTTTCATGACGGTCGTGCCGATACATACAGAAGAACTGATTAACTTAACAGTGATGTTGAAATGAATAATTTAGTTGATTACCCTGAGTTCATAAGGTTTCCATAAACTGTCCTTGTCTTCCTGACTCTAGTTTTGACGTCCTCATCTGTTCTTACTGCCTGCAGTTGAGACAGTGCTGCCCCCAGACAAGTGAAGGGAGAGACATCTTTCAAATTCATTCTGTCGGTAGTGATTGGTACTTCTGTTGCTGTTGTTGTAGGTTGGTTATCTTCATCACCTCCATCTTCTGTATGTTCACTTGAACTCCTGTCTACACTGCCAGCCTCTTCAGTCAACTCGTTGTTTTTTTTTGGCCTCTAAGTCCTAGAGTCTGTGTGACATTAGACGCAAATCGTCCACGAAATCCAGATCTTCTACATTCTTCTTATTGGTTCAATGTATTCCTTATCTTCTCGTTCCCCACAGAGGGTGTAGTAACGCACAGCCCAGTCTACTATATAATGCAGAACCTTGTCTTACTCCCATATTCAGGCGAAGCATTATTCAACAGTCAGTAATCTTGGAAAACGATCCTTAAATGCCTCTGATTCCATTCAACAGTGAGCCCCCCCCCCGTCTAATATCCTGTGTCATTATTCCTCAGAAGGTTTTAAACTACAGGAAAACTTTAATGTTTTATTGTTGTCTAAATCCTTTTAAGGCTACGATTGACTGCTTAACGAGAATAAAGCAATTACACTTTTAATTGAACTGTCTCCCAAGCTTTTATGACCACAGTTCAAGAGATTACTTCTTTGTGAGAGCATTCAACGCATTTTCTCGCCTAAGGTTCGACATAAGTACGCTTGATAAGGATCCCTTACGAACTTGAAAGCGGCTAGAATTTCAGAATGGTCTACTCGTAATTGTAATTCACTACGTTACGTATGTAGGTGTCTTGTAGTGAACGCATACTCAAACAGCTTCTTAGGGGAACAACAGCCTTCAATCTAGTGTTTTCAACGCTATTTAGTAAAAAAAATAATAATAAAATGTGGACTGTGTTTATCGCTAGACTGTGTAGTCATCAGTTGACCGTCAAGTCAAACAATGTATCTTTCATCATTCTCGGAATAGGCACTTGCCAAGGATAATTGGTTGTCGCAAGCAGTCAATATTTTAAGCTATTTAGACGTTGAAAATGGTTATTCATCTAGCTCTTAACTTCTTATTTCCCGGATAGGTGTCGTTCATTACACACATAGTCATGCATATAGTGTCGGTGGTCATTATTGTGTTATGTGTCATCGATTTCCACGCATCGATGAAGAAATAAGCATACTTCCTGTAGAGATTTAACTTCTACTGTACCATTAGGAATCCGAAGAACTAATCCCAAAATTGCTTATCTCTCCTGTTGTAAGACACATCAAGTGAACGACCAACCATACAATTAAGTCCACTAACACCTTTATTCGCTACAATTTTGGACTAGCCAGACTTATGTTTATTTGATCAAAAATAATGCACGGGTATTAAAAGTCAGTAAATATAGTTTCGAGGGCAATTTCCATGAAGTACTGTAAGCTATAAAGTCGAACAACGTTAATCATGGTGTGGAGCTTTAAGCAGTATCAAAAAGTGAGGGAGATAAGTTGACGATCAGAAGTATCCCGTATATTGGTGTCTGACAGCTTTCAACATATAACTTGGCATAGAAGTCCAGAAGTTCAACTTGCCACACACTCCATGTATCACAAAAGAGAAGACAAAAGGCATCTGAGCCACTATCAACGATTTTGAGTCATACCACCGATTGTCTCCAGCTCTTAGTATCCCGAGGACTCGAACCAGTCAGGCAGTCTTCACCTTCCTAAGCTGCTGGTTCACACTAACTGTCGGACATTTCATGAATTGATCTCATGTTTTCATTTGACCATCACTAGCTCCCTTCCAACTTGATCCTATGTCAGCTAGCACATATCCTAGCCACCTCAATCGATGTAGCGCTTCAGCATGCCATCGATTGACCTTCCCTTGCTACCTAACACTTGATGCCTAACCTGGATACTACTCACCACATTATACCATCTAAGACGGGAGATATGAAGCAGATAGGCAAAGGCAGCCAGCCTTTTCATATTTTCTACCTTCAATGGCTAGGTCTACAGTTGAAGCGAACTGGTGAGCATTACACACGTCATTTGATGAAATTCAGCAGAAATGGGGATAGTGTGAATCCCTGACGGACACCAATGTTGAATGCTGCTTAATGCAGGTTATCCTCAAAATGATCACAAATATTCCACAACAAGCGTATGGGTGAGCGCATTGAATGACTAACGAATTAATGAAATTTGTCTAATCACTCTACACTACTTAATATTAAATTAGTAATTAAATAAGACATAAAAAAACAATGGGCATATAAAGTTGGTTAGTGGTTCTGGTATATCGTGAGTAGGCAGAAATTGGAATTCATGCGCAATGGGATTTCGTCGCAGTGGCTTAGTGGTCTACAAGCCAGCCTTGTAACCGGAGGGTCCAGGGTTCGAACCCTAACGGTGGTGGGTGCGTACTGTCGACGGGTCCCAAACTACGACGACAGGAACACAGCTGTCCAGTACTCCCTGGCTTTCCAATGCTTCTCCAACTGGCATCAATCCATGGTCAAACAGTATAGTATTCAAGAGAAGTATTCACATACTTATACATCAAACTATGTACAATTGTTCACTTACTTTCTTACATAAACTGAAGAAAAAGAAACATCCGGAACCGGTTTCAAGCTATAGAAAATTGACACAAAATTAAATAAACCCAAACTATTCAACTGCATTTGTTTTTCTAAATTTTATACCATATGTACATGGTTGAATGGCGGGTTTCAGCATAGAACCTCGCAGACAAGTGAGGCAATTCAATTTGCAATACTCCGAGTGGAATACAAAGGAAGACACAAGGAGATTACAACAAGCAGAAATGTGAGGAAGAAAGTGTGCGCTGATACGGAAAAGCAAGAGACGTCTTTTGGCACTTTGACGACTTCAACTATTTTCCACAATCATGTGAGTAGACAATCGCCATTCTGTGCGATCTGTATGCATCTGAATCTACAGACACACTCATCAAACTGATATACGCCGGTTAAACCATCGAGGATTGGCGGATACCGGTCTTCCCCAGAATTCTGAAGCACCCGTTTGGTAGTGGTGGTGTTAAGGAAGACGAGTTTTGCAGCATAATAAGTTCTCCTGACAGCTTTTAATGTAGCAAAGCGAACGACATACCTAGTGCAGCACAACAGAACTGAAGGAATTGTTACTTTTATGCACTAAAAATATCCAATTTCATTTCCAGGGGTGACCATTCCGTCAAGTTGATGGTGTTGCAGTGGCGAGACCCCCCCCCCCCGGTTTGCAGATTTATCCTTGTCAGGCCTACGAGCCAGTATTTTGCAACAGCACACACAACAACAAATGGAATTATACCTCTAAGATAGGTGAATGATATTCTTACTGTCTGTGAAAGCAAATCAAAAGCTGACAACCTATCGACAAAATTCAACACATACCATCCGAAAATGGATACCATTAAATTCCTAAATGTTTCTCTTATGAAAACGACTGGTAGCACAATGGGGAAAGATCTATGTTTAGGAAATTTCCATGGACGGCATAGTACATACACTGTAAAAGTTTTTTTTCCAATCCAGCATAAAAAGAACTTAGTTAGAACACTGTTCAATAGAGCACGAAAAATCTATTCTGACAGTACTCTCACGGATATTTAATCTAAGAATGGATATCCTGAGAGATTCATCAATAAATATACTTTGAAGAAATAAGCCCCAGCATAACTAACTACCTGTGCATATCAGTTTGCCATTTAATTAAAGGAGATGACGTACAAGAAGCAGTCAAACGAAAAACTGATATAGCCATCAAGAGAATTTATTATGCTGCAAAACTGGTTTTCCTTAACATCACCACCATCCCCACCAAGCGGGCACTTCAACATTCTGGGAAAGATCGGTATTCGCCAATCCTCGGTACTTTAAACTGAGTGTATTTGTGGAAAGGCGATTGTCTACTCGTATGATGGAGGGTTCGGTAAAGTCGTTGAAAACAGTTGAAAAATAAATAGGGTTAAATGGATATAGTAGACTACAAAGAAAGTATGCATCTGCCCCGCTGAGCCACATCACCAACTAACTGTCTGCAGCCATTTATTTGGTTCTTATCACTCTGAGGACCGCAACCAGTCAGGCAGTCTACGCGCCTCCATACATAAATGGCTGGTTTAAACTAACTGATTCCCAGTTCCAGAATGCGGTGACCACCAAGTGCAGTTCCACATTTAATAAGACAAAAAAGACAAAGGAATGCAATAATACACACTGTAGATACTATTTTTTTTTGGTTTAGTAGATTGTAACGCAGTGAAATAGGGCAGGTATGTACACAATGTTCAAATTTCAGCGTTAAACTCTCCTCTCCTCTCCTTTCCTCTCGTCTAGTCTAGTCTAGTTCACTCATTCTTCGGTTTACTTTGTATCTCTTCTTCTAGTTTTTCAAACTGTTCTCTAGACACCATATCCAATTCATCTTCTACTTGTTCAACGCCTAACACATCCGGTATATAAAATTGTAGCATATTTTGTACACCATTTTTCAGGGTAACAACAGAACTTGGACAACTTGAACAGGAACCTTGTAATTTCAACAGGACAATACCATCTTTAAATCCCTAAAAATTAGAGATAAGAAAAATTTTTCTGGGTTGAATAAATACTTAATTACAAGGCGTTATATGCAGAGAGAATAGGCTGATTGTTTTTAAATAGGGACACGCAGCATTTAAGCCGACAAAGTTACTCATTCACATTAAGGTAGGACAAACTCTGTGTAGGTAGGTGAAACGACCCTGTAGGTTGATCCAATTAGATAAAAATAATAATAATAATAACAATGATAATATAATTTACAAAATACCCTGCAATGACTGTGAGTTAAGTCAACTCCACATAGGTCAGTTAGATCAATAGATCGGGGGTAGTCAGATTATCAGAACATAAGAATTTAGCTAAGGTAAGAATGGTTGACCCAGAGAAGATAAGTAATTTAGAAAAAAGCTCAGCAATTGCAATGCATGCATTAACACACAACCACACAATAGGGTGGGAGGGAGAGGGTTAAAATTCTAAAAAGTAATCTAGGTAGGTGGAGAGAGATAGAGATTGATTATTGAATCCTTGTTCATCGAATCTACATCCAACACATCCAATAGGAATGATTCATCACTCATACCCGAAATATGGAATGACGGACCCCGTGAAGATAAGTAATTTAGAAGAAAAAACCAACAGTTGCCCTGTATGCATTAGCACACAACGACGCAATAGGATGGAACACAGTTACAATTCTAAAAGTAATATAGGTAGATGGAGAGAGAGAGGGAGAGGTTGATTACTGAATATTTGCCCATCATCACCAATACGAGAGATAAGTTGTGTGAATAGTACCTTGATACAGTTATGAGTAGGAATAAATTGTGCTCGAAACGTCATCAGTAAGCATTACTGTATAACACTATACGGGTCAGAAACTTGCACTGCGTGTCACGAAAAGGATTTCCAACAGGTTGCAGACTTTTATCAACAGCTGCCTTCACCATCTCCTTACTGAAGATCAAATGGCCAGAAAGAATGAGTAACAAGAAACTGTGGGCACAAACCAACCAAGAGCCAATCGCTCAACTAACAAGTAGGAGAAAATGGAGATGGATTGATCGGGCATAATACATTGAGGAGACCATCGAATGACATCGCGCGCCAGTCATGCCATTGCTTGAGAGGAACCTCAGTGGGAAGTGACTAGTGGGTCATCCTAGGGTGAGGAAGGAGGAGATCGTGTGAGGAGGAGATGAGAGATTGCAGGCAATCGTGGTCCAAGCTGAAGAAGACGGCAGAGGATAGGACAAGGCGGAGATGTGTTGTTTAATCCCTATGTTCCACCTGGAACTCAAGGGAATGATGATAATAAAATAATAATACTGTGCGACTATATCTACCAAACTGGCCAAGTTGTATTCTTATATTATATAATGACACGTTAAACACAATACCCATGAAACAATGAATGTAGTGTCGTCATAACTCTAAACAGCATTATGATATGGACTTTAAAAAATCTCATACTTTCTGCAAAAGCTGGAATACTTTCCCAGGCGCCTAGACGAAAGCGGGTGGTTATCTTAATTCACGGGTCATCACCACCCTGTGAGCTTTGGACTTGAATTTTGATCATCCACATCGCAGTATCAGTATAGTTTAGTCTTCATAGTTGACGATTACTAAATGGCATGGTGGCCACATTGCGAACCCGACTGACTGATTGAATCCAGTCTGCACCAAATAAAGGACTAGGACACGTCACACACTAGTTACACACTAGAGTCCAATCAAAGTACGATGAGTTTATATTTACACTATCTCTACGGATATAAAGTGCACTTTACAAAAATGAGATTTATTCACTTTCCTAGACTTAGATAGCGTTAATTATACTACACAGTTATGCAGATTAAGAACTCTGTCATTTCCCTTCAAAAGGTGAATATATTTCCGTCTATGAGACAAATTCTCAATAAGACCAGTCAAGCTTATCATATCTCTGAATGCCAAGTCAATACTTTTGAGATTAAAAAAATTTCTAGCTATTATCAGGTTAGATGGTTGCAGGCAATCAGTAGGAAGGACACACAGGTTACGTAATTGCTGGCACTCGTCAACAAGGTGTACACCTGAGATCTTGAAGGAACTCTTTTTCCTCTCCCTGTTTTCGTTTATGAGTTCAACTGCTTCTGTGAATCGAATCACATTAACTGTATCGACGAAGTCAAACAACCATAGCCAAAATCTCAGTGACTCTGAATAGCCAATCAGAATTCAAATACAAAAAAGTCACCTAATCGTTGAGAAACGCCCCCAAAAACCACTGCAAACATGATATTTATTACACACTACCTAGTTGTTGCTTATTTGTTGTAAGAATGTTTCTCAGTTACTACACAGATGATCTACACAGAAATCACATTATGCGCGATAGATGTATTCATTATACAGGTGATTGTAGATCATGGTACTTTGAGAGAACCGCTGTTATTTCTGACACTCTTCTTCAACCCATCGCTAACTTCGACCGTAATCCTAACCTTAATCTCAGATTTACAGAAAAAGTACTTAGACAGTGGACAGAATATTGTGCATACCCTCGCCAAATCCAAAAGGGTATGATTTGATCTGGAATGATCTTCCCCTAAATCTGATTAGCTCTTGAAGGTCAACTTTCGACAGACCTTGAATTTGGCTATGATACTCCATTATGGATAATACTTTATTTTGATAAATCATACAGCGTGGTACAGTAATATTAATTGATAATGTTTCGAGCACAAATTATCGCCATATCATATCAATCATATCAAGTCACTCATACAAAAGTTGTGTTAATATTACTGTACAACACTGTGTGATTTATCAAAATAAAATTTTATCCATAATGGAGTTATACTCTTTTTTGATTGGACACCGGTCAGTAACTAGTGTAATGTGTCTAGTCTTATCTTTGGTGCAGACTGAATTCTATCAGTCAAGCTTGCAATGTGGCCACCATTCTACTAGGTGGCTCGCCATCACGGTGCACTGTGAATTGTTGGTATTAGATAGTTAGAGGCAATCGGCACAAAGCCTTGGACCTAGGTTTCGTGCTTGTTGGCACTCACCAGTCAGCAAGGCGTATCTGCAACCTTGAAAGAACTCATGTCCTTCTGAGATTCGAGATTCGCGACTGACCTCCTGTACTCTACCACAGTGTCCAAGTTTTATAGTTATATCAATAATACATTTGGTTAAGATACTTTAGCCTCGCCATTGCATCATACTAACACCCATACTTATCGTGTGACGGCTGATGATACTACCACCTAGTTGCCCAGCCTGAAGTAGGTGGAACGGGACTTGAACTCGCGACCCTTCAGTTGAAAACCAAGTACTTTAACCAAAGAGCCACATATTCAAACTAACCTCACAATCAAAATTTTGTACAGAAGTAAAGAAAAATAAAAAAGCACTTTAAAACAATCACGAGTCGCCTTGCCAAGACAAGGTTTACTCAGCTGTCAAATGGAGTTCGTATTTTACTCTTTGAAAACAGAGGGGCAACAACTGATATTAGATGGTTGGAGGCGATCGGCAGGAAGCCTTACCTAGACCTAAGTTTCTAGCTGGTTGGCACTCTCACCACTCAGCAAGACGTATCTGCAACCACTTTGAAGGAACTCATATCCCTTCTGACAGTTGAACGTGACTGATAGAATTCAGTCTGCATTAAACAGAGGACTAGACACACATTACACTAGTTATACTAACTAATGTCCAATTAAAAGAGACCATAGCTGCGAGAAGAACGAATGCACTCACACAAGAAACTTCCTGAAACACTCACTCCTCTACGCTTTCCTTATATAATAACACTCAAAACACATTTTACGCTTTAGTTGGCAATTTTCTTAGACTGAAGTAGAATGCAGTGGGACTCGAACTCATTCGTGACCTACAATTAACTGAAAAACCGAGTTTACAGGTTAGTATGAGTGTATGCAACAACAAACACTGTCTGTACAGTAATTTACACAAAAAGAAATCAAGGAGAGATAGTCCTATGAATGTATACACACACACACACACACACACTAACCTTGTAAACAATATCGCCACCATCTTCTTGGACAGTAGGTCTTATCCGTGTATCCAAGAGTTCTTTAATCATCAATACTGTCTCATCGTCTTCTTCACATGGTTCATCTGAAGTTGAAAATTCATGTTGAAGTATAAAAATTTTTTTAAAAAGAAAACTATAAAGGAGATAAATCAATAATAATTCCATTCTCCTCGACAATTGCAGTATGCACTCCCACTGATTAAGAGATGCAACTAAGTACAAATATTTGCCTAGAACCCTAGGTCATATACAATAAATAAATAAATAAACAGAGGTTAGCATAGTCATTTCCTTGTCCCAAAACATTTCTATAACTAAAAAGAGGAAAGCTCTGCACATCAGACTCGCAAAATCGATCTACATGAAACTACATACGGACGTATGCTAGAAAGACTGTAGAGTGTGGCATAGTATGTCAGGCTATCGGTCGAGTGGAAGGTGAATGCGTAACGCTGAGTTGGGCATTGATCTCACAGTGACATGGAGGAGTTTGTGTAAGAAGGAGATGAGAGTCTATGAGCAATCCAAGGAGCCAGCTAAGGAGGCCGCTTTCAGTGAACAGGATGACATGGAAATGTTTTGTTGAGGACCTATGCTTTACTCGGAACCTAAAGGAAGTATAATAATAGATAGACAATTTCACACACTGCCTAGAAGCATGTAACACCCTAGTTGGCAAACAACAAATCGTGCTGGAAAAAGTGTGTAGGAGACCCTAAAAAGTGTTCATTTAACGCAGTTATCCATGACCATGAACTTCAGTCAAACATGATCACTAAGGGTCTGATGCAACATTACACATTGTTCACAGTGTATAACAGAAATAAACTAATAAGTCTTTGGTCAAATTTTGATCAAAGTCCATGGTTGGAGAAGGATTTTCAACAAAAGATATATCTAAAACAATTAGTTCCCTTTATGAATTTAGATAAAGCAATAAGAAGACGTAAATTGTCTGAGGTGCCTCTTTAGTAGAATCCAACGAATATGCACTGAAGACACACTTGATGATGAGAAAGAAAGTTGACACAAACTCTGGTTGATAACAATTATACAGACAAGTTCATCAGGAGACATAAAGTAGTCAGAACACCAAGACTCACTCTACAACTCGCCCCTAAGAAAGACGTGTACATCAAGCTACCCTATATGGGTGGGGCATCATAGTAGCTTGATAACTAGACAAAGACTGAACGCTGTTGTTAAAATGACTTTTTATGAAGCTTAATAATTGAGAATGTTAAGCCCATATATCTATCTAAGCCCTTCGAACATACGTAAAATGATGTCACATCCCACTGTATTTACCAATTTGAATGTACGTGTGGACACATATGTAGGGAGGACTCATCGATCTCTGCTAGTAAGGGCTTCATAGCATATTCCTAAATGGCTCCAGAAACAAATGAAATCTTCAGAACCCATTAATGGTGAGAACAGGAGACCTAGCAGCCCTATTGCGAAACATATTATGGAGACAGGACATAAAATTGACGTTAACAGATCTTTTAAACCTATCTATAAAACGTGTTTCGGGCGTATCCTAAAGCTGGCAATTAGGAAGTTTAAGCCACCTCTATGCGTTCAAAAACAATTAGTCATCACATTAAACCTTCCTTGGTAAATTTTGTTTTGATACCATAGCAGATGTACTATTACCTCTGCTATTTGGTTTAGTGGTCTTCATTGTTACTTTGACCTTGAATATGTCCTTTAAACTTCACCTAACTTGTCTATTTTCTCACCTCTTAACTGTTTATTAATTTCATATATATTACTATGACAAGTCCGTGTGTGATCAGATTGTTCGAAATGTGTTGCGCAAATATACACATGACAAGATTCAGACAAATTACGTCTTCTTATTGCTTTATCTAAAAGATATATCCTTTTATGTACGCACACACATGCATACATATCTTCGCTACTTGATTTTAATTAATTTCCTCGAAGATGTTCAGATGAGTTTTGTGAATGAAACGCTGGAATTAATTATTTCAATTTCGTTGAAATTTTACAAATATAATTTTCACATAATGTCTACTTCTCACCCGGCACCCAATTATTCTGAAATTATTCGATGAAATTTCCATCACACTTCATGTAAAATATGTACAACTGGTGAAGGTTGTGTCACTTTTGCCTATAACGTTCTTCTTGTTACCTTTACTCAAGAATAACAGGGTTTTCACCTATATCTCATTGTCCATCATTTTTGGGAATTCTAATTTATCTATAACTATTTTATGTAGTTGACTCAGAAAACTATCGTTTAGTGTGATTACATTGGCATTACGCAGCAATGCTAAAACTTACCATTCTAAACACTTACGCACCTGCATAACCAGCATGAAGCCTAGCGGTAACACAGCAAGCAAATCTGATTACAGTACAGCACGGATACAGAAGGCTAGTTTGCCATTTGCCGACTTCAGCTATCTCTGTCTCAGTAGATGTAATATCCGGTTGTATACCATAGGACGTGTCCAATACTCAGCAGTTCGCTTCGTCCTCCCCTTTATAGCTGTGAGACATGAACATTGAAAGTGGAAGACATGAAGAGGCTGACTGTCTTTGATCATAGGTGTCTGTGTCCTGTCGCCCGTGTTATGTAGTACACAATGTGGTGAGTAGTATTCAGGTTAGATGTTAGGTAGGTGTTAGGCAGGAAAGGGATGTCACTTGATGCGGTTGTGAAGCTATATCGACATGTGTTACGCATGACTAACCATAGCCTTCCTCGATGGGGAATATTAGGTGACATAGGATTACGTTGGGAAAGGAGCTAGTGGTGGTTAAAACAGTGCACGGAACCAGTCCATGAAATCTGTGACAGTTAGTCTGAGTCACGTAGGGAGGTGTAGACTTCGGTCGGTCGGTTTTCGACATAGAACTTTGCACATATGTGCGGCAGTTCAAGTCGCCACACTCCATGTAGCACACAAAGCAAGAGAAGAAAGTAGAAGAAATCCATAATATAAACAGTAAACAGAGGTGTGAGACAAAGGAATAGTAATAACGGAGAACAAAACAGTTTAATTGGAAATCATAAGTCACAAGGAGTGGATGCATCTGCGCCACTGAGAACGATTTTGAGCCATGTCACCAATCGTTTCCAACCATTGGTTTTTACCGTCCCGAGGACCCCAACCAGGAAGTCTACATCTTCCTACGTGGCTTAGACTAACTGTTGTGGATTTCATTGAATGGTGCCATGTTTTCGTTTGACCGCCGCTAGCTCTTTTCCAGCCTGGCCCTATATCAGCTAACATTGCCCGTCGAGGAAGGCGATGACTAGGCATACGTAACACATGTCCCAACTATCTCAGTCGATGTAATTTCACAGGTGTAGACTTCCTGGTTGTAAGGTCCTCGGGATGGTAAGAACCAGTCGCTGGAGAGGAAACAACTGGTGATATGGCTGAAAATCCTTCTCAGTCGGTGATGGCATGGCGCAGACGCATTCACTCTTTATTATTTATCATATCCACTGAAGTTCTATGGTTCTTCGATATTACTATTCTTCTCCCCTCACACTTCTGTTTGTTATTACTTTTTTGAATCTCGCTTTACTCTCTTCTCTTGCTTTGTGTGCAAACAAGGGTGTTGCAACTCGAACTGCTGCACTTCTGTCCGAAGTTCTATACTGAAATCAGTCAGTCAGTAAGTCAGTCAATCAGCCATGAAACTTTTCTATCTCACCCGAGTAAGTGGCAACAAAACACCTAATGTTGTTAAAAAAACTCTTCCTACTTACCATTTTCAAATATGTTTCACAAGTTGAATGTAGGTGGTTTTGTCTTCCTGTATAGTAGTATTATGAACTATTCAAATCACCAACAGTTGATTGGTAGTCAATGCATTCACAACGTGTGCTGTGTAGCATTAAAATAGGCATATTTCTACTTTGATTCGTCAATCAACTTGCAAAGTACTTTAGTGATATTGACATGAACTTATGCATACACTGAACACGTTAATAATAGATATCATTAAAAGTACTTGAGAGGTGCATATCTAAGAGGTTTTGCCTAAAGGCTACACATTGCTCAACAAATATGTACGAGAAATTGGAGATGGATCGAGTATACGTTGAGGAGCCTGTAGAATGACACTGAGAGCCAGACCCAATGGGAAGAGACGAGTAGGCGCGTATCCGAGGTTGACATGGAGGAGATGAGGGATTATAGACAATCGTGGACTGAGATGAAGAGGACAGTAGAAAACAGAACGAAGTGGAACCCAAGGGAATAATAATAATAGTGAATGTGCCTAAAGCCATGGAGGTATATACGTCATTTAGAACTAACTATACAACCAACAAAACAGTCAATTTAATACTATTCCAGTGCATGTAATTCAAAACTTTTATTTGTCGAATATGACTAAGAATATTCGGTGAATCTGAATGATCATAGCTGCCATTCTACGGCTAATTTTACTTAATTGTAAAAAGATGTAAGTTACAGACACTAGTACTAATGGGTTGAATGTCTCATGAATGCTGTATTATATGCACTCATACACTCAACATATTACATTCTATACTATTATTATATTATTATTGTTGTTCCCTTGGGTTCCTAGTGGAACATAGGGCTTCAACTGCACGTCTCCACTTGTTTCTGTCTTCTGCTGTATCTTTCACCTGCATCCATGTTAGTCCATACTATTTCAGTTCCTCTTCACACGATCTCCTCCATGTCACCCTTGGACGTCCCACTCGCCGCTTCCCTTTCGGGTTCCACTCGAGGACCTGACGCGCGATGTCACCCAACGGCCTCCTCAGCGAGTGTCCAATCCATCTCCACTTTCTCCTGCATATTTGTTGAGCGATTGGTTCTTGTTTCGTTTGTTTGTTCCCATAGTTTTTTGTTGGTGATTCTTTCCGGCCATATGATCTTGAGTATAGAACGAAGACAGCTGTTGATAAAGGTCTGCAACAGGCTGTTGGAAATATTCTTTGTGACCCGCCAAGTTTCTGATCCATCCATATAGAAGAACTGACTTGACGTTTGTATTGAAAATTCGAATTTTGTTGTTGATGCTAAGTGTCGAAGATTTCCAGATTGGTTTCAGGTTGATGAATGTGTTTCTTGCCTTTCCGATTCTCGATTTGACATCTTCGTCCGTTCCTCCTGTAGTTGAGACAATGCTCCCTAGATAAGTGAATGAAGTAACCTCTTTCAAATCCCTTCTATTGATGGTGATTGGCGCTGGATGTTGCTGATGCTGTTGTTGTTGGTTATTTTCATAACCTCCGTCTTGTCTATGTTCACCTGCAGTCCTCTCTTTGCTGCTTCTTCAACCAGTTTGTAAGTTTTCGCTTGTAAGTCTTCGATTTTGTGTGACATCAAACATAAATCATCCGCGAAATCCAGGTCTTCTAGATTCTTCACGTCGGTCCAGGATATCCCCGTCTTCTCGTTTCCCACTGTCTGACGCATAATCCAGTCCACCACAATACTATACTATAGTATACTATACTGTTAGTAGTACATAATCCATAATGATTTTGGAACTTTCTTATGACTCATCAAGTAAGATGACCACAATCTCATCAAATGACACTACTCAATATTTGCCTACCTTAAAAGTTAGATGTCTACAAAAATCAGAATGAGCAATATACACAAATGTGTAAATGTGCATCTTACTTGAATCCTGCGTTTTCTCTTCTTCAACGACAACAGGTTGTCCTGAACTATAGAAATCCATTATAGTTGCATATACATCTGGTTTGATCACAGCCCATTCATAGTTGTCATTCTATTTACTTATCAGATCGGAGAAGAAGAATTACAAACCGACCTTTGTGATTGTGATGAAATCAGGACCGAAAAACACTTGTTCAACACCTTCGATTCGAAACAACTGTCTAAAGTTGTCAATTTACTTCAACAACAAAGAAAAGGATTAACCTCGCCAATGGAGATGACTTTGCATGAGCGAAAGAGGGGAAATCTCTAGTTCCAGATCCCAATACATCTTTGCCAGGAAAATACTTTAGACTGTTAGGATTTGGAGTCTCTTGAACTTGAATAAACAGTCTTCTAAATGCTGTGGAACATTTAAGGTTTCAAAGGATAAGATACTTGTTTGGAAGGATGATGAGCAGTTGATTAAGGATCGACGGAGTCCATTGAGGAAGAGCATATTCCTCCTGAAACATTTATAAGAAGCAAAACGCTATGTATGCAAAAATGACAGAAGGGATATGTAGGACATACTATAAAGCCAGCAGATTTATCATAAAGAATAAAAGCAGATAATCAACGAGATTGTATTTAGACGCTAACTTTAAAACTCATTTACTTAATAGTGGAAAATCAATAAAACTTAGATGTTACTCTTTTTAGTTAGTTTACACCCATCAAACGCAAACATTACCCAACATGCTGGCTGCCTGACTTAGTCGAATGATTCTTCTTCATGCAAAAAAAAATGATCTGGGAGTGATTCTGACGCTGAATCAACGGAGGAATCTATTAATCCTTTCTATTTCCTATCCACATTTCTAATCACCCAATCAGTTAAAAAGGTGAAAAACAGCCTATAAATAAGATAAAACGGTGGAATAACGGAGAATTTGTCACTGAATGCTTTTCTTCCGAGAGGGCGCATTAAATTCTAGCAATCATCTCACCAACTCGCTTAACTTAGATTAACAAGTTTCAAATTTAGCTCTAAGAGCGGATGAAGTGAAATACAATATAGCAGGCCAATTGACTTCCTGTTAATAGTGAAATGACGAAAAGTAAATCGCATCTAACAATTGGTAAAGGCTTCTGAGGCACAATGAATAAATTATGGACAAATATCAAATCCAATACAACTAGCAGATCGAGAATATTGAGTTCAATCAGTTTTAAATTTAGTCAGGTTCGAAAACCTTCAGAATAACTTCAAAGGAATGAATTTCAACTTCAAAATGAAGTGAGAATTACACAGGCATTTAAATAACAGAAATAAACGGGGTATTTTCAATTTTTCTCGCAGAATCGCCCATGTACACTCTGGAAGATACACTCAAAAACCATACGGAATAGCACAAAGAAGCGTGGTGCACTGTCACGCATACGTCTCAAGTTTGCTAAAAGCTACCAGTAAACACTAAGTGAAATATTGGCCATGATCGAATACACCGATAGATATTTCACTGTGGTTCCGTCCTCAATTCAGTTTTCAGCTATACTAATTATCCGAATAAACAAACGTCGCGAACTCAAGGAAGGCTGTTATTAACAAACCCCTTTGGAACAGCAGCTAGCAGCTTGGAGTAACTGGACAGCATGCACAGACTGGAATATACTGGGGTGGTATTAGCGATTTGCAGTCCACAGCAATTACTGTCTTTTTATAAACTACCTGATGACTCTTTAACGGCTTTCTCCTCAGCTGGTGTGAAGTTATCATGGGCCGTGATTCAGATTCAGATTATAAGGATAGAGGACTCTTGTTGCCTATTTTAATCCTTGCGATATATAGCTCTGCGAAGATCTAGTTTTTTTTGAAAGCGTTGATCCCTGGAGCTGTTACTACTGAATCAGGCAAGGAGTTTTAGTCGTTGACCACACTGTGAATCTAAATTCCACATGTATTTTATTCGACCCCGGTTACGCACGAAGTAGAATCGATGAAAATAACGGAAAGACCCGACCAGATGGCCAACCTATTTTGTATAAGGCCAGCCGGACAGTGGATCGAAGTGGCTGCTATAGTTAAACTTAGCCTGTTATTTCCTAACATCAATAAATTGCAGTCATATATAAGGGAGATGCATCCAAAGCCACCACAGCACTCTAATTCACCAGTAGGCACGGCGGTATCTACAGGATTACTAATTAGAGAGGAGCGAAGGTAATGGCCAACATCGGCAACTATGGAAAACAGACACCACGACCAAACGACTTTCAGCCAAGCAATCATATCGTTAACCCTCAACAATGCATATTTGCACAGAAACTACCCAGCTAAAATTTTCTTCGGTGGCACTGAAGAAATTTCGGGGTAAAACATTTCGGGTGTACTATAAACTATAGTTTATCATTAATAAACAGATATCAGTCAGAAAAATATCCTGTCTGAAGCATACTCCCCAGTTTTTCAGTCTTTTTTTGGCAGAATAAACTAGTGTCTATAAATAAATTTGCTTTGAAATTTCAACGACCTAACTGGTTGTTAACGTTGGATATTGCGTGTAGTATCCATTCTTTATAGTTACCCCATTTTTCTGGCCTGATACTGTTGTCGGCTACACTTTATTGTCACTTAACACTTTTCTTGAAATTAAAAAAATTAAGGTCTAAGGAATCAGAGATTTCGCACTAAGATGTCTAGAAATGTAATCGGACTGGAGCTTGTGAAAAATGGAGTAGCGTCACCCACGATTCAGCCGCCTACGAACCCGATGTCTCAATCAGCTACAAACTAAACTGATGGGCTACAATTCCAATATCCAATATCGTTTTTCCGCGCTAGTATAAACTAATTTTATTTCTTTGTGCTCGCCTCTTGATTTCGGGGTAGAGGTTCCTGATCTTCGGCAAACTTGTGTGTAGCTCGTTTGTCGTAGTTTTGGTTGACTCCAAAAGGAGTAGTGCTGGGATTAATTATATGTAGTTTGTAGTGTGAGGTGTGACAATACTGTTACCACTGTGAATGGAGTTGATCCTTTCACCAGTTAGTCCTCCAGTATCATCGTCAAAAGAAAACAGCTGTAGCGGTAAATAATTCCCCAAAATTATTGACCACACCACTCATCACTGAACATTGGATGCTGACCCTTACTATTTAAGTCGACTTTTGTTTAGCTGAAGGCTTCTAGTCAAGCATCCACACCATTTGATACTCCGTCGTGTCACATTCGTGCACGATCCCTAGCCAGCTAAACAATCCTCTCGTACTCCGATTTGGTCCCAAAATATATCTCGTAATTTGAACGATCAATTCTGGTGTTTTTCTTTGCCTTTGGTCCACGCGGAACGAACACCATAGAAGATGTGGGTATTTGAGCTTGCTATAGTATACTTCGAACTATCCGTGAACGTCAATACCGTCAACCTCCAAACTGGTAAATACACAGAAAAATCCGGTGAGTTCGTTCCATTTTGTATTTGTTCCTGTACTGTTTTTAAACCAAATATATTCCCCCATGAGTGATCATATTCAGAATGTCGTACCATATTGGCCAGATAATGCTGAATCATGGTTTCAGATAGCTGAGTCCAATCTTAGTGAGCATGGGATAACTGATCAACTTTCGCAATTCCTTGCAGTTGTTCATGGCCTACCACGGGAATTCAGCAAGTGCGGGACTGTGCAAATGTCGAGCCCAGAGGTAAGTAAGTTGCTTGAAGCATCCATCTTAAGGAGAAACATTCTCATGGACCGACGGCGTCTGGACGACTTATTTCGCAACATCGAGTTAGGTGATCAGTCAGCCGTGAGCATGCTATCAAGAGTGAGAGAAGCTATTGGGCAACGTCAGTTTGATGAAGGACTTTTCAGAGAAATGTTCTTATCCAAACTGCTACAGTCAGTACAGGCTGTACTTGTGACACTTCAGGGTGTTATTTCAGACGACTTAACTGTTTCTGCAGATAAAATTCTAGAAATAACTAAACGACCATTTACTGAAATATGCTCAGTTGCCGAACAGATTTCGAGTATTGATACTGCAGTGATAGAGTTATGCAACTCCATCCAGCAGATGCTTAGGTCAAACGTGCCTTGTAACTCCCCCTACCGTCGTCCGATTCCCCTCAACGGCGAAACTCACTTGGTCGATCTAAATCCAAGCCACGTTCACTAAAAACCCTGACTGGTGTTGGCTACCACAACACATGGCCATGAAGCGAAATGTTGCCGTAAACCCTGCAACTTTGGCAATGTCTCAAAGTCTGTGGGAAACTATCCCGCTGGCACGCGTTAGCGGCAACCGGCACTAGCCGCCTACTTTACATTCGTGATGTGGCCAGCCAGACGCCATACTTAGTCGACACAGGCGCCGAAGTCAGCGTCCTTCCTGCTACAGAAGCGGACTGACAGATGGAACCTGCCTTCAGCTCACAGGCAGAAAATGGAAAACCGATTGCAACCATTGGTAGGTAATACGTCAATCTGAACGTAGGTTTATGTAAACCTATTCAGTGGATTTTCCTTATCGCTGACGTCACGATGCCCATCATTGGCACGGACCTACTTAATCATCATGATTTACTCGTAGACGTCCTCCGAAAACGACTGATTGAAAATACTACTAGTCTGTCTATAAAAGGCATCACCTACATAGGCCCCAGCTTGTTACTCGTTAAGATGAAAGCAATCCTTGATCCAACTTTTCAACCGATTGTTGACAAATATCCGGAACTTAATTGCCCATCTGACGATCTCCCGTGCGTAACCAGCAATGTTATGCATCACATCATAACCTCAGGACAACCCGTGACGTCTAAAGCACGACGACTATCTCCTAAAAAACTAAGACTCTCTAGAAAACAGTATGACCATTTACTCACCCTTGGAATCATTCGTCGATTGAATAGTCCATGGGCATCCCCGCTGCATATGGTACCGAAAAAGGATAGCAACGATTGGCGACCCACTAGTGATTACCGGCGAGTGAACGCCAAAACAACCCCTGATTGCTATCCATTGCCTCACATACACGACTTGATGTCAACATTATCTGGCGCAACTATAATCTCTAAAATCAGCCTGGTTAAAGCGTATAACCAAATACTGATGGTACCAGAAGATATTTCAAAACGGCTATCATTACACCTTTCGGACTTTTTGAATTTCTACGTACGACATTGGGTCTCCAGAATGCAGCACAAACATTCCAACGCTTCATCGACGACGTATTTAGCGGTCTCAACTTTGTATACGTATACTTAGATGACTTCCTCATTGCCAGTCCAGACAAGGAAACCTACCTTAGACAGTTGGACTTGGCATTCGAAAGGTTACGCCTACATTGAGCTACCACTAATATTCAGAAGTGTCAGAGAGGCGTTGAATCACTAGACTTTCTGGGCCACACCATCGACTGCAATGGCATTCGCCCGCTGGCTAGTAAAGTTGAGGCGATACTGAACTTTCCAGAGCCACAGACAGTGAAATGTCTACACACTTTTAATGGCTTGGTGAGTTATTATCGATGGTTTATTCCCAGCTGTGCTTCCCTGATTCAGCCATTATCACACCTTCTTCGTGGAAATAACAAGTCCATCGAACACGACGCATCTGCTCGAAATGCTTCCATAATAACAATAATAATAATTTATATTTCGTATAAACCGGTATGTTTACAAGAAATGCATGCCATTTTTACAGGCACGATCAGTAATGTTATAAATTACAATCCTGAAGTATCATAAATTAATACGTCTTCAAAAGTTTAAATTGTTCGATTATTGTACAAGCGATCAGAACAGGTTCTTATAAATGTTAAATTGTAAACCGTTTACTAAGGTCACCATCGAAGTTGAGCGACAACCCAAACTGCGTTCCGTTTCATGCTACTAGTCGTGGTCAACCAGTGAACAGCGCTTATCTGGGTGAGTGCTATGCCGCCACTTGATTGAACGCTATTTCAGGAAGAGAAGAAAATTCTGCGCAGCTGCAAAATGGTATAAAATGCAATTATGAATAATACATTATTGTAAGTGTATTTACAAGATAAATACAAGAAGAAGAAGCTATATAGTACTTGAAACGTAAGTATACATTTGCAGTGTTTAATGTTAACCATATTGGTCCAAGAACTGAAACTATGATGTTTTCGATGAAGATATAGCTTCGTTCAAATATTGGTGTTGTTGTGTTTTCAATCAAAGTAACCAGACTTTGGGCAAGCAACAAATAAGAGCAAAGAGAAAGTTTTAGCTTTAATAATGGCCTAGGTAGTTAACATAAAGTAGAGTATAATAGTGCGTGGATAAAAAGATTATTGTGAGGTAGGTAAGTTATATTTAAGTGAGGAGTGAATTCAAAGATCTGGAAAATTAGAAGCCCTAGAACAAGCTGACCCGTAAGATGCCTCACGAATTTCTGTAGGGCCCAACGGGTAGCATCTTGACGAGAAGTTGAACAGGCTTGTAGGTGGTAGGAGCGAAAGCACTTTTTTATTTATAATTTAGATCTGTACAACACTCATTATGGTTTTGTTGTTGAGGGTCCAGACTAATGTTTAATTTTCAAGCTGTCAGAAAATGCATGTTGCTGTCCTACAGATCGGAGCGATTCACATTTGTGACCACTACCATATCTGCTGATCAGCATGCGCTACCCTCCCTCCTTTTTGATGTTAAGCTCTGAGATTTTTTTGCAATAACTGTAGTTGCAGCATTGCACTGCTTTGAGCCCGTCCCAATCACACAGTATACTGTACATTAGTAGCTTTCATGACGAGCGCCTCCCATTAGGTCACCATATACATCGATACCTAAGGACATTCTTAGAAGTATCACCTTTATAAATGCTTACATGTGTACCGGTATTTGTTAGAAACGCCTAGGAAATGGTGTTTACTTTGAGAAGTATAAAGTATAGAAGTACCTAGTATTACAGCAACTAAGTTATAGTCTATTTAGCAGAGTAAAATGGGTAGTGGAACAATTAGTGATAAATTTTTGTAGAATAATCCTGAAGAAAACAGCTGGTTAACAGAGCTAGTTTTGCTAAATTTTCATGGCCGATTTTCATACGGTATGCATCAGACATTGCAAAGTAACCCTTCAACCTATATAATGTTAAAAATACTGCGAAATGTTATACAGTTATACATTTTAGAAACGTATATGAGAAAAGGTAGTTATCGGCTGAGTAAAATCATTTCGACAAAGAAATAGCATTGTATTATTGGCTGTATATATATATGTAAAATATTAAAAGGTGTGTGCTAATATATTTATTTCCAGATTTGCTTATACTAATGCAACTAAGTGAAGATTATAGAGGATATTGTAGTGACCCATTTTATTACTCATCATCGTACTATACTTTCATTGTGTAACTGTACTTTGATTTGCTTATTACTCTAAATCTTGCGTGTTAACAATTGATACATTGGTACTCGCTCAAGTTTTGAATTTTGATTACGGCGAGAATACACATTCTTACACCTTCTCAAGTGTCTTCTGATTTACGTTGTGTGTCGAGTAAGCACAACGTTAGAACACAATTATAAACGAGAAGTATTAGGATATACGTATACGCTAGTTTAATCAAAATATAGCAACACAACAATATAAATCAGTAGATTAGTTAAACGTTCGCTGCGTAAGTAGTAGAGTCGAGTTATACGCATGCTACTATACTGAAGACTGGACTGGCTTTTAATTTCCTTTCTACCAACAGTTGTGGTCTTTTAGACGAGCTAGGGCGGACATGTTAATGTGTCTTTCTAGGCTCTGTTTGAACCCACATCATCTAATTTCAGATGGTAGTTGGTTTCAAAGAGTGCAATATTTAAATGTGAAAAAGTTTGCCCTAATGGTTTTTCTGTGCGTAGCCACCTTGAAAAGGTAGTCGTGGTTTCGCAACTGATATGGCTTGATATTTTCCCACGTTATGGATGAGTTACTATAAAAATGTTTTCCAGTGACTTTGAAGAGTATAAATAAGTTGCACTTTACTCTCCTTAACCACGGAGGTTCTAATTTCAGACGTATACACCTGTCAACATATTCCACTTGTTGGTCAAACTCTATTATGCGTTTCGTGAGGAATCTCTGGACACTTCCGATTCTTTTTCGGTCTGTAGACCTGAATATGTTATGCCGAGCTCTGTGACTGTGTTCAGTTTCGAGAGGAGCTTACCTTACATATATACGCTCATTCTTGTTTTCCAGCGTCCAAGGTGGGCTATACCGCACTTTTCAGTTGCCACTTTTCGCTTTAATCGCCTGGATTGTTTAAGTCATGTTGGATTTTGCTTTCGACGCTCATATCATCGAACCCATAATCATGTACTTTCTTGATATCATCTGCAAAGAGGTATGGCTTGCCATACTTGATCACAGAGACTATCTCATTTATAAATAGGAGGAACAGAATAGGGCCAAGAACGCTACCCTGTATTACACCACTAGTTATCGGCTTTGATGGAGACAGCTGGTGGTTGATTCTGACTAATTGCTCTCTTTATGTGAGAAAAGAATTTATCCATTTGAGTTTTCCAGTTATTCCATAGGATTGGAGTTTTGTCAGCAGTCTGATATGTGGGACTTTATCGAATGCCTTGCTAACGTCGAGAAATAATGTTGTAACTGAACGCCCATTATCAATGCATTGTGTAATGTAGTCAAAATAATCTAAGTGGCAAGTAATGCACGACCTTCTACATAAGAAACCGTATTGGGATGGGGATAGTAGGTCGTTTGACAGCAAGTACTGAATGATTAGAGTCTTTACTATATTTTCAATTACACGTGAAACTACAGATATGATGTTGATGGGGCGGTAGTTATGGGCCCATATTTATCGATAAATACAGTATAAGACTTCTTCCAGCAGGTAGGGTATGTCCCATTGCTTAGTGAAGTTGAGTATAACTTGAGTAGGAGTAAATTCATGTCATTACCACCGTTTTTCGGCAGAATGGAAGACATACCGTCTGGACCAATAGTGTTACTAAGCTTAAGATTTGCGACAGCTTTATCGATCTCGTGTGCAGTGAAAAGTATGTCACTTAAACATTCGTCTGTTTTTCGTGGGAAATCCATGACCTCATCATTCTCTAAGGTGTATAATCTGGCGAAGTGCTTGGTAAACAGTTCACATATCACCTCAGGATTTTCGTAAGCAATCCCGTCTAAGTATAATATTTTAGGATAAGCTGTTTTGGAGTTCGTCAACCTACTTTTGAAAAGTTTGGCTATTTCTCCTGAGTTATGCGGTGCCTGAATGGCTCGCATTTCTTTGTTTCTGAGGCCTATATTTCTCAACCCTTCAATTCTATTTTTTATTTATTTTTATTTCTGGAACAGAAACCAGCCATTTTTACAGGCATGAACATATGTACACTAATTAGAACTTATAGAATATATATGATTTGTTAATCTAGAAGTAGATTGAATACTGGTAAATTTGAGAGAAATATTTAAAAAGAAATGTACAAATAAGGCAATAGGTAATTTTCGAGATATGCTTTCAACTGAATAATTCATGAGATATAGCATCAAATCAAAACTGTAATTGAAAAATAACGTTGTATACGACATACGCGAGGCCACTCCTTGAGGTGCATAATATCATTGCTCCTCCGCTACTCAAAAGGGATGCTAACATTCTAGAAAGTGTCCAGAGACGGGCGACAAAATGGGTGATCGGCCTCCGCAACAAATCATATAAGGAAAGACTGAAGAAATTAAGTCTTTTCACACTTAGTTACCGTAGTCACAGGGGAGACCTCATAACCGTCTATAAGATCTTAAATGACCAGGCCCACCCTAATAAGAGCATCCTGCCATTAAGTGATTATAGGCTTCCACGAGGTAACCCACTAAGGATAGCACACCAGAGACCAAAGACTCGAGTGCGTTCACATTTCTTCTCGCTTCGAGTTTGCCGTCTCTGGAACGCTTTACCGGCGGCCGTAACTACAGCGCCATCTGTGGAGACTTTTAAGCAGAAGCTGGACAATCATGCAGAAATGCATGGTTTGTGTCTCAATGGCTTATCCTCTTAAAATTTGAAACCACATTGTCAATGGATAAGCATACAAGCTAAATCCCCACGACCCGTCCTGTCTTCTCCCACTGTACCGACTACTCTATCTTTTCTTTTCTTTCTTTCTTTATTATTTCACCTTTATTATTTCACTTATCTCAACCTATATTATCTACACTATATTATTCTACTTTTATGACTACACCGAATGACCAACGGGTGTTAGGTCAAACTCCATTCACGGCAGCAGCTGAGTCCTAACATACCACACACTACAAACCACAATCTTGACCAATCCTCGCACCACTCCTCTTGGAGTCTACCAGAGCTAAAGCAGTCGAGTGGCGGGATTTACTACGCCTAAGTTCACCGAAGATCTGCAACCTCCACCTTACAATCAAGAAGCGAGCTCAAAGAAATCACTGGTTTATACTAGCTCGTAATCAGGATATTGGATATTGGATATGTCAACTTCACGCGGGAATTATAAACGATTACGTTAATTGTGGAAGGTAAGTAGCATTTCTGTACAGGTGCTGACGTGAAATATAAGAGATGCGGAATGAACAGTAATTCTATTGAGAAGGGACTTAATAGCAATTAGTAATGACAAGTCATGATATCTGTAGTATTTTATTGAGTGCTTTCGTAGACTTCTCCTAAACGATGTCGGAATATAATCGCTTTGGGGGAATCTGGAGCTAAGAATCTTCTCAGGTGCAATGACGTCATGAATTGAGTTAATATCCTGACAAAAGTTGTTAAGAATTGCCTCTAAGGACTCGTTCGAAAAGTACGAGTCCCAATTAGAACATCTAATTAGGTGCTGATACAAGTCCCAGTCAGCATGTGTGTACAATCTTATAGGTGTCTGGCCAGCTTTATCTCTGCGTTTTGTTTCAGGAAAGATGTGAAAAGAGCACGGTGACTCTAAACTTTAGGAACCCAAACGAACGAACGGACAAATGACCTTGACAAGGACAATTTTAACCAATCAGAAGGCTCATAATGAACGGCGCATAATTTTAATAAACCGTTTATATACAAGTAAAGCAATGTTAAAAAATAGTTACAAAGGATAGCGTTCTCGTATATGTTGCAAAAAAAGTCCCAATTAGACATAGGAGTCTTTAAAGTCATATTAAACCAAGTCCTATACATAAATTCGTCGAGATAACTGTAAATCATTGGATTTCTTGATCCGTTGAGCGATCTTATCCGCTTTTTCAGATGGCTCCAGAAACTTTCAATGGAATTAGTATGAGTTCCGTTGAAAGGATTTATAAATCCGGTTGTATGGTTGACAACCTCATGAATATAGCCCAGATTTGATAATCGGCTGTAACTACTCCACTCATCCGTCTGTATTGTTGTTCCCGGTAGCACTAAACGTTGGATAATTGGCAACAATACATTGGCACTGCGATCAGGAATTGCTTCTATATATCCCTTGTGTAGGGTGGTGTCATATATACCCAACACCCATTGTTGATTTGAAGCCATTCTCCCTCGATTATATTTCCTTTTTATTAAAACCGTCTCATCCACATGAACAGTAACACCAACTCCGCCGAGTACTTGGGTCAATCTGTTCATTTTCCACGACGCCACGTCTCTGCAGTATTGGCACCACTGTACTGCAGAAACTTCTGACATTTCAGTTTCATACGCCGTTGCTGTTACTGGTCTTCTTATAACCCAGTTGTGACACATCATCAATATCTTCGTTACAGGTAAATGGGATTTCGAGAAAAATGTATCTAAGGAATCTATAAACTAAAAAATAACGACATACCCTCTCGGACTGATTTCCTGCATCTGCACTCCCTGCAACGGTAAACATAACCGTCGATGCATTTCGTGTATCTTTGTATACGCATAACACCTCCGCACTGGCAAGTTTTAGATCTCGCTATCAGCCCGTTCTCCAAACAGTAATCGAAAACAAACTCTGGAGCGGATTTGCATCGCAAACGATGTACAGCATCCATTGCGAGTCAGATGATTGCCTGCTCAAGGTCATTCATCAAGGTCATCCGTTCTCAAGGTTGTTTTGGGTTCCTAAAGTTTAGAGTCACCAAGAGCACGCTACTATTCTATGGTCACTACCTGGAAATTCATGCCCTAAGTGTACTGTTTTTTTCCTTCGCGTTCCCCAGTGGAACATAGGGCTTCAAGCTAGTGACTTGAAGTTTCTGTAGCAGTGTTTATTTCACAGGATGGGGTTGCTGGCCTCATGTCCAACCTCTCCTCTTCACCAGCATTATTTCTGGCTTAGCGAAGTAAAGGAGTGCGTCGGCCGGGGATCGAACCCCGGACCATGTGCCTGGTCGGCGAGAGTCCTAACCGCAATGCCACCGACGCACTAGATGTACTGTAGATGGTGTTATGTTGTTCGTGAAAATAAGGTCTAGGATATTTGCGGATCTAGTGGGTGAATTCAGTAGATTACCATAACTTTGTGGTCATCGGAATGAGGACCATGATACTTCTGGCATGTTTAAATCACCTCCGATAATTTTATAACTGTAGGGAAGATTGGCTGTATAATTAAAAATGTTGCTGAGCATATTACCATATTCCCTGCTGGAAGAAGAGGGTCGATACACACAACCCACAAGTATAGGTGTACTTCTGACAACTTTTTTTTCGACACAGATCGAGTCATTGAGTTGTGACAGAATTGGGTAACTGAAATAGGTTTCACACGTGGATTGTTCACAGTAAATTAGTGTTCCACCCCCACTATCTGTCTGTCTCATCGAAATAGGTTGTATTTATCAGTCCTTAGGCTGTCATTAAAGATTTCACTTGTGCATCAGGCTTCAGTGATCATAACCAATGACGGTCTGCATATAGAAGTTGATGTACTCAGTGTTACGTGTTTGTATAGAACTGATCTAGTATTTACTAGGATAACAGATAAACACTGGCTACGCGGTTTCAGTGAGCGGACATCACTCAGGTTAAGAAGGCTATTGAGGATGCCACACTTCTAATGTATCAGGATCCAACGGCACCGTTAAGAATCTTGGTTGATGCATCAGACACTGCAATCGGCACAGCTGTACAACAACTAGTCAGAAAAGAGTGGCAACCACTCACCTTTTTCTCGAAGCGCCTTCAATTAGCAGAAACGAAGTACAGCACATTCGGCAGAGAACTTCTGGCTATGTGCTCGCCAGATCATGAGCAACCGCCAAGCGGTAATTGCCCGACATAAGCAATATGGTCAATCTTTTAAAAGGGTAAGGGAAGAACTTGCACTTCAATAGGAAGACGCAGTTTATGACCGTAAAAAGTAACGCAGGAGAGAAACCCGTGAAGGAATGCACGGAGGAGCGATAGGCCAGTACACGATTGCCTGTACTTTGCTTCTATCTGTGCTCACTCCTTGTGGAGTAATATCATGACCAAGGAAAGTAACGGATTTCTGCTGGAAAAGGTATTCTGAGACTTTCAGCTTAAGATTACTCTTACGTAAACGTTGAAATACGGCTCGGGGGTTGACATGGTGTTCTTCGAGGGACTCTCCGAACACGATGATGTCGTCCAGGCAAATAAGGCGTTGTTTAGGGACTAACCCTGCAAGTACTATTTGCATAAGCCGCTGAAACGTAGCAGGCTCATTAGACAGGCCGAATGGCATGGTTTTGAATTCGTACAACCGCGTAGGCTTCACTGGCTTCTTGCAAGGCAGAAAAAGCTGAGCTCTAGAAACTGAAGTCAGTCTTCAAGTCCTGGGCGATTGCATGGACCAGATGTTGGAAAGTCAATTTGCGAATCAACAATTCAGTGCTCTTCTGGTAACGACAGATTTCACGCAGTGCGACAGTTCCGGGTCTCTATCTGTGTGACTTCTTGACACCACCGGTGCGTCGGTGGCACAGTGGTTAGGACTCTCACCGACCATGCACATGGACCGAGGTTCGATCGCCTGCCGACGCACACCCGATATCTATGGTCGGCCTGCAAAATTTGGGCTACCGATATCCATGCTGAAAATGCCATACTTGTACTGAAAATACGGTGCGGCATCAAGCTGTAATCAAAATAAAATAAATAAAATAAAAAGTAGCTGGTGCGCTTTTACGGGCAGCCTTGGTGGCCAACTGCTTTCTCGGGGCCTTTCTTAATGTAGATTTGCCAGCAGTCTGCTTTGTACGGGCCATAGCGAATTTATAATTTTCACTGACCACAAACCTTTGACGTACTCCCTGAAGTTAACTTGAGATAAGTATCCACCTAGAGAATCACGACAACTGGACTACATCTCACAGTTTACATCGGATATTTGCCATGTATCCGGAGTGAAAAATAATAATAATTTACTTTATTCCAAAAACAGTACTTATAATACAGAATGGAATTCTCAGCATTTGTCACAATATTGCATCTGATTTACTCAAAGTGTGTATAAAATTAAAAATTAAAACAAAAATTAATCGGAGGAATTTGTCCACACTAACGACATAATTATTAGATATAATAATAATAAATACTGATAACAGTGAGTTTGTTTCAAACGGTATTGTCGATTCAGTTTGGAAACTTTAGCATGTTATGGATAGTTGGGTCTAATGTTCTGTTGACATGGTATAGTGAGGTGAAATACCAAGTAACAGTCATAATACAGCTTAAAATTATGTCCACACTTGTGAAAAATAAAATAAACAAAACGAAAAAATTGAGTGGATTATAAATATAAGAATTACAATAACAATAAAGTATGATGCTTTAAGGTTGAAGGAAATGGTCTATTTAGTGGTGCTAAGAAGGTTAGTTAGTTCATTTCCGACACTATTTTCATCACATAAAGTATGTGCTAAATATGGTATAGTGGAATTTTTATACTTAGACGTACGTGCATAAAGTCTTCTGAAAAGACTTCTTGTTTTACCTGAGGAGACGCAACGTTGGAGCTGCTGGTAGATTGGGTGCTCAGAGTCTGACAAAATTCCTCTAGCTAATCTGTTGCATGACATCAAATGCCTATCAGTGACAATGCCAACGATATGGCCCAATGGGATACCACTCGTCCTACTGACAGTCTTCAGAGTTCTACGAAGTATGACAGTCTTTTTTTAGCAATCCAGGAAAGAATAATGGTGAACAGTAAAGAAGAATAGGTAAAATACACGAGTTGACAAACTGTAAGAGGAGTGGTTGGGTTATGCCTGAGTGCCTCAACTTCTTAATGTAAAAAGTCAGACGAAATATTCTTTTAGAAATCGCTAAGACATGAGAAGACCAAGATAGGTCAGAAGAGAGAACTAGACCAAGATACTTAACTTCAGACTGGGTTTCTATATCAGTATCATTGATTTTGCAAGGGTCATAGGAACCAACGGCTTCATTTAACTTTCGTTTACATCGGAAACTGAAATTAACAGTCTGACATTTGGAAGGATTAAGTTTAAGGCCGTTAGACGAAGACCATTTGCTAATTTCCGATAGAAAGTTGTTAATCTTAATACAGTCAAGTTGAGAGTTAACAGACATTGAAATAGTTAGATCATCGGCATACTTAACAAAGTTCATTTCATCGGAGTGAGGCAAGTCATGCAAGAAGAAAGAAAACAGAAAAGCAGAAAGGACAGCGCCTTGAGGGACACCAGCCTCCGTAAGCAATGAAGTGGACGACTTTCCCTGACATACAGTGTATTGCTTTCTTTCTGAGAAATAAGAATGGAGCCATTTGACAACCCAACAGTCAGTTTGAGTTTCAGAAAGCTTGTTTAGTAAAATGTCCCTAGGTACTGAGTCGAAAGCAGATGTGTAATCTAGGAAGGTGCAGCAAACAAATTTAGCCCCCTTGTCTAAGCTGGAGACAATGTTATGATACAGGACTGCAGCTGCGTCCAAAGTACTTCTACTATGTTTGTAGGCGAATTGTTTGAGATCGTTAAAGGCTTTAAGTGAAGGTTGAAGATTAAGTAAGAGCAACTTTTCCATAGCTTTTATAAAAGGGGAAGTAATAGCAATGGGTCTGAATTTAAAACATGTTGCAGTAGGCGACTTAGGAATAGGTACAAACACTGTAGCAGATGCCTTTTCGCACATTTTTTCCCTCACCCAAATAGACGGCATAAACCTTGTGAAACTGGCTCGTCTTCAAAATGAAGATACCGAACTTCAACATGAGTTGTCGAAAACAACTCTGAAATTAGCTCAGAAAACCTAAGATATGGGAAGAGATATTATTCTACGTGACATTTTTAGGAGTACTCCTCGCCCCATAGTGCCTAAAAGCTATCGCCGCCTTCAATAAGTCGCATGGCTTATCCCAAACAGGTTGTCACACTACCGTCAAGCTCGCAACTAGTCGGTTTTGTTGGCTTGGTATTAATAAAGAAGTAAGGGAATGGGTACACACGTGCTTAGCTTATCAAAGGTGCAAAGTACTAAGACATACCAAAGGCCCTCTTGGCACCTTCCTAATCCCTGACGCTCGTTTCGAACACGTTCATATAGGTTTGGTTGGACCCCTTCCAGAATCTCATGGATATACCTATATTTTAACCCGCATCGATCGTTTCACACGATGGCCGGAAACAGTACCCCTCAAGGATGTATCTTCTGAAACAGTCGCACGCGTCTTTGTCGGACGATGGATCGCAAACTTTGGGTGACCATACACCATGACAACTGATCGCGGGTGGCAATTCGAAAGCGGCTTATTCTTCGCTCTGACTAAGATCATAGGTTGTATGCATTTTGGAACAGCATCCTACCATCCTCAAGCTAATGGTATGGTAGAACGCCTACACAGACAGTTGAAAGCTGATTTATCAGCTGCAAACAATGCCCGTCGGGCTGAATCACTACCGCTATTTCTCCTAGGGATACAAAACGCCTTGAAATCTGATGCTGGTTTTACTACAGCCGAGCTAGTATATGGCACGACACTACAACTGCAAGGTGAGTTGGTTCTCCCTCAAGCTTCCCACCAGCGGCAGATCACGCCTCATACGTCAGCAGGCTTACAAACGCAATGCTCCCCTTCGACCACAGTCCACGAATGTCTTTGTTCACCCGTGTTTGAAAACTTCTTCACATGTATTTGTTCGGCGTGATTCTGAGCCATAGAACCTTCTGTCATACCCTCAAATAAAACGCGTTCTGGACGAAATGTGAGATTCCCAGAATATTTTCAAACTTATATCATATAACTAAGTGGTGCGATTCACCCAACTCTTATCCGTTTATGGTATTCCTTTCTTTCATCCAGACACATCAATTTTTTATATTGCACCTCGCAACACAAGTAAAATCCTTTCTGTGACGTACATGTTGCATCCACTAAAAAAATTAGATATATACTTTTCTCGATGTTCCAATTTTCGCATTATTTTACTGTATGGCAGATGTATACCATAATAATACCATAATATACAGACCCCCTAATAGCCCTCAAATGACTGATATAACTATTGGAGAAATACTAGAGCATGCAGCTACGCTGGACTTTGACTACAAAGTAGTCTGTGGCGATTTCAACTTACCTGGAGTAAACTGGGATACCTGTACAGGACCTAGAATCCATGACGAGTTACTACAAGCTATAGACGTAGGCGGATGGAAGCAGTGCGTACGCCTCCCTTCAAGAAATGAAAACACTCTTGACTTAATCCTTTGTCATGAAATAGAGCCCATCTCGATAGAGGTAGGAAATAAACTTGATAACAGTGATCACAACATATTGTACTGCACGCTACCCCTCCGACTAACAACTAAACACACACCTAAAAATTCCCCGGTGCACTATCAATATAGGGACTATAAGAATGCCGATTGGGAATTCCTATCAGATCTGCTGAGAAGTTCTGACTGGGAAGAATACTTCATTAACAATAACTTAGAAGTATCACTTGATATTTTCTACAAAACAATTGGCTCAGCAAGAGACATAATCGCGCCCCTAAAATCTGCTCTAAAGACACCAACTCCATTTATAGATCGCAAAACGCGACTAAAACTAAAGAAATTGAAAAGGAAATACCATGTATTTAAGGAATTTAATGCGTTAAACCAAATACATGAAACTCTTAAATGGCTTGAAGAGAAACACAAAATGAGGTCACAACTTGAAGAAAATAAAGCGCTTGTGGGCAACTCCAAGACTCAGGAACTTTGTAGGATATTGCAGAAACGTCTAAAAAGCAGTAAAGACAATACTGTAAGCAGCTTGGAACATAAGAGTATAATATACAATGATCCCCAGGTTATAAGTGAACTCCTCAATGAGTGGTTTTGGAATGACGCCAGAGTGCACCCGACCCAAAATTTCCAAATGACCTGCAAAAGTAACCACAAATTAGGCGAAATAGACTTTAATATACAAAATATAGACTCAGCGATTAAGACTTTGAAGTCTAATGGTAGTACTGGAACAGATGACATACCATCTGTCATGTACAAAAATGGTAGCACGGAAATGGTAGTCTTGTTACTTAGAATATTTACTCTCTCGTTGGAAACTGGAACTTATCCTGAAGTGTGGAAAACCACATACATATTACCTAAGCACAAAGCAGGGGCCAAAACCACTGTATGCAACTATAGACCTATCAATATAACACCGGTAATATCCCGAATAATGGAGAAAGTGGTTAAAGACCAAGTGTCAGACAACTTACTAGAACATGAACTTATCAATCCATCACAACACGGATTTCTTAAAAAAAGAACATGTGTGACCTGTCACATAGACTTTTTCAATGAAGTTACACGAAGTAGGGACAACAGAGAACTAGTAATTGTACTATATTTCGATATAACAAAAGCCTTCGACAGAGTTCCCCATAATCTGCTAGTCAGCAGGTTATGCTCACTAGGGATATGTGATCCTCTCCTGAGCTGGATAAAATCATTTCTGCATAGACAACGAAAGTTGGCTGGATAATCTCAAGGCCTAAACCAGTAAGTAGTGGTGTAATCCAGGGAAGTGTATTAGGCCCACTCTTATTCATAATATATATAAACAGTATCTGTGAATGCTTTAGTGTAGGTAAACCAATACTATATGCAGATGACTTAAAAGTGACGTATAAATGCAAGAACACAGATCTTGGAATAACAGTAAACGCCATACAGCAAGAATTAGAAAAAATGGATAGATGGTGTGACACCTGGCAACTCCAATTCAATGTCGAAAAATGTGGCTGGCTCTGCATAGGTTGCAACAATTTAGAACTTGACCTGACAATTCAAGGCCATGCACTTCAACGACTGGAATCTGTACTGGACCTAGGGCTGAAATATTCACATAACTTATCATTTTCGGAACATATCTCCAAACAAGTGTCAAAGTCACGCAGACTTATAGGCTTTCTACTCAGGAACTTCTACAGAAATGAGTCTAGAATTCTGTTGTACAAGGTTTGTGTGCGTCCTTTATTTGATTACTGTTCATTCATCTATAGTAGCATACGCATAGAGGACAAATTGAAAGTCGAGGGAGTGCAGAGGTACTTCACGTTAAAATTACTCGGAACCGAAAATTGTGCGAACTACTGCACTAGATGTGATACCCTAGGACTAGAAACACTATGGCTAAGACGCCTGAGACTAAACTTAACACTTTACTATAAGCTTCTAAACCACTTAGTTTTTATCGCTACTAATGGCACTCAACTTTCAGATGACAATGGCTACAAACTAAGACACACTAAGGGTACAGTAGCTATCGAACAATGTAAAACAGCCACCAGGCAAAAGTTTTGATTAGGTATGCACAGATATGGAATAAACTGCCAATGGAAATGCGTCAAGCAAGTACATTGGCCTCCTTCAAGAAGGTGCTTAATGACAAACTACAAGAGTTTGCAAACGATAGTAGTTCTAGTTCCTATCTGAGAGCCTCCGAAATTATAGGTCCATTTAATGTATAAGCTTAAATACTACACCTGTTGTTTTTTGCCTATATTTATAATTCTAGATAAAACATTAACGGTTAAGATACGTATCCTCAAACAGACAAGAAATCTCGTTTGTAAAACTACTACCCAACACAATAAGTGGAATAAAATGGACATAAACCGACAACATGAAAAAGGTATAATTCACCACAACATCACATGGACAGATGAACGCTCGTTGGGCACCATATATCCCTCACCAACTGCAACCCACCTTTCCTTAGATAATGTGATGAACTTATATCCATAATGTTGCTGAGCAGTTAATATTCTCAACTCCTGTCGGAACAGCTGAATCTCATAAACCTTCCTCACGCTAAGAAAATACCCACAAGCAGTAGAAATCCATTAATTAATGCGTCCGAAGCTTATGTACTTACTCCCAACAATGACATTGAAGATCAAATGAGATAAACACATCACTGATTTCAAAATAACACATCAATGAACTATAATTCGAGGACTCTGCACACAACAAAGTTATGTATGAATATTTACTTCAAGCTTTATTTCTTTCCCAGGCACTTATAATCCATCCACCAAAGACCTGGTTTTTTTGTTAATGCGAAGACAATACTCCTGTATTTCCTGTTGTGTTGCACTCACTGACAATCTAGCAGATTTTTCCAACTTTGCACAGAAATGATTGTATATAAGTGGAAAGGCTGTTTTATACTACTGGGATTAACATTTATCAAGTGTATGTATAATCTCCAGCGAACATGTAAAGCATATCTTGCTACTGCCTGTAAATTGTGATTGAATTATATGGTTCTATTTCTGTAACAACTTGATGATGCCTGTAAACTGGCGTCCCTCATGTATTGTACTATGAGAATAAATTTATTTATTTATAGATATAATTAGTGGAGTTTTTCAGACTAAGAGACAGAAGAAGAAATAAGGGAAACGTAACAACAGCCAGCTGATCTTTTTCGAAGACAGGAGTAGAGCAGTCTTCTGAAACTATTAATTTAGTGAGTAACTAAACTTGTCTTTGAATTAAGACTGAAAGTAAAGGGCATATTGGTAGGCTAAATGGTTATCATTATTCGGTTCCGTTAGAATAAGTATCCGAGTAATATCTCACTCATAATTCTGTCTTTTGAATAACTTAGTAACATGGCGTTTACTTTCGGATCCAAATTATTAAGTAAAGGTTGATATCCATAGGGGTTTCTTGATAAAAAGATCAAATTGTCTTCAAAGTAAGTAAATATGTTCATATCTAAAAATTTTTAGGTTTGAAGTTGTTTTTTCTACTACCACAACGCCAGGTGACTCACCAATTAGTCACAAAGTAAAACTAGATCTGCCAAAGACAATGTGCTCCTGACTTCCAGATGTCGTGAAGGAAGAACTATATCCATAGCTTAATAAGATTAGACGCATGATATTGATTCGAAACTAGGTAACTAAGTTTTGCAGCTACAGAAAACACCACGTTACAATCTTTTCCTTTAATCGTGTCAATCAATGTGACATCAGTTAAGACTAGAGAAGAAACACCACTGGTTTTCACAAAATCCATTTGTGTTTCTTAATATAATGTACATTCCGTAATTATAGGCAAACTAGGAAACGCATCAAGTCATTACATATATACGAACAATAATTGACCGTACAACTGAGGGTGGATTTAAAGGAACGCCTACTCGATATGGCCCAGGGTTCACGTGAAGTAACACATGTCTACATCTGAAGATGCGTGTGTAAGGTATCTCATTTCGCCAGCCTTCCGTCTAAATGACTCAATGGGATGCCTCCATATTTAACAAATGCTCAGTCCATGAATTCTACTTGTACCTGTACAACACAAAGAATACCTTGCTGGGATATGGTGCTGTGTTACATCAGAGTCCCTCAGTTTACAGGTAAATCACACTTAATCTCAGTATTACCGCTTATAGTTGAAAAAGTAATTCGACTATGTCACAGATGCTTTTAGCTGGATTCCTCGGTACCAAGTATTGTTCCCTATGAGAGTAGATTGGAGAAAACCTGCAGGGAGATATTGCAGCTTCACCGAAAATTGAATAGAAGCATTTCACTTATACAAGATGTATACAGTAAAGAATACACTATTAATTCACTACACTCAGCCCTACATTACCCTATGAAATTTTCTTGTTTGGAAATGAAACACGTACATATACATATATTGCGTCAGTAACTTCAGAAATACATTAATATCTAAATTTCATACGCCTTCTGTCCCACTACTCCATATAATAATAGTTTGATAGTTATTTACGAATGCAGTAAAAAGTATTTCATGGGTCTCGAGTAGCACTTGGTATACAGCAGAGGTATGGGCACTCAATGAAAGTATTTTAGAGAACTAATACGACAAGGTTAGCTTTTTTCTGATATATACGCACCTATCAACGCAATGAAAAGATAATGAGGAATTGTTATCACAAGCACTGTATTTACTATGGAGGGAATGTTATTACAGGCAAACTTCACAGTAACATGTACAAGTCCTGCATGTCATTGCATCAGTAATATAAGCATACTAATTGTACTACAGCCTGAATCGAATAATTTCAAGGCTTCATACCTGCTTGCAGACACTATGTATGACGACATCTAGTAGAATGTCTAAGAAGACTGACAACCTGCAATGGGGAAGACAAAAATGAAACAAATAAGAGACACAAAATGCATAAGATAAGTTCTTTTGATATAAGTATAGAACTTGGGCACTGTGGTGGAGTATAACTCCATTATAGATTAGATATTATTTTGATAAACCACTCAGTGTTGTACAGTAATATTATCTGATGACGTTTCGAGCACAAATTATTGCTCATAGTCATATCATATCACACAAATTTTTGTTTCATTTGTTTAAATGAGTATTTTAGTTACGCGTACTACAGGTTTAAAAAAATCACCCATCTCATTTACTTCTATTCGCACAATCCGTGTTGCTGACTTTTGGTTCATGGTTTCTTCTTCGGTGCACTTTAGCTGGACAATTTAAGGAATTGGCAAATGCATAGAATACTCAAGAAACTGCAATAATAATTGTTTAAGCTAATTAACACTGTAGTTAGTTGTGACACAACGCATCTGCGGTGACAGAGCTGACTGACTGAGTTTTAATATGGAACACTGTACAGAAGTGCAGCAGTTCGATTTGTTACATTCCACACCTGAAAAATACTATATTTAGTTGGTAATAAGCAAAACATATTTCATCAGATGTGTTTCGACTTCGCATTCGGGCTTCGGGACAAAATAAACTAAAACATGAGATATAACGAGACAGAGTGTGAGAGTTATCTCGGGTAAGAGGAGATAACTCTTTTTTTCAGTTAGACAAGAACCAAATGAAAAAGATACCGATTATTTGTTGACATTTCGCTTATTTTTATCCACATTTTGGCATTTCATTATACCGGGACTATAGATTATTCTGACAGGCTTACTTTCAACATAGAGGCTTGCACACAAGTGCACCCGTTTAGGTTATCACATTCCATGTAGCACAAAAAAGTAGAGACATGAAACTAAATGGAAGTTTAACGAGCGAAAATGTGAGGGAGAATAAATAGTGACAAGAAAAAACATGAGTTGAATAGATTACACAGAGTGAATGCATATGTGCCATTAGCAAAGATTTGCCATCTCAACCTATTCAACTTCCCTGCCTTGAAGACTAATTCACCCTCCTCACCTAACACTTTATGCGTAACCTCAACATCACTTACCATATAATATTGCTTTACTCATGAGATAGAACACAGACACCTATAATCAAACACCGGTATTCTTTTCATATTTTTCAGCATCGAGGGTTACTTCTCGTAGTCTAGGTTGACAATATCATCAGTAAACTGTAAGCTGACGAGACTATTCCCTGAAAAGTCTCTAAAGTCAATTACAGACTATTCTACTAATATACGTGTGACTGAATTGAACTGGTATAAGGATGACAGTTTAAGAAATCAGCCTTGTGTTACATCCCACTTGGTAATGTGTTTTCTCGGATAGTTCACAAACAGTATTCACTGAATAGAAAACATTCTGTAGACTTGCAGTGACCCGTTTTATTACTCATCATCGCAGTATACTTTCATTGTGTAATTGTACTTTGATTTGTTTATTACTCTAAATCTTGCATATTAACAATTGATACTTTTGTACTCGCTCGATTTTTGAATTTTGATTGCTGCAATAATACACTATCGTATTCCTTCGCAAGTGCCTTTTGAATTACGTTGCGGGTGTCGAGTAATCGCAACGTTAGGTCACAATTATAAACGCGAAGAAATACTAGAAGATACGTGTACTCTAGTTCAGTCAAAATATAACAGCAACAGACTTTATGAAACTCATAAACTGATGCACTGCTTTTGCAGGCAACATAGTGTTTCCTCAATAAAGTGAGAATTGGATATTTCGCCTGCATAAAACGAGTAAGTGGTATCCTGGCAATACCAATGACAACAACAAGTCTAGGAATTATATACTACAATCTTTACTTCACTGAATACTCCAGCTGATTTTAAATAAACACTTGAAAAATATCAGATTTATACAGGAGGTCAGTAAGATTTAGTAAACTGAAAGCACTTTCAGTTTCCATGGGAGATCTCCGTGTCGAATTTATTAATTTAAGGGCCTACACAGAGTATAACTTCAATTAAATAACACTGACATGGAAGAAGTTCCATTCTCCATTACTAGACTTAATGGAAAGAATCATGTTAAGTAATTTCCGTATGCTGCTAAATTTTTTATAGTGAAAACAGGAGCATTCGTAATCTTTTACTTTATGTAAGTGCACTAAGAACTCAGTGAAACTCACTGAGCAATAGTATATATACGGGCAGAGCTAAACTTTCGACACCAGTAACAACCAATCAGCAAACGACCTTGAACGGATCAATCTGTCTGTCTGTTTTCGACATAGAACTTTGCACTGATGTGCGGCTGTTCAAGTCGCCACACTCCATGTAGCACACAAAGCAAGAGAAGAAAGTAGGAGAAATGCATAATATAGACAGTAAACAGAGGTGTGAGACAAAGGAGTAGTAATAACGAAGAACGAACAGTTTCATCAGAAATCATAAGTCACAAGGAGTGGATGCATCTGCACCACTGAGAACGATTTTGAGCCATGTCACCAATTGTTTCCAACCATTGGTTTTTACCGTCCCGAGGACCCCAACCAGGAAGTCTACATCTCCCTACGTGACTTAGACTAACTGTTGTGGATTTCATTGACTGGTGCCATGTTTTCGTTTGACCGCCGCTAGCTCTTTTCCAGCCTGGCCCTATATCAGCTAACATTGCCCGTCGAGGAAGGCGATGACTAGGCATACGTAACACATGTCCTAACTATCTCAGTCGATGTAATTTCACAGTCTCATCGATTGATTTCCCCGCCTTACCTAGCACTCGACAGCCTAACCTCAATATTGCTCACCTTATTATACCATTTCACGCGGGAGATGGAACGCAGACACCTATGATCGAACACAGCTAATCTTTTCATGTCTTCTGCTCTCAATGGCCAGGTCTCACAGCCATAAAGGAGGACGGAGCGGACTGCTGAGCAGTACACACGCCCTTTGGTCGATAGTTGGATATCGCGTCTACGCCAGAGACGGCGTAAACTGGCGTATGCGAACCTAGCCCTCTGTATTCGTGCTGAAATTTCGTCGGAGATCAACCCGTTGGGGCTGATGGTACTTCCCAAGTAAGTGAAGCGGTCAACGTGCTCTACCACTTCACTTCCTATTTCTAATCTAGGGGTCGGTGAAGTCCAATCCTGCAGCATCATCTTACATTTTACAGGGGCGAATCGCATGCCAAACATTCTTAGATTGCAGCTCAAGGTGTTCAGTAGACTCTGCATTTTGTCAGAGTCCTCGCCTAGAAGGACTAAGTAGTCCGCATATTCTAAGTCAACGAGATTCTTCCCTGGTAGCAAGTCAATCCCCGAGTCGCTGAAGTGAGTTAGGGTTAAGTCCATTAGTACATCTATGATGAAGTTGGATGAGAATGGGGATAATGGGCATCCTTGACGGACGCCACTAGTCGTCACCACTTCAGATGACAACTCGCCATAAGCCCTCACCTGGCTGCATGAGTACGAGTAGAGTGCCTTAATCAGTGCAATGTATTGTCTCGGCATTCCCTTTACAGCCAAGCATCGCCAGAGAACCTCCCGGTCGACAGAATCGAATGCTGCCTTTAGGTCAAGAAATATAATGATTGTCGGACGCCGGTAGGAATGCCTATGTTCTAGAATCTGTCGAAGGGTGAAGATATGATCAATACACCCTCTACCTGGCCTAAAACCTGCCTGGTTTTCTCGTGTTTGTGTCTCCCGAGCACCACTTAGTCTACGCAGTATTATTGAGCCTAGGATTTTGGATACTATATTAGTCAAGCTAATCCCCCTGTGATTATCACAAGAAGACTTGTCTCCCTTCTTGTATATCGGGATGATCAGTGACTTACACCAACCCGATGGGACTTCCTCTGATTCCCAGACGCTGCCTAGAACCTCAGTTAACGCAGACAGTAAACTGTCTCCACCGTACTTAAATACCTCTGGAGTCAATCCATCAGGTCCCGCTGCTTTGCCTTGCTTCAGATTAGTGGCTGCTCTAGTAACCTCAGTTAGGGACGGAGGACCTGTGTCTATATCCCATTCAGGGAGGTGTTGGATGTCCGGCAGGCTAAGTGTGGATGTGGGCCAATTAAACTGCTCCTCATAGTGTTCTTTCCAGCGCTCCAGACGTCTATCCTGGGAGCTAATTATGGTGCCATTTTTTTCAGAGATTGTTTCGCTTATCATTTGCCTTTTACCACCTGTTTCCCTGATAAGCCTGAATAGTTGTCTGGTGTTGCCTATCGCCGATGCTTTTTCCATCTCTTTCGCCTTTGTCAACCACCACTGTTCACGGTCCTTGCGGAGACTTTTCGTAAGTTTCCTTTTGTGCAGCTTTCGCTCCTCATTGAATTCGGAGCTCGCCGGAATAAGTCTTCTAGCATCTATCAGTTCGGATGAGGCAGTCGAAATCCAATGGTTTTTACTCATCTTTGGATTTACCTTATTCACAGCTTTTACAGCTGTATCTATGGCTGATTGAATATTCTTCCAGGCTTCTTCAGGGTGAGCGCAGCTGTCGAACTCAGATATGTGTTTAGCTAGTTCTTCCTCAAATAGGGACTTAGTTTGCTGATCGAGCTGGGGACGTGATGGGTTTACCGCCAGCTGTTTCCTACGTCCGTTCAGTCGTAAGCACACACGAGCGCGGACCAGTGCGTGATCGGTATCTACACATGTGTTCCAGAAGGAGCGGCAATCTCCTACCGACCCACGCCAACGATAGCTTATTGCTATGTGGTCTATTTGTGTCCAGCGTTGATTTGATGATGGGGGTCGCCAAGTCAAACAGTGTCTGTCCTTGTGTTTGAAGTTAGTGCTTACAAGAAACAAATGATTATCTGAACAGAACTGTAGGAGACGGTCACCGTTGTCGGTTCGCTGGCACGGAATTCCGTATGTGCCACCGACATTCTTCTCAGATTGACACAATTTCCCTATTTGAGCATTAAAGTCACCAGCTAAAACGACTATATCTGAGCGTTTAGCCTTTCGCAGCAAACTAGACAGCTTTTGGTAGAACTCATCCTTCGTTTCATCCGAACTGCAGTCAGTGGGGGCGTAGGCGGAGATTACGAAAAGGCATCGGCGAGTAGTGCAGTCCTTTCTCCTTTTCACTGATCCGTTCAGACGGACAGCACACATTCGGCTATCTACCGGGATCCAGTCAAGTAATGTCTTTTCTGCCCTAGTACTTAAAGCTATCCCAACACCAGCTAATCCTCGAGAGCTAGCCGTCGCATCTCCTGACACCCTCAAGGTGAATTTTGCAGATTCATCCTGTTGGCCAGGTGGGGTTAGGTGAATAACCACACTTGGGTCTTGTATGCGTGTTTCTGAAACACAACATACATCAATGGCTCGGGATGCCAGAGTCTTGGCTAGTGATGCCTGTTGTCCTATTTGGCAAAGTGTCCTAACGTTAAATGCCCCTATATGAAATTGGTGGCGTGGCTTTAGGAGACTATCGATGGTGGCTTTTTGGCTTCCATCGTTATCAGTGCACACAGATTGAAGAGGAAGTGAAGGGCCATGAAGTAGAGGAGTTGCATTGGTAGAAGGAAGGCAAGATAATAGAGATGAAGATGAAGACAAAGATGAGTGAGGATTAGAGAGGTTTCGCGTGCACTTCGGATTGTGAGGGCGATTGTTACTTCCCGGCTGCCCACACCGTGGAAGTTGGTTGCGTGACCGCAGAGCCCAGGGGACAACTGCTTGAGGCCGGTCACACACGGCCTGTTTTTGTTTGTTCTTTTTTATTTGGTGTGTCTCAGTAGCGTATTTATCCCTTCTGCCCTGTGACACGGCAGCAGGAAGCGCGGTCGTTGTTAATCCGGGCCCCGACCGATCCGGCATGATATTTTGTGTTTTTGTTTGAGTCATGGCATTGGATTGGGTAGTTGCTTTTTGTCTAACCGCTATCCAAACAACCTTTCTGGCATGGTAGGACCTACAGGAACTTAAGTTTCAGCCAGTGTAGCTCGTTGGGTCATTGCGATGTGCAAGCCCGACCACCACGTCAAGGTAGCAGTTTTCGGTCGGGGGATCAATCACATGAAAGAGGTGTTTATGATAAGCGGAAACGTATATTTATAGAAAAATGCATAAAAAATGATAAAACGGTTACAGTGGGTATTTTTCCCGAAAATGGGAGAGAAACACTTCCCAATTCAGCATGGGACTGTCAATAGAGAAGTCGCACCACATTCTATACATATATTCATCTAAATGACCATAAATGAGATCCTTTTGAGATCCATTTATAGCCCTTATTCTGTTTTTCAATCGAAAATAAAATCCTTCAATGGAATTTATATGAGTCCCTGTAACTGGATCCACGAAATCACTGCTATTCCTTCAACAAATCCTTTTCGGAGGGACGTGTCGTATAAGCCTATGCCCCAAATGTTGTTGGCTCTCTGACGACAGCGGTTATATTTCTTCACCAACACTGTCTCATCCACATGGACTACTACGTCGTCCCACGAAGTAATTCTGTCCATCTTCCATGAGGCGATGTCCCTGCAGTGCTGGTATACCAGTGGTATACCACTGAACTGTTGAGACGAGGCTGTTTTCCATCTAGGCAGCAGCGGCTCTCACAGGCTGTTTCAGTGCCCAGTAATTGCAAATGTACAAAATCTGGGTTAGGGAGAGATGCGACGGAGCAAAAAAATCTCCTACGAAATATTACCCTCTCTAATACTAACTCGCTTCCAGCATAATCCACGATGTACAAAACCATCAGTTGACCTAGTATAGCTTTTTAGAGTCATAACACCATCACACGAACAACTTCCCTCCTTTCGAAGCAAGCCTAAGTCCAGGCAATACTGAAAGACACTATCCTCCTCGAATTACAAACGTAACCTTGTGGGGGCACGCACTGACCTGAATCAAGCGCTATACAACATTGAGCTACGTTCGTGAATCTCATTGGATAATTCGACGTCGTTCGCTGATTGGTAGTTATTGGTGTCTAAAGTTTAACTTGGCCGCAGAGAAAATCAAACATTGATTAGTGTTATAACATAGGTTTTGTTTTCATTACATTACATTTAAGTCCCCAGTCTTCGAAACTCGCGCGTACCAGGTTGAACATCATATTTTTCCGACAAGGTAACAAACAAATCTTCAAAAAACACTTTCTTTTATAATTTAAATTCTAGAAATGAGTTGAACAACGGTCCAAATTGCTAAAAATTAAGTAAAGGAATGATGGTTTATCTTCGTGACCAACTGTTAATAAGTATCATTTGGCGGCTTGCCTAAAACTTGGGCTAACAAACAACTTCCATCTCTCTTTTGCATATATTTTCCCTGGTTCTGTTTGCTTTAATCGATTAAGATACGACCTCTACTGCTATAATCTACTCTTGTGTTCATTTGAAATTCTTACAAGTTCCTGATTCGCGAGTTCCGACTAAATTTGAGGAGTGGACTGATTGTGGCTGGTAACTTCTTCCAATGCATGAGATAGCTGTTGTTCAGTTATACCCTTGGGTCTCGAAATGTACTTCTGAACATCTGACAATATACAGTGGATTTCTTGAAGCAGACAAAGCAGATATATCAGAATGGAATGGTTCGTGCTTCAGCTTAGAGACCATTGTGTCACAAGATATACTATCAGTTATTATTTTACTTAAAGAGATTGTAAGGAGGAAAATATCCTGCAATGAACTCCTCTGAAAATTCCGTACATTTCATAAACACTATCCAGAATAAAGGTTTTATTATCATGAAATAAGTCTGTCTACAATAATGGAAATATTCAGACTGTGATTGTGTGATGAGAGCTGGTTGCTAGCCAAAGTTGGTAGACAGTAATTGACGTCAGTGTTTATGTCCCCAATATTGGTGGTAGGAAAATGAGAACAAAGGCCTTGCGTAGACGGATACGGTTAGCATATGACTGATCTGACACAGCCACAAAGAGATGCAAGGTTAACTTTCTGTGAGAAACAACCAATGAAAAGACTGTATTTTCTACCAACAATAGTCATAATAAGGTATATTTTCATACAAACATATAAATTTACATGAAAATGCATGCCATTTTTACAGGCACGATCAAGTATGATATAATCTCAAATAGTAGATTGTCTACAAGTTAATGTTTGAACAGCTAAATATTTGATATATATACAAATACACTCTTTGTCTGACCCATGTCGTATAATTGTCGAATTGTACAGCAGTCCCCAGGTTGCGCAGGAAAATCGACTTCATACAACTGGTTCCCTTGATAAATTTCGATAAAGAAAGGAAGACGAAATTTGCAGTATAAAATGATATCATTCTATTTCACAGGTTCTCATCAGCTGCAGACTACCTGAAATTACAATGGTCATATAAATGATAATAACATACTTTAATGTTTGATTAGTAGTAGAGAAGAGATAAAATTGACGCATCCAAAAAAGAACGAAAGCATTACAATTTTAGTTTAAGTTATCATCATCAATTTATACACTTTCAGAGTTGAAAGGAGGGGGGAGGGGTAAGACAGAAAACAGAAAAATTGATTAACAGAAACAGTGTTAGCTTGTAGGTTCACATGGCAACTCCAAAAAACAAAAGCATTTACAGTTTATAAGATTGAGATTTGCTCAGTGAGTTGGGATCACTGATGACTAATCAAAATTCAGTTACCAAGGGAGTGAGAGGTTAATCACACTCTCTTTCTGTATGCATAAGTCTGGTTTAAATCGTTTGATTGCGATCGCTTCGGCAAATCGTAGTAAATTTGCTGTCCTTTGTCTATTTAATATTTTGAAGGACTTAGAGATCTCTACGAGATGTCCGGTATCAACAATATGTCTGGTAATTGCACTCTGAGAGTATTTGCTTCCTTTCAGGCATAGGTTTCTTGGAATATGTTCAGAAAACCGGATAGAAGCCCTTCTTTCTGTCCTTCCAATGTACTTGCTCCCGCAAGTGCACGTAAATTCATAAACGCAGTTGGAGGTGACATCAGCAGGGTATTTATCCAGTTTTGAGTTGATCATGGAAGGAGTGGTGTTGTATACTGTTATGAGTTTTGCTGCCGGGAAGCTTCTATTTATTGCTCCTTTCAGTCTTCTGTCAATCTTTTGTGAAACTGCATCTCCTTTGAATGGGAGACAAATAAATAGACAAAGGACAGCAAATTTACTACGATTTGCCGAAGCGATCGCAATCAAACGATTTAAACCGGACTTATGCATACAGAAAGAGAGTGTGATTAACCTCTCACTCCCTTGGTAACTGAATTTTGATTAGTCATCAGTGATCCCAACTCACTGAGCAAATCTCAATCTTATAAACTGTAAATGCTTTTGTTTTTTGGAGTTGCCATGTGAACCTACAAGCTAACACTGTTTCTGTTAATCAATTTTTCTGTTTTCTGTCTTACCCCTCCCCCCTCCTTTCAACTCTGAAAGTGTATAAATTGATGATGATAACTTAAACTAAAATTGTAATGCTTTCGTTCTTTTTTGGATGCGTCAATTTTATCTCTTCTCTACTACTAATCAAACATTAAAGTATGTTATTATCATTTATATGACCATTGTAATTTCAGGTAGTCTGCAGCTGATGAGAACCTGTGAAATAGAATGATATCATTTTATACTGCAAATTTCGTCTTCCTTTCTTTATCGAAAATCGACTTCGTTTCGTTTACAACCCGTAGTTGTAAGCATACGATAACCAACCAATATTGAGGTAAGTACAACGTTTACAAGGGATAGTAAGCTGTTTTAGAAAAGGAAAGGTGCTAAGGTGAATCATTAAAGTGTAATGAAATAGGTAAATGCAATGTATCATTAACAGATGCATTCATAAAGGAAATACAGTGGGAGACTTTAATCCCTAGGCTAACAAAGTTCAATCTGCAATAATGTACATTAAAATCTATAAATATGTGTTGATTTCCCTTAATAAACGATCTGTTGCCTGGCCCTTGTCTTCTGTTGTTACAATAGCACAAATGGGATGTAAAAACGGAGAAGATGCCATCAGGTGTTTCACCACTCCTGTATTTTGGGGGAAACATACAAATTTAGAGTCCCTGTAGGACCAGTGATGCCACAAACTTTTCTGAATATAACCCACCAAACAATGCTGCTTCCGTTGTTAAGGAGAGTGAAATGCAACTTATTCCCACTCTTCAAAGTCATTGGGAGACATTGTTACAGCAGCGCATCCACCACATGAGCAAATATCAAATCATGTCAGCTGCGAAACCACAACTACCTTGTCAAGGTGTCCACCCACAGGAAATCCATCAGGGCAAACGTTTTCATCATTAAATATGGCACTCTTTGGAACCAACTACCACCTGAAATTAGATGTTGTGAAAACCCTAATGGGTTCAAACGGAGTCTAGAAAGACACATTGACATGTCCGCCCTAGCTTGTCTAAAAGACCACAACTGTTGGTAAAGTGGTAAATGAAAGTCAGTTCAGTCTTCAGTGTATTCAATTAAGGACAACTCGACTCCATTACTTACGCAGCGAACGTTTAACTAACTTACTGATTCTCTATTCTGTAAAATCTTCAATAATTTGTGTTAGTATAAGTAATTCTAGAAACAATTACATTAGCAAGCGCACCTTTTAATATCCTATAAATATATATATATATAATTAATAATATACTGCAATTTTTGTGTTGAAATGACTTTACTCAGTCAATAACTACCTTTGTGGTGATTGACAATTTCTATCTTTGTATTGTTTAAATACTTACTGTTGTTTGTTACTATATTTATTATATGATTTAAAATATAATTCCGCCAAATACAAATTCCTAAATTCATCCCTCTCTGTGTTTTGGTTGAGTTCCTGTAATTCGGTCAGTGCGAAATACAATACTACTATTACAAATAATAATCACATTTTGGCGTCGCGAGCAGGATTTGAACCTGCGCGGGAAAGCCCCATTGGATTTACAAATAATAATCACAACCTTGTAGCGATAAATAATTCCCCAAAATTATTACCCACAGCGATCATCACTCAACATTGGATGTTGCCCTCACTGTTTAAGTCGACTTGGTCGTTTGCTGATTGGTTGTCGAAAGTTTAACTTTGCCAGCGAGATTGAAATGAATAATTCCAACGTTTCGTTTGGCAATCTGGTCCGAACGTCTTCAGGGAAATTACTCATTTCAATCTCGCTGAGACTTTACAAATATAATTTCTTACAAATGTCTACTTCTCACTCGGCGCCCAAATATTTTGGAACTATTCTGTCAAATCTTGACGACAGTTCATTTGAATAGAGTATAACAGTTTTACTGGCCTTCCCTAAAGTTTAGGTTCTCTAATTCTTGTATTTCCTGGTCCAAACAGTTGACTCCCGAGTATCTTTGATGTAGAGTATAACTCCATTAAAGATAAGATTTTATTTTGATAAATCACACAGTGTTGTACAGTAATATTAACTGATGATGTTTTGAGCATAAACTATTGCTCATAATCATATCTTATTAGACATCCCTCTATTGAAGCCATTTCTTGCAAGAGTTTACTTAGACTGCTATTATACACTGTGATAACCGAGATTCCACCCACTGACTGTGATGTGTGGGTAAATATACTTGACTGGGTCACATAAAATAACTGACGTGGTTCGTTTTCCATGTCGCAACATCTTTTCATCGCTTAAGCCACTCTGCAGGTAATACAGTGGCGTTTCCTTATAGTGGCGTAAAACGTTAGGAAACAGGTTCTATTTCACTTGGTTGTATTGTCTCATTTGGTTGATTTAGCTGTGAGTTCGTTGTCCTTCTGGACATCTTCAGCGCAAGCTTTGATGTGGAGTGTACTTACTCATATTCTCCTTAAATGATATGATCGTGTTGCCTGGAAACCTTTGCCGTGATTGGCTATTGATTTATATGTTTATTGATCGGCTTTATTGATTTCGAACTTCAACTTATTCGCCATGTACATTATTCTTTATTAGTGGACCAATTTGATTTATGGTAAGGTTTATTAGTCACTGATTCATATTAGTACCAGGTTTGTAGGAAATGCCTGACAAGTTTTCGGTTTCCCCTGTTGAAGTATTCTACTTCCAATACAATTTGTATCCATAATTGTATACCTGAATCGATATGATGGGAAACGTCCTTTCCACAGCTAGTTCGTGGGTTCTGAGTTGGCGGAGACACCCACTTTGGCCAGTGTGGTTTTTTATCACAGTTCAAGCGATTTGTTTTTGCAGATAGTGTTGATATTGTCATCTTTTGCTGTTGGATTTTGGTCTGCACACTATTGAGTGGCGAGATTGTGTTGGTTTGTGCTCTGTGTCTACTTCGAATGGTTTCAGTATTCTAGCTGTTATTCCAGAGATATCCCTAATATATGTAGTAAGATAAGTTTTCTTGTGGTAATTGAGCCTGGTTTCTTGTTGGTACTTCGACTCAAGTCTCAACATTTTCTGGTAGTAGTGTATGGGTATTCCTTTTTTCATGAGGAAAGCCAGTTAATATTTGTCTTCTATTTTTCCTCTGTACTGGAATGCTACAGTGTGTTTTAACTTCGGTAGACAATGTTAGTACGCAGTTTCTTATGTGAGTCATTGGAATATCGCCGTTAAAGTTGAGCGTTTGATCTGTGTGTGTGTGTGTGTCCATTCAATGTATTGTTTGTTTCTAGACTTCTCGTGTAGTTGTTCCATTGATTAAGGCATCTAAAAAGGGGATTTTGTTTCTTCTCTTGTGAACTCGATGTCTCCTAGTATGCTGTTTATTTTGTGTTTATATGTCTTCCACTTTCAATAGCCATGTGTTTCTCTTAGTCATAAAGGAGGACGAAGTGAATCGCTTAGCATTACACACGTCCTTTGTTAGATAGCAGACCGGATATCCCGTCTACGCCAATTAGACTCAATTTTATATACAGAGGGAGCTAAATTTTGGACTGAATGCGATATACTGCTTGGTGTATGTAAATTGAAGGTTACTTGTACTCGTTACTTATTTACTATATGTTCTATGTAATAATGTCTTTTTCCATCTTCAATCTCTGTTGCTTCTCATATACACATTTTAACCTGTCGACACTTCTTGTTGTAAGAACATTTGTCACGGAGTTTCTTCCGTATAAATAAACAGCGTTTTTTAAAGCATCTATGAATCAAGTATAGGCAGTCTATGATTTTAAAATAATTATGATTTCTTTTCCATTTTGTATTTTAGCACAAAAAGTCTACAAACAAACATATTGGTATCTAAACCAATGGAACGTAGACGTTCTACTAAAAGAGCTACTCCAAGGAAATCTGAGCCTGCTCCCGAAGAAAGGTAGCCACTTTCAATGAAAAAAGATAAATACCTTTTAGATCTTTCGTTAACCCATCATCTATCAGCCCGCATCTCTTCTGTCCTATATGCCAGGAGGCATTTTCTAATCCTCAACGTGCACCATGTGGCCATTCATTTTGCAAAAGTGTAAGTGTTAATTGTCTAAATATCACTTTACCTAATAATGTATATTTGTTTATACAACGGCTGTATTTGCTTATTGGTAACTAGCAGTATAATCCAGGATGCACATTTTCTCCTGTATGGGACTCATCAACTAAGAGTGCTCGTAGAAGGTAACAACGTGCTTACAGAGACTGCACTTTTTAGAGCCTTGAGATCTAGTGCGTTTCGAGGGTATAGTATCAATAAATATACACGAATAACATTGCAGGGTGACTAGGATAATTTGATACATTATATATACCTATCGGCAGAATAGTACTGACAGTAGTCGGGAAGCAAAAGGATGAGGGGGGGGGGGTGACAGGGATAAAGGAGAATGATGATCAGGAGGACTTAGTGTGCTTATTATTCTTTTTCCCTCATTCACACTTCTGTTTGTTATCTCTCGTTTGAATCTCTCTTAACTGTCTTCTCTTGCCTTGTGTACTACATGGAGGAAGTGTGGCAACTCGAACTGCTGTACATCTGTGCCAAGTTCTCTGTTGAAACCAGCCAGTGAGTTATTTGTTCTATTAATCTGTAATTCAGTGGGATCGAAAAATTCAAGAGAAATCGAAGAGAATCGGGCTAATCATTACTCGTGTGAAGCACATTCACTTGTCCGCACACCGTAATAATAATAATAATAATAAATGCCAGTACATGGATGAAAACAAAAGAAATTCTTCATATTGATTTTTAATCCATAAAATGGAAATGTTCATTAAACACACAGGAATGTAGTAAATTTCCTAATATATATAGATTTTTTTGTACTGTATTGTTTTTACCGTCTTTGTTTTTAGTGTATCGACCCGTGGATTCGTGACTCGCCTACCTGTCCGGTTGATCGTTTGCCTATCCCAAAAGGATCCATGCATCATGATTTTATAGTTGAAAATATAATAGGCGATTATATGGTAAGTTTTTGTACGTTTAGTGAGTACAGACAATGAGAGTATCGTTGGCATTGGTTTATACTCTCTTTTTCAAGTAATCATTTGCTAATACAATGTACAACTGTAGGGATTTATGAGGAAAAAGCAGAAGAAAATTCACTACCTAGGTGCACAAGTGTTTGTAGTCGCGTTACCTACTGATAAAGATGGCCACTGATGCCAACATTGTGATGTCATCGTTTCATTGGGAAATGTGGTAAATTTGATTTTTTTTCTTTAAAATCCAGACTAAACCGATTATACGATGGAATTAACTGCATTCTATCTCCCGTGTGTGTTGGGTGGTATACTGAAGTGAGGAATATTGAGGTTAGGCTTCGTGTGTTTTTTGGCAATGAGGAAAAGTTATCCGATGAGGTTATGAAGGTATATCGGTTGAGATAGTTAGAACTTGTATTACGCATGCGCCTAGCCATCGCATTCTTCGACGGGTAATGTTAGCTGACATAGGTTGGATCAGGCAGGAAAAGAGCTAATGGTGGTCAAACTAAAACATGGCTTCATCGGTCAGTCAAATCCACAACAGTTAGTTTAAGCCAGACACGTATGGCGGTGTAGAATGCTTGGTTGGTGGGGGGTCCTTGGGATGGTAAGAATCAATGGTTGGAGAAGATTTTTAATATGGTTCAAAATCGTTCTCAGTGACAGCGCAGATGAATTCACTCTTTGTGATATATCATATCCATCGTCCTTCGTTATTACTGTTCTTTTTCCCTCACCCACACCAGTGTTTACTATCTCTCTTTTGAGCCTCTCTTCTCTTGCTTCGTGTGCTGCATGGAGGAGGGAGTGTGGGAACTCGAACTGCTGTACATCGGTGCCAAGTTCTATGTTGAATCCAGTCAGTCAGTTAATGTTTCATTTCACTGTTCATTATAATAATAATAATAATAATAATAATAATAATAATTTGCTTTATTCCAGAAACAGTACTAGTGGTACAGTGTGGAATTTTCAGCACATATCTACAATATTTGCATCTAATTTTACAGACATTTAAAATAAGTATTAAACAAACAAAAAAATAAATCTGAAGACACCAACAGCAAAAAAACAGGATAAACACAAAATAATTATAAATGCGAAAAAGTACAAAAGTCTACCAAAGTCTAATGCAGTGTTTGTGGTGGTAGTGTGAGTAATCCTGAATAATACAAAATTTTTTAAGGTGGTGACTATGGCGTTCACAACCAATGATTGTCAGTTTAATATTGCCGAAAAGTATAGAAAAATAAGAAAAAACAGCCACAAAACTAATATTACATGATGGTTAATGACAGGACAATTTTGTAATACTCATAGTGCTAATAGAGTCGGAACCAGTGGATACACAATAGAAGGAATATAGTAAAGTACAAAAAAGGAAGCCAATGTTAATATTTTAGGTAGCTAAGTATGTTTGAGAAGGAGTTCACTAAAGAATACAAAATAAGAGAGAAATAAAAGAGCCTAAAATTATGTTGTTAATAACAGAGCAAGTCATAAGTTTCACGCTTAACATTGTCTCTGTCGCTTAGAACACGGGCCAAGTATGGTATCGTTGAGTTCCTGTACTTGGTTGTACGAGCATAGATTATTTTATACTGATTTCTGGTTTTACTTGATGAGATACAAGGCGAGAGTTGGGAATAGAGGGGGTGTTGGGGGTCGGAGAGTATGGTTTTTGACCATTTTTCGCATGTATTCAGATGCCTATCAACTAAAGTAGTGACGAGCTGACTGAGTTTTACACCACTAGTCCTACTGACTACCTTCAACATCCTTCTCAGGATGGCATAGTCCTTTTTCAGTAGACCAGGAAAGACTAACGGGGAGCAGTAAAGTAGAATAGGTAAGATACAAGAGTTGACAAATTGTGAAAGTAGAGGTTGGGTGATTCCAGATTGTCTAAGTTTCTTAATGTAGTAGGTAAGACAGAACACTTTCTTAGAAATCATTAGGATATGAGATGTCCAAGTAAGGTCGGAAGATAGAACTAGACCGAGGTATTTTGCATTAGACTTAGTTTCAATTTTAGTCCCCTCAATGCAACAGTTTTCATGAGAACTTACTAGTGTTTGTAGATCTCGTTTATGCCTAAGGGAGAAGTCAATAGTCTGGCATTTTGAGGGATTCAGCATGAGACCATTTAGTTTGGACCACTCACTGATGTCCGACAGGAAGCTATTTAATTTGAGACAGTCTGACTGAGACTTAATGGGAAACGATACAGACAGGTCATCTGCATATTTGACGAAGTTGATTTCATCTGAGAGAGGTAAATCATGTAAGAAGAAGGAAAAGAGAAACGGAGAAAGAACAGCACCCTGAGGAACTCCAGCTTCAGTAAGCAAAGGAGAGGAAGATACACCATTATATACCGTGTACTGCATCCTATTAGAGAAGTAAGAGTGTAGCCAGTTGATAGCCCAGGGCTCAGTTTGTGTAAGGCTAAGCTTGTTTAACAATAGGCCTCTAGGTACAGAGTCGAAAGCAGATGTATAATCAAGGAACGTACAACGGACATACTTGGCCCCTTTGTCTAAGGAGGATACAATGTTGTGATGAAACACAGCAGCAGCGTCCAAAGTACTTCTACCCTGTTTGTAAGCAAACTGCTTTGGATCGTTTGAGAAACTTAGGGAGGGAACAAGTTTTAGTAACAATAGTTTCTCCATTAGTTTCAAAAAAGGAGAGGTAATAGCGATAGGTCTAAACTTAGCATTATTTCCAGAGCCTGACTTGGGTACAGGGATGATTTTAATATTTTTCCACAGAGAAGGTACAACATTATTAGAAAAAGAAGTATTAAAAATGTTTGTAAGTGGGTTGCTTAAAATATCAGCACATTTCCTTAGGACAATGGCAGGTATACCATCAGGACCTAGACTCTGGGAAGGTTTAAGAGATTTTAAACATTTAAGAACATCAGAAGTTTTAAAACTATTAAAGTCACTGGTCATGTTATTTGTTACATTGAAGCTAAAAGGTACATTGGGAAGGCGGATAAAAGATCTATTAAGAGTATTTACATCAATAGAGGGAGCACAAGAACTATGCTTACCACAACCTGTAATTTCTTTGAAAAGCTTCCACATGTACCCAGGAGTTTTACATGACAAAATTCTTTGATTATAAATATTGTTTAACCTCTTGATTTCGGAATTAATTTGGATGTTTATTCTCCTAAGATCAGCTTTATCCTTAGCCTTGTACAGTCTCTCTTTTTCTCTTCGAAGCTTTTTGAGATGAGGAGAAGAGAAACGGTCTATTCTTTTGAAAAGTATCTGTTTTGGACAGCACACATCAAGGCAGAATTTAAGATAGTCAGTCAGATTGGAAATAGTATCATCCAGAGTGTGTTCAGTGAAAAGTTACCAGTTTGTGTCATTTAGCATACATCTTAGTTTGAGCACGTTTTCTTGTGAGTAACATCTTTGTTGTGTTTTCCTGGAGAGATTCGAGAGGATATTAGAGTGATATCTGCTATATATCTTGGGTAATATCCGAATGATACAACGATCAGAGTTCATTATAGGGGCACGTCTGCGTGTTTCATATATTTCCGCATCATTAGTAAATACTAGATCCAGAGTTTTATCAAGTCGAGTTGGAAATTTGACAATGTTGACATGACCTAATGATTCAAGAAAAGAACAGTCACAGGTATTGAAATCTCCAGTGACAACTGATAAAGAGTTATCAAGATGTGTAACTGCGAATGCTGTGAATTCATCGGCAAAATCAGATAGATCCAAATCCCATCTACACCTACTGTATTACGTGTCGTCAATTGTTTGTTAGAAAATTCCTTGGCGTCCTGATTTGTGAACGCGGGCGGGGGGTTGTAAGCTTGAGGCTTTTATATTTTGAAGTAGCCGTATTCTTATTCTTTCTATTCATCTATTTAGTTTATTTTTATTTTCAGGTATCATGTCCTTGGCGTTCTCTAGGATGTGATTTTATCGGTCGCTTGTGCATTTTACCCAGTCATAAAAAAACGTGTCCAATGAATCCTGAACTACTTCCTGCAGAACTACGTAATCGTCTTATGGTTGGTTTACAAAATACAACAACAAACAGAAATCAATCTTATAATGACAAGCTATCGAAAGCTCGACAGGAACCTACCCCTCCTGCAGTCATAAATATTAGCACAAATGATGACAGTAATGAAAGTCATGCATCAACTAGTCATGAGAATAGTGTATTGTCACAGAGTGTTGGTCCCACTCTATATGACACTAGAAATAATGAAAGTGTTGATGAAGATCACCTTTTGCCTGCTCCACCACCTAGCCTGTTGTTTCGAATATATCAGAATTCAGATGAGAATGGTCGCAGTCTATTACTTAACTTTCTAAAAAGTGATCAACGTTCCATAATAAATACTGAATCTACTTCTACCAGTGCAGGTAATAAACGACGCCGTAGACAATGAAATCAATGTGATCCAATCCATTTACAATTCGAATGGCATTTGTGTATTCGTGCATTTAACATTCATTGAGTGTAAATTTCAAATTGAAACTCTTCTCTGGGTAATTTCTCTTGATTTTGAATGTGCACACATGCTGTAAATATACGTGTTGTTTGTAATATAATATATAATATATGTATTCAGGGAGCATTTTAGATTTTGTTAACATTTAGAGGTTAAATCAAAGTTTTTATTCAGTGAATAAGCTTGTAAATCCAATTTAAGATATGGTGTACACAAAGAATTTCCCCTTAATTCAACGTCCAAATGTTTCATACCTAAATAGTAATTGATCACTTGGTGGTGGTGGTCAAGATTTGTAAGTTTGGTATGTCTTCTTGAACTGTTACAATATTAACAAAAATCAGTGTTCCCACAGTCGATGGTTCAGTGGGAGAATGGTCGTCAACTACGCTGGGCGTCCGTGGTTCGATTCTCTGCCGACGCACTCTTAAACCTAACTAAGCTGGTAGTAAGCCTGGTAAAGAGGGAAGGTAGGGCGTGAGGTTAGCAACCCCACCCCGTAAAAATGTAACAATTGCTATCGTAACTTTAAAGCTCTAGCTTCAAGCCATATGTTCCATTGGGAACGCAAAGGAGTAAAATTTAAAGAAACAATCGTGTCTACCCTCATCTTCTCAGGTGAACTGTCAGAAACAATTGTAAAGTTCGTTATCTGTGAGAAACACATGACATTTCCAATCGCTTTGCTGAAGTCGAGGGAACGTCGGCCAATGTGAATACTTTATAATACTGTCACTAAATTAGTATGGTCGTTAAAATTCGCGTTTACAACGCTTGGTTAGGTACACATGTAAAATCTGGTCTCTTCTGGCTGCAGATGTGCGATGAGTCTGTTTTCGATAGTCGCATAGAGCGACTTGCATCCAGTGGTACCCGTTTGGAAGAATTAGCAATTGTCTTTCAGTAACTGACGACATCTTAGGATTCCCGTGGCTTAGGCATGCTTGATGAATGTCACTTCTTTCATTTTTGCAGGGTCTCATTGAACTCCGATCGTTTTTTGTCCTACAATGTGTGTGCGCGTGTACCTGAATGGAATTTATGCATTTATCAATTTCTAAGTATGTCCGTTCTGCGTTTGAAGATGGAATCTTGGAGTGTTTCAGCATTATGTTGGCTCTTTAGCTCTATGGAGGGTGTAGAACTATGCAGTCATTTTTGAATAGAACACCAAAATGTCTGTTAATTGGAGGATTAGAGTCAAATACATCATTAAGGCTGTGACCTTGTCATATATCTCCTTACCCGTTCAAGGATATCTGCTAACCACTTCGCAATCTGATGATATGGTGAGTTGACTCCATGTCTATAATGTGTCGAAGTGAGACATCCTTCTTATGCACTTCAGGCAATCCATATTGTCTCGGCATAAACTGAATTGCATGGTTTTGTTTGTTCATACATCTATGTCATAATTGAATTTTCTTTCATTTTATTCAGTAATTTTGCAAGGAGGTTTTCTGTTCGTCTCGGTTGGATGATTTGAAGAATTTGGTATTCGTCTGATAGTACGTTTGTTTGTTTCTCGACATTATCTGATTTGTTCAATACAATTCCCCTAAATCAGGACAGACAAGGATTATGTCCTTATTTTCTTGAAGTTGTTTTCTGCCTCTCTTCGTTATCAGATAATAATGACTCAGTCGTGCACGCATGTACTTGTAGCGGCTGTCGAAAATTGCAGCTTTAAATTTCTCGAGATGTTTTTCAGAATTAGGTGTGACAAATCAAATATCTGCAAAGTTCGATTCTCGAACTGAACTTTGGTCTGTAATTCGTTGATATTTCTCAATACATCGCAAAATTGTGGACCAAGTGATTGCACTTGGAGTTGGATAAGGCGTGAGAGATATAGTTGAACAATTGAAGACGTGTTTTCCAGGATTCTGCGGAAACTATGCGACACTGGTTCAGTGCGTGTCTATAATAGCGGGAAATGGCAGTGTGATGCAGTGTTTAATACTGCCGACGAGTAGAGTGCCTTGCGCTGATTAAGGTACTCTACTCGTACTCATGCAGCCAGGTGAGGGCTCACGGGGAGTTGTCATCTGAAGTGGTGACGACTAGTGGCGTCCGTCAAGGATGCCCATTATCCCCATTTCTATATAATTTCATCAATAATGTACTAATAGAATTAACCCTAACTGACTACAGCGACTCAGGGATTGACTTGTTACCATCAAGGAATAATCTCGTTGACTTAGAATATACAGATGACATAGTTCTCTCAACTAGGTGAAGACGCTGACAAAATGCAGTCTTCTGAACACCTTGAGTAGCAATCTACGAATGTTTGGCATGCTATTCGCTCCCGCCAAATGTAAGACGATGCTACAGGACTGGACTATATTGACACCTAACTTCGAAATAGGCAGTGAACTGGTAGAGCGCGTTGACCATTTCACTGATTTCGGGAGTTACATCAGCCCCAACTGGTTGATCACTGACGAAATCCCAGCATGAATACAGGAGTCTCGTTTCGCATATGCCAGTTTACGGCGTCTCTGGCGTAGATGTGATATCCGGCTATCGACCAAAGGGCATGTGTACTGCTCAGCAGTCCGCTCTTTCCTCCTCTATGGCTGTGAGACCTGGCTGTTGAAAGTGGAAGACATAAAAAAGGTCAGCTGTCTTTGATCAGAGGTGCCTGTGTTCTATCTCCCGTGTGAATTGGTATAATAAGGTGAGCAATATTGAGGTTAGGCGTTGGTCGAGTGCTAGGTAAGGAGGGGAAATCAATCGACGAGGTTGTGAAGTTACATCGACTGAGATGGTTAGGACATGTGTTACGTATGCTTAGTCATCGCCTTCCTCGACGGGCAATGTTAGCTGACATAGGATTGGTCAGGCTGGAAAAGAGCTAGTAGCGGTCAAACAAAAACATGGCTGCATCAGTCAATGAAATCCATAACAGTTAGTTTAGGCCAACCACTTAGGAAGGTGTAAACTTCCTGGTTGGGGTCCTCGGGACAGCAAAAACCAATGGTTGGAAACAATTGGTGTCATGGCTCAAAATCGTTCTCAGTGGCGCAGATGCATCCGCTCCTTGTGACTTATGATTTCCAATGAAACTGTTTTATTCTTCATTATTACTATTCCTTTGTCTCACACCTCCGTTTACTGTCTCTAATATGCATTTCTTCTACTTTCTTCTCTTGCTTTGTGTGCTACATGGAGTGTGGCGACTTGAACTGCTGCACATATGTGCAAAGTTCTATGTCGAAAACCGACCGACCGCCGACATCTGCATGTTAAGATACCGGTTAAATTTGATGCAGCTAATAATTGAGGATAGATTAAGATTCTTTTAGGGTATTAAGAGTGGGCGTAAAACTCATTGAATGAAGCATTTGACTGGACTACTGTGCTATAATAGTAATATTCTACGAGAATAATAAAAGGATCGTCAATCAAATAAGACATCTCATAGATTTTCAGGTTGAATAAGTTGGGAACTCCCAAAGAAGCCTGCCTCGGACTACTCAGTATGTGCTAGTACGCGTAGGTTTATGAAACTATTATCCTCCATTGTTTCTCTTTCACTGAGTAGTCCTGTGATAACTAAAAATGGGGACTTTGGTTATCAGTTTTCAAGATTTTGGAGTATATGAGAAGGCAGTGTACAACTGGGGTAGAACAAAAGTTTCTTGCCAGCTCAGTGGTTGATTAGTCCAAACACCTTTTCGACAGCTTCTAAAGTGTAACTATTCATCCTTCGGACACCTGTTTAATTTCCCTTACTCTATGCTATCATTTGATTTTGTTGACCGAGAGGTAGTCTGATACTGCGAAATATTGGTGGAATGACCAGTGGTGATCACTAATTAGAACCTAGGTATTATTATTTTAAATTTTCCAAGTGTCCCGAATCACTGGTACGACCCATGGGACCTAGGACCACCTCACTGCACTCTAACCCCGATGTACAGACACCCAATCTGACCCCCTATCATTCATAAACTCTTGCGTTGCTGACGCACAAACAGAATTAGATTATGGTGATGTGTTAAGGCAGTTTGTAGTATCCCGTGACTTATTCACGATATTGCTAATTAATGCACGTTCCTTAATCAATAAGATATCTGAACTAAGGACATTATTATTAATCGCCCAGCCTACTGTAGCTCTGATTACTGAATCATGGTGCTCATACTCTGTACTTGTTGTGCATATAGGCAGAGGTGATTACACTGTACACCGTGCAGATAGAGATTGCAAGCGTGGTGGAGGATTTCTCATATATATACATAACTCATTCGTAGCCAGCAAGGTGGAAGATGAAATACTGAACGAGGTACCTGATTCACTCTGGGTTGTCTTACAAGGAGATAAGTACAAGCTTCTCATAGGCTCTGTTTATCGAGCACCAAGCTCAACTAAAGAAACTGATGCGTTATTAGCTAAGTCATTCGCACATGCCTGCTCGTTTAGTACTAATTACAAAATAATTGCAGGGGACTTCAATCTGCCAGAAGTCAATTGGTTAAGTAGTTCCGGCCCCCAACGCTTCGACGGATTACTTGCCATTATCGATTGTTATGGATGGCAGCAATACGTCCAGACACCTACTCGTGGTGACAACATGTTGGACCTTGTGTTTTGTCATGACACAATCCCAGTCTTCACCTATGTTGGTAACAGATTTTCCAGTAGTGACCATAGAATGGTACTCTGCTCTCTGCCTTTCTCACCACTAAATACAGGAAACAAACAGGATTCAGGGAGCCTGATATGTCGTAGTTACAAACATACAGACTGGGGATTAGTCCAAGAACTCATTCGACTCTGTCACTGGGATGAATATTTTACTACTGACTCCCTGGAGGCTGTAGTGTCCCTATTTTACAGGAATGTTATCCTTTTTCTAGTTACTGTTGCTCCTAAGAAGGTAGTGAAATTAAGTAGACACCAAGCTGAATACATTCCGAGGGCATACCACAAAAAGTTAAGGAATTTGAAGAAACAGTTCTATTCCACTAAGGATATATCACTACTGCACTCCATCCACGAGTCTCTTGAATCTATCAAGCGCCAACGCTCTCGAACGGACCTCGACGAAGAAATAAGGGCACTTGAAAGCACCTCCAAAGTTTATAATCTAACAACACTTCTTAAAAAACGAATGCAGTCGACGAGGGACATCCCCTATTTACTTCATGACAAAGTTATCTATAATGTGCCTGCCACTATCTGTGAAATATACAGTGAGTGGTTTGCAAACTGCAGTTTAGAAACGCGCACTCCTGGTGAAACCGGGCCCCTTACTAGCTCTTTCCTCGGAAGCATAGTGTTCACCAACCAATTAATAGAACAAGCAGTTAAAAGCCTGAAACCTTCCACTAGCACGGGACCAGATGGCCTTGCTTCTATAATTTTCAAAAACAGTGGGTTTGATATACCCCTATTACTTCTAAAATTCTTCTCATTATCCATGGACACTAGCACTTACTCTAATGAGTGGAAAACTAGCTTCATAATATATCAACTGCTCGGACTAACTTTTCCAGTGTCTTTTAATTCGCAGCTAAACTGTACAAAGATGAACAGAATGTCAGACTGTTAATTCCAGTTTCCGATGTAAGAGAAAATCATTTGAAGCTGTTAATTCCTATGACCGTTGCAAAATTGATGGCAGTGATATAGAAATCAAGTCTGACTTTAAGTATTTCGAACTAATTCATCAAACAGCGTATTAGCCCTTAATGTATACCACATGAAGGCATAATGTTTATGATCTAGGTATGCAACTCTAGGTGAACGCTTGTACGGTACATTCATTATTTATAAAACTAACTCGTATGTAAAGAACTACGATTTGACCAGTTATACAACGTTTAATATATTTTGACACAATTAACCTATTTTTTAAATCATGGAAAATTCCCATTGTAACATATAGAAAATCAAAACAAATGATTCAGCGAAGAGACTCTTTTCAACGAATTTATCATCATCGTATATATATGGTTTTAAGAAGTTATATCCGGTGAGGAAATTGAAACATAGGTGTGAATGCATAAAATAATAATAATATGAAATGCAATTAAAACTAAAATGTTTGTGATTATAATCGTGGTTAAATGTCAAGTGGCAAAGCAAATTAATGTCATATATGGAATAATTCATAGGATGGATAGAACTTGAAAAAAGTGTGCAATTATAAGATTAGCAGACAAATCGAATAAAATAAAAACTTCACGTAATATTGTGTGAAATTTAATAGCATAGAATTTAATGTTGCATAGAGGAATTGATTTAGAATGACAAGTGGAACAAGTTAAATAATACCGAGGACAATTATACGATTGTACAGCTTGATGATAAATTCGTTGAAAAGAGTCTCTTCGCTGAATCATTTGTTTTTATTTTCTACAATTAACCTACGCTGCTTACTTCTATGACGCATTACGTAAAGCTACCTTTATATAGTTTCCGCTGAAGGTAATCTCCTATAGCTACTGCCTTAGTGAGCAACTTAACGTTATCTTTGAATAACAAAGTAAAAGTGGAAATTCTGAAAACTTTCTTGGTAAAAAATCGTCTCTTACTCGAATAAAGTAAATATACCCTAGCCTCCTCTTCTCAGAAGTGTTTAGAGGTATTCATCCCATCGCCTCAAATGACTCACTATTTGCAGTTACAACAGTCAGATTCGCGAAATTAGTCCGAAACACAGTGACTACGATTCTCAGTCACAGAACATTCTACTTTGCTACCTAATCGTATCAACAGAAGTTTCGCCAAGAAAAAGAAGACCACTGGTTCAAGGAAAATTTATTGAAAGTTTTCTTAAATAAAATCATGGAAATCCGTGTTTATAGTCACCGAGAAATCACAACATCGAGAAAACCAGCGATCGTAGACCACAACCCAAAACGTTATTCTTGCTCAGTAAAGTCTTACCTTTAACTGAGATCGTTCGTACACTCACCAGATCATCGTATTTTATTCATTTTGTAAATCGTTTTGCAACATATCGAGTGGCTGTTAACACTGGCTCTACTGAAGGCAGTCATGGTTCATGCATTTGGATCTGGTACATTAAGCATTAATAAGCATACATCACACTTACCCTTTAGGAGTTCCAGTTTCTTTTAGTTCCCAAAAATACACACAAGCACAACAGATTCATACTTCTCATGTGGCTCAAACTTGTTTGATTTAGATTCTCCCACAATATATATCTGACTTTTTTAACTGATTACAGACACACTGATGGTAATTCATCTTCTCGAAAAAGCTTTCTTCAAACCAGGTTCTAACCTAGCTAGCAGGCGCATTGCAGACTTTTTGGGGCAGGCTTAGGGGCTCTGTTCTACGTAAGTAGATGCGCCCGAAGTTTCTTGCCCCAAAAAACCTGCAATGCGCCCGAAAATAATGCTAGCTGGGAAATTCTCAAGGTTTCATATGCTCTTCGAAAAACTCGCTAATATCAAACCTGATCGCGCTCTCTTCACCAGATTCACTCGTAGATTGTTGCATGCTGTAAACATGAACGTGAGAGAAATTTTTTTCCAGATTTCTACATGTTAAGTAAGCAACTGAGCCAACAACAATAACCGCAACTAACGAGTGAACAGCTTAAGCTGTTGTTTCTGCCACCCAAACATGTTCATGTGCATAATTTCCAAAACTTCTACACAGTACTAATTCATTAATAGCTGAAAAACAACTAAAACCCCGAGACCATGCATGAATGCAACGTATGAAACAATTACTATGAAATAAATGCACTGACCTGATGGTAAAAACTTTCGAAACAAACGAAATAACTAATTTTAACAGAAACGGAAACAATAATGAAGTGAAACGCAATATTTGTGAACAATGTGCATCCAGATAAGTTGTGAATAACTGCAGGGTTAACGGAAAAACTAATGTGTAAACTAACAGCTACGGCCCAGTAACATGGACGAAAATGACCTTTGAGCGTCTCACTCCACCAATGACCTTGTACGTGACGTTTAATTTCAGTCATTCACTGTTAAGTTAACCAGTTTAAGTTATGCGGCGAAGCACAGACGCTACTTCACTCGCCGCCTTCAGGTACTTTTCTACTATGGTGATCTGTAATGGGACAAAAACTCGTATAATACCACTGAATAAGTTTTCTTTTCTTTTTTTGTAGAAACGAATGCCAGTATAAACTCATTGGAGCAAGAAGATCGTCTCGTTTCAATTTACTTACTGGTACATTGAAATTTAGTCCTTTCTCAAGTACTTTTATCTCATTAGAGTCTAGTCATAGAACAAAGCTGCCCATTGAAGAAATAATTTAGCGATTCAGTTATGCCTCACATCTACTATCTTCAAGTTCCAAGGCAAAATCTACAGACAAACAGAAGGCATAGCAATGGGATCACCAAAATCCCCTATTGTAGCAGACATTTTTATGGACAGCTGGGAAAATAGTGCTCTCAATACATTTAATCCTACTCCAAAAATATGGTGGAGATATGTGGATGACATTTTCAAACACAGTGTTAAAAACAGAACATATCTCTAGTTTCTTGACACATATAAACTCACAAGTAGAAGGAATAAAGTTCACATTTGAATCAGAAAATGAACAAGGAGAATTAACTATGTTAGATTGTAAGATAAAACGAATAGAAGAAGGTAAACTTCACACTAGTGTTTATGGAAAACCAACGCATTCTAATAGATATTTAGACTTTAATTCGTCTCATCCGTTAACTGTTAAGGCAGGCTTAGTGAAGTCTCTGACAAACCGAGCCATATCACTAAGTAGTACAAGAAAAGACCTAAATGATGAAATAAAACAGATAGAAGAAGCGCTATTGTTGAATAACTATCCTATAAAATTCATTAGGAAGATCGGTAAAAGCCGAAAACAAAATAAAAATAATTGTGTAACTAGTAATGATAACATAAGTAAGAAAGAATATAAGTCATCTACTGTTATACCATATAAGGAGGGGACATCTGAGGCCCTACGTAGGATTCTTAATAAAGCAAGAATTAGGGTGGCATTGAAAACTAAAAACTCACTCAGAGACAAGCTCTGTAGGTTGAAAGACCCGGTGGACCCAATTAAACAAAATAATTTAATTTACAAAATACCGTGCAATGACTGAAGTCAACTACATAGGTCAAACTAGTTGGTCAGGGATAGTCCGATTGTCGGAACATAAGAATTTAGCTAAGGTTGGAATGGTTGACCCTGAGAAGATAAGTAATTTAGGAAAAAGCTCAGCTATTGCACTTCACGCATTAACGCACAACCACACAATAGGGTGGGAGAGGGTTAAAATTCTAAAATGTAATCTAGGTAGGTGGAGAGAGAGGTTGATTGCTGAACCCGTATTCATCGAGTCTACATCCAAGACATGCAACAGAAATGACTCAATGCAAATAGCAGAAATATGGAAGATATTATTACCGTCGGTCGAATCAGAAGAGGATAATAAATAATCTCAAAATTCTATTTCAATTCAAGCACATCACAACATGGAGTTTGTGCATCAATACAGTGGGCGTGATTGCACTTCTTCTTAGTCGGTGTGCTCAAGTGAATTCGTCGAGACTACTTTGTACCATAAGTATAGCATACTGTTTTAGTGAACTGATAGAGTCTCTACACTGCGAGTTGGTCGCTATGCATTCATTCATGTTTCCTGTACAAGTGGCGTTTATACTTTTGGATATCCATCACTCATTAGGTTTTTGGAACATGAGTGTCTTCACTTCTGTTTTATAGCTGTTAGTCTCTTAAGCGTTAGCAACACATGGGGATGGGTAATCGATTGACGAGATGGGATTCTTCCGTTGAGATTATTTGGCATCTTAAGTTAACATAAGAGTTTCTAGGTTATTCAGACATCACATGATGTAATACTCGGGTTTTCAAATGGTCATTGAATTAATTTAGATCAGTCTATTGAGAACATTTAAGGAGGGATATATTAAAGTTTGCACGAATTGGATCATTTCTAACATCTCAAAGCCTCTTGAGCATAGCGGTTTAAGCAAATGAGCTAGCATCAGGCTTAGGTAGGGTACTTTGGTCAAAAAGTAGGATAGTACTAACTTCTTCAGTCAGAGATTTGGTGACAAAATTACGCAGTTGTCGTGTGGTGAACCGAATATTGTCAGGATAATAGGATACCGTGTGGTGTAATTTCTTATGAGGTAAGAACTGAGTATCAACTGCTTTTGTGATCCAACTAGTAATGTTCACATAATCTTACAATCTAGGAGATTTATATTCATTCCAGCTGAATGGGGCTGTCATTGTAGCATGTGACAAACGAACTTTTATATATTCCATACTTGTCCGCTCTATAGGTCTCCGTGCACAACATTTTTGTAGCCGAATTCATTAGCTGAGGAATAAACTTTTTTGACGAGATTATTGGAATGATAATTATTTTGCTTCTTTGTTATGTAATTCCTTGAATTGTGCAACATATATGTGAATTAAATCCGTTTCGACAATTACACAGGATATGTTAGAAGTGAATAAGAGATTATCAAGAAAAGTACAGTTGAAAGAAGATATGGCGGCTTATTATCTTCAGAAAATCGCAGACCTAGAATCTGTTATTGCCCAGCTTCGGGAACAAAAGCAACGAACTATCTCAAATATTAGCGACAGTTCCATGTTGTCACCCTGTCAAATTGATGATTCTGTAATAGAAGAAGAGGAAGTCGCTTTATGGACTGAGATGCTTAATGCTACTGAAAAACGTGTAGCTCAGTTGATGGAACAGTTGAAGACTTTCGAAGAAGCTGAGGCTCAGAATTGTGTGGTAGGTATACTTGTTATGCTTGGTGTTGGTTTGAAAAGGAGATGTTCTTTATCCGTACCGAAAGTTTAGGTAGTTCATTAGACAGGATTTTTTCAAGCTGATGAGGCATTTGGTTTGCCTCACTTGGAATGTTGAGTATTTGGGGAGACTTTCTGTTGTGTATGATCAACTCATGCAGTTTATGGTGTACTTCTAGTGGGACAGGCACGGTAATACAGAGCATCTCACGAAAGTTTATTAGTTCTAGATTACACTATTTCATTGATTCAATTGAGGCTATTATTAGTCTAGCTGTTTAATTGTCTTGTATTGACCTCATTTCAGTAGCAAGGAGTTTTGAGATGTACATTTCTGTGTTGTTGAAACCTTCAATTGATCTCACTGGATACCCCTCTTCATATAATAATGTTTGCAGCATTTATCCTAGGCTAATAATAAGATTTTGGCATAATTTCAAACCACACAGACTGAACAAGTCGTTGCTCCGTGGTCGTTTTCGATGACTTAGTCATTTGGGAATAAGTTTAGTATTCCTAATCATCTTATCTGTATGGATTTTTTGTTTGTAAGTATGGGGATTTACCGCAGAGATTGATTTTGTCATGAAATATGTTGTATGTGACGTGTTTAACATCTAATCTATGCTGGGTGTTAAATTTATTCCTTCCGAATTGTGTGTATTGTCTCTTCAGGCTTCTGACAACGATGATGAGGTGGCCAGTAGTGAACTGTCAGATGAAGTTAAACGGTTAGAAGATGAAATATCCAAGGTGAAAACTACCATGAAACAGGAGGAGTCAAAGCACTGTCAACGAATCCGTGAGCTAGAAGAGGGTCATGATAGTTTACAGAAAGATATCACTCAACTGGAACGTCAACTAAAGGTATGAGTAAATAAATTTAAAGTTCTTGGAATATGCATCACGTGCCCTAATCGTGTCAATCGATCCAGCTTGACAATGTAGTTGATTAATTTCCCTCTTGACTGAATAATTTACGCCTAACGGCATTACTACCATATTGCATCACCTTACAAGGAAGATTGATTGCTGAAAGACGGTTATCCTTTTCAAGTATTCCAATTTCAACGACCAAATGTCAGCCGTAAAAAACGATGGCGTGAACTAGTGAACAGTACACACGTCATTTGGTGGATATCCAGATATCACGTCTATGCGAAAGATGAGGGTGGTTTGGAAACTGTGAGATGGACCTTTTGTAGCGGAACCAACGTTTTGTTAGCATTTTCCAAACAAATGAAGTGGTCAGCACACTCGACTACCTATACTCCCTCTTCTTAAACTATGGATGAGTGCAGATTATATCCACCTAATTTCAGTGTTAATGCAATTTTATGACATATCATACGAAGAGTTTTCACCTCTTCATTTATAAAGATATTAAAAACACAGAATCTTGATTGTTGGTTGCAACCAAAGTTTGGTTTGCAGAACGGTGTGTTTGACAGCACACGTCACTTTTATTCGTAGGATAACATCAATCCAGTAGTCAGTTGTTTGTTATACATTCCAAAGAAGCTGTAAGTTGTATATCACAGTATAGTTACGTTCGTCTTAGTGTAACAGAAATTCTAATCCATTGCATTGTATTTTAATCAAAACTACGAAATATTTGGTTTGTATAGCTTGGGTTAGCTACTGCAACGGGATACATTTTTGTAAGTTTGTTATAGGCGACGTGATTCTAGATTGATGAGACAGTTTTCCTCTTAACTTTTATTTCTTTTCCACTAAGGAACGTCAATCAGAACTACGGGATACTCAAGTTCAGTGTGAAGCCTTGAAAATCCAACTCAATTCTACGAGAAATGAACGCGGGAATTCTGCACTTTCTCAAGTTGGTTTATGATCCAATTTTCTGATAAGTATTTTTCTGAAAATATAATGTGTATGTATTCCTAACACTCACCAGGACTTAAGTCTACATAGACGGCTTACTGAATGACTGACTTTGTCTTCAGCATATAACTTGTCAGGAAAGTGCAGCAGCTCAAGTTTTTACACTTCATATCGTATACTAAGGTAGAGGGCGAAAATCCAAGAAAATATAATGAACGGAAATGTAGAGGAGAAAAGATAAATACATGGAGAGTAATGAGAAGTTAATGTATGTGCTATGTGTATTTATCGCATAGAAGAATTTTGAGCCACGACACCAACACTCTGAAGTCACTGGTTCTTACTATCTTGTAGACTTCAAACGGGCAGTCTACACCTCCCTACTTGGCTTAAATCAACAGTTAACGACTTCATGGATTCATGTCTTGTTTTAGTTTAACGGTTGTTTACTTTTCTACAGCTTAATCGTATGTCAGTTAACATTGCTGGATTGGGATTCCGATGGATTGTTGTGCGTAACACGTGTCCTAATCATCTTAATCGATGTAGCTGCACAACCTTATCGATTTTCCATCTTTGTCTTACAGTTGGTCTTACCTCAGTATTCCTTATCATTTAACATGGGAGATGGGAGGAACATGTGAAGTAAAGACAGCCAGCCCATTTAGGTCTTCCACTTTCACCGCCATAAAGGTAGAGGGAGTAAAGTGTGAAATACATATACGTCCTTCGATTGATAGCCGGATCACGTCTATGTGAGGGATGACATAAATTAGCAAATGCCACTCGAGCTTTTTGTATCCTTGTTGAAACTTCGTCATCATTCAGCCCATTAGGCTTAATGTGACTTGCCCTAATAACATCATTCGTTATTTTTATACTAAGAGTCGGTACAGTCTAGTCCTGCAGGATTATCTCACATTTGACATAGCATGCCAAACACACCAAGATTTACGCTCAAAGTGTTTAGGAGATTGCATTTTGTCAGCGTTTTCATCTAAAAAGACAATGTCATCTGCATGGTTTATATCGGCTGGACTGTTATCTGGTAACAAATCACTCCCTACGTCGTTACATCAGTTAGTGCATCTCCGGTGAAATTAAACAAAAATGAATACATTGTGCATCTTCGATGAATATCATTGGCTGTTATTACTTCGTATGATAACTCTCCACAAGCTCTTACAGAGCTGAATGAGTTGAGGTGGAGTGCCTGGACTGGTGCGGTATGCTTTCTCGGCACTCCCTTAATGTAGAAAAAAAAACAAGAGATTGAGCGGAGAAATATATTCCTTTTCAATTAGTTCCTCATCATATCGGCTGGCTCCACACAAATATATTGTTTTTTACATCAAAAATGTCCCACCAATCAAGTGGTTATTCTAGTTATTCAGTTTGAGGTATAGACGGGGGTTGGGTGAAATTAAGAGGTTAAAGGTCATCAAAACAACTAATTGACAAGTGTTAGTAACAAGATATCTAAGTTTCCAAGGGGCGAAGGGTGAAAATTAATTAAATTAATTAGGCGTTAGCAACAAGTTATTACATAATCAATAGGTCTGTAAAATAATGACGACTGAGAAGAGTAGGATGACTCAGAAGAGTTAAATAAAACACAAACAAGTTAATAGAATTAACTAGAATTGTAAAAATTAACAAAGTGTAGAGCCGATGATGATAAACTAATTGAAAAGGAATATATTTCTTCGCTCAATCTGTTGTTTTTTCTAAATGCGTAAATGGGAATTTGGAAATTACTGAAGCTCCCTTAATCGTCAGACATTGCCACGCTACGTCTCAGTGGACGAAGTGGAATGTGGCTTTCAGGTCAAGGAACTAGGCATGTGTTGTTGAACATTGGTAAGTATACCTGTGTTCCAGAGTCTACCAAACGTTGGGAATATGGTGGTAACATTCGTCCGAGTCTAAAACCTGCATGGTTTTCATGGATCTGTCTGTCTCTGCCGAGCAACGCGTAGTCTTCGCATGACTATTTAGCATAACATTTTAGACATTATGTTAGTGAGGTAGATCCCTCTACAATCATCATCATAAACTGGAGTACACAACGACGCTGAATGCTGTAATATAAAGCCAACAGGATGGTTTTAAGCAACTAACGATAGTGTTCATCCTTCCGTTATCTCCATTAATGGTATCAGAGTTGATGGATAGATAGATAGAAGACGTAGAATGTGTCAATAGAATAGTGAAGAGAAAGCAAGAAGGTGGATGGAAGGTTATGGAAGTGTGTAGGGGTTATCACTTCGCGGCTGATCATCACACCATGGACAGAAGTCAGTTTTTTCTCGGAATACCTGAAAAAGGAAGAGCATTAGTGCTGTGTGATTCCAAAGCCCTGGGTGTAACTCTTTGAAACCAGTAACACACAACCTGGCTTTAACTTGTAACCGTATAATATATATATATATATATATATATATATATATATATAAAGACATTCATATATTAGCATAGTGTGATATATCTTAGTGGTTTGTGTTTTTTTATTGGAGTTACATGCTGTTTTCTCTTAACACAAGTGTGGCTGTTAGTCAAAGGAAATGTGTTTTACTGCATTTCAGTATCATGTTTAAATATGGTATATTTGCAAAGTGTCATCCTGTGTATTTAAATAAATTTTAGATTGAAGATCGACGCCGACGTGCTGAAAAACTGATTGTTCGACAGCGGGAAATGATCAGTAAATTGAAAGAAGATTTGCAGCGTTCAGAAACAGAAAATAAGCTTAAAGTCGTAAGTTATGCACAAGGTGAAAATGTTTCCTTATTGATAACTACAATTTGTTTGTAACTTCTAGAATATACAGATAATATAGTCTAGTCCCATCTAGGTGAAAAAGTTGACAAAATGCAGCGTCTTCTGAACACCTTGAGCTGAGCAACAATCTGGGTGGAACGTGTGGCGTGGAATTTACTCCTGTCAAATGTAAGATGATAGATACTACAGGACTGGATTACATTGACTACCCCTAGCTTAAAGACAGAGGGTAGTGGAGTGGTTGGTGGAGCGTGTTGACTTATTTTGGAAGTTTCTTCAGCCAACTCCAGCAAACTGAAATCTCAGCACGGATACAGAAGACTCGTTTGGCATTTGCCTGTGAACTTATGCCACCTTTGGTGTAGACGTCATATCCGGCAGGCTATCGATCAAAAGATGTGTGTACTGCTTGGCAGTTCGCACAGCCCTCCTTAATGGTTGTCTGTGAGATATGGCCATTGCAAGTGGAAGACATGAAAAGGCTGGTTAGCAGTCTTTGATCGTAGGTGTCTGTGTTCTATCTCGCGTGTTCGGTGATACAATAGGGTGAGTATTGTTGAGGTTAGGCTTCTGTCGAGTACTAGTTATTATTATTATTATATCCTTTAATTCCTAGAGGAACATAGGGCTTCAGTCGTGCGTCTTCATTGAGTTCGGTTCTCTGCTAGAGTGTTCACTTGACTCCAAGTCTGCCCACACGTTTTCATCTCCTCGTCACATGACCTCCTCCGAGTCACCCTCGCACTGACGACCAACTCGCCGCTTCCCTTTCGGGTTCCACTCAAGGGCTTGTCTAGTGATGTCACTTGATGGTTTCCTCACAGTATGGCCAGCCAATCCATCTCCATTTCTTCCTGCCTATTTGTTTCACAATCGGTTCCTGCTGTGTTGGTTCGCTCCTAGAGATCCAACTCTGTTGCTGATCTTTTCTGGCCGGCCATCTGATCTTGAGTATTGAGCGAAGACAACTGTTAATGAAGGTCTGTAGTTTGTTTGAGATGCTCTTTACGACGCGCAGTGCAAGTCTCTGATCCGCATGGTAAGTAGCACTGACTTCACATTCAAGTTAAGGAGGAGAAATCAATCATCGACAAGGCTGGGAAGTTACATCTACTGAGATGGTTAGGAGATGTATTACGCATGCTTATCCATCGCCTTTCTCGACGAGCAACGTTAGTTGGCATAGGATCAGCTTTGAAAAGAGAAAGCTAGTAGTGGTCAAACCAAAACTTGGAGTCAGTTAATGAATTATATAACAGTTAGTCTGACCAATGTGTGGTGGTGCAGACTACCTGCCTGTAGTCCTCTCGATTCTAAGAAGCAATGGCTGGAGACAATTATTGATATGGCTGAAAATCTTCGTTGTCAATGGCTGGCGCATCTGCATTCACTCTTTGTGATTTGTCATAGCCAATAAAACTCTATTGTCCTTCCATATTACTATTCTTTATCTCGCACACTTATATTCATTATCTGTACTTTGAACCTTTCTTTACTCTCTTCGCTAACCTTGTGTACTACTTGGAGGGAGAGTGGCAACTGGAACTGCTGCACATGTGTGGAAAAATCTATGTTGGAACCAGCCAGTGATGCACAATTTTCAGACGATTCTGTAGGAATGTTGATTCCACATAGATGGTGTAGCTTTTATACATAAGATTCAGGTTGTAATGGCTTGGGGAATCCGAGAGAGTGATTAGTCTTCGATGTGTAATTTTATTGTATACGTATTATTTCAGTAATATACACTAGGAGGAGGGTGTTTGGCGTATGCGATTTATTGAAAGTCGTAGAACGAATGCTGTGAATACTTTTCGTAACAGCTATACCAGTAGATGAATTATTCGAATGCGTACACAGCATAAAATTATAGACATTTTGTTGACACATTGTTGGTTTTTCCCTATTTGAATGGTACTCGAATCCCCACTGATTATTTCTATCAGTGCATGAACTGAAGTGGATTTACAATGTAGAACTGTGCAAAAATGATCCGCAGAGGTTCAATGTACACACATTTCATCCAGTTTTAGGATACATTTTGCACACAGGTTACCCATACTGAGATATTTATGTATTTAAGAACACACTATTCAAGGAAGAGACTCTTTTCAACGGATTTATTGTCAGGATGTACAATCGTATAAATATCCCATGAGAAAATTCAAACAAATGCATGAATACATGAAATAATAATAGCTCGCAATGAAACTGAATTATTTGCGATTATAATCATAGATTGATATCAGTTAGAGAACCATTGAAAACCACCATGGAGTACTGGACAGCAGTTTCACCCTAGTTTGGGAATCATCGACAGTACGCACACACCGCCAGGGTTCGAACCCAGGACTTCCCGGTTACAAAGCGAGCTAGCTCGTATACCATTCATCCACTGGTACCCGATTCAATGGCCAACCCATGAATTCTAACTTCTACCAATTGGTGATTTAGCGCGACCACCAGCGCGTGCGTACTGCCTATGATTCCCAAACTAGGATGAAACAACTGTCCAGTTCTACCTGGTTTTCAATGGTTCTCTAACTGATATCAATCCGTGATCAACTCGTCAAAATAAATCTAATCCTTACAAACCAACTATTGAAAATTGTAATCATAGTTAAATATCAAGTGGCAAGTGGTAAAACAATTAATGTCATATATAGACAATAACTCATAGGATGTACAGATATTGGAAGGGAGTGTATAACCATGGGGCTAGTAGGAGGCTTCGTCCTTTCTTCTGATGTTTTAGTGTCAAGGTATATTGTGATCTGACTTGTTCCGCACTGGCTTTGTCCATTTCACTTAATGCTTCTTCTATACTATACTGAATGACGTCTTTAGGTTTTAATCTATTCACAGCTACATTGAAGTTTAATCCCTTTTCATCAAGTATTTTTACTTCATCAGGACTTAAGGCTCTTCTCTTGTTGAGAGGTTAACTGCCCACTTTGTTTAATCGATGGTTGACTGTATTTCATTGGTATGAATTCTTTTTCTTTAGCAGAATAAATATATCTGTCATCCATCGATTTTTGTTGAACTTGTTATAATTTGAGTATTTTTGGATTTGTTGAATGCACAGCTAAACTAGACTTTTTAGATGTTTCATAATCCTTGTCATTTACCATATTTTTTCAGTTTGGATTTTAGATGTTCACAATTTCATGTCTGATGGCAGTTAGCTTACTGATAATTCTGTGGGATTCTTCTCTTAAATAGAGTCTACTGAGGTGTTCCAGTTCCTTCCTCGTTTTAACCGGAACGTCTAGACGAAGATATGTAGGAATAATTCCACTTTTTAAGCATCGAATGTTAAAAATATACAATGATTTTTGTAAATCTTGCTTCTGTTTGTGATAGATAATCTTGCTAGTTTATTGACTAGTCTTCGAACAGGAAGACCATAAGTATCAATAATGTGTAAAAGTGTAGAACTCTGGCCCTTTTCGGTAGAATGTAATTTCATATTGGACACATCTAGTTGAAAATCAACTGACAGATGTTTTTAAGAACATGAAAAAAGAAAAAATTTGCAATCTCGTCAGATTTGTACGAACGCATCCAACCAGTAGGCTGCATAATACTACGTTTGTATGAACTACCGAGAATTCATTAAAAACAGGGTTACCCCACGGTCTGATCCTCGATATGGCGGGTTCTCCTTATCGCGCAAGTGCTCATTGGCTAGCTGAAATACCGGAACCAGTTAGAAGGCAAGTATCTAAGTTTTTTTCATTGATGATACACTTTAATTTATCAAGGGTATTAAAGATTCTAATGTGTCAGACAAAATCATGTTCTCATTAGGTATGACTTTGCTTTTTACCAATATACCTTCTCACTGAAACTATTTGCTGCTTATATACGCGATTATGTTGATGCACATAGATTAGATGTAGGGTTGCCGGCAACTTACCTCAAAGAACTCTTATTGAGATGTACGCTCAATGTTCAGTTCGCTTTCCATAATGAGATCTTTAGTCAGATATATGCCATTGCGATAGGATTGCCACTGGGTCCACTGATGGCTGATTGCTTTATAGTAAAGCTTAGAAACTATCAACACAATCAAACCATCAGTCGCTTTGATATTGCTAGAAGATACGTAGACGACACTTTCGTTATCTGAGAGAAGAACGTAATTCCTAATGATATCTTGCTTGCATTCAACAACTGACATCCTTCTCTGCAACTCACCATAGAAAAGGAATCTGAACTAAGCATTCCCTTTCTTGATGTGTGCGTTAGTAGACGCAATGGTGGATCTCTCAAAATTTCCATCCACTGGAAACGTACATGGAATGAACAACTAACCAATTTTATAGTTGGGTGCTTATATCCAGGAAAGGGGACGTAATTCACCCGCTCTGCTTTAGGATAAAAACATCTGTAGTTCTGACTGCGTTGACTCAAAACCTTCCTTCCTAAAAGCCACGCTCGCAGAAAAAAGAGCTATCCGAACGGATTTACTGACAAAAATACGAAAGATAAGCAGTCCAAAACGCGTCACTGACTCAGTTCCAAAGAAAGCCACATTCATGAATTTGGAATTCAAAGGTGATTGATATGCTCCAGATATGCTCAAAAATCGTCTCTTTAAATCAATCAGTAAGACTTCCTTTGCTGAAAAGCTACAAATGGCGTTCTCTTGTCGTTGTTGTTGTTGTTCTCCACCTCTGTAAAATATAAGCTGCCCCTTCTGGCCGCCTCCATGTGCATCTGTCAGTTGACCTGCTCTTGTGGAGCAAGGCACATTGACCGTAGCCAGAGGACGTTTTCCACGCGAATAGAAGGACATATTCCAGCATGGTTTAGCAAAGGAAAACGGGAGGGTGAAGGGAGCCGTATTCTACAACACTTGACCGACTCATGTCACTCTACCAACGCTGACCACGATTTTAAGATCATCTATGGAATTTGTGTTAACTTGCCGCATTTTATTCGTTCTAAACTCCTAAAAACAGGGGAGGCCTTCTCCATTCTTGAGTTTAAGCCAGACTTTTGTGTATAAAAGAAGTATGTACAATCTGTATTTCTGCAGTGGACGTTGACGGATAAATGCATATCTATCTGTATTTTATTATTGTTACCATTGTGTTTTTCACTCATTTAATTTGCTTGTTTTGTCGATGTACCTTCCCCTCATTACTACTATCATTATTAATCTCATTATTGTTGTTATTATTATTACTGGTATTCTCACTTTGAAGCATTTCCACTTATCCCCGCTGCCATTCAAAATCAAAAATACTTGTTTGCAATGTTGACTTCCATCCTATTGAATTTCATACCATGTTATGTAACGATTCATATTTGCCTACTAACCCCGTGGTGGTTATATACACCACCACACCCTTCCAATATCTGTACATCCTATGAGTTATTGTGTATATAACATTGATTGTTTTACCACTTGCCACTTGACATTTAGCTGTGATTATGTAATCGCATCTAATTCAATTGCATGTCACTCCATTATTATCATCTTATGTACTCATACATTTGTTTGGATTTTCTCACAGGATATAATTTCTTAAGACGCTTGTACAGCTTGATAGTAAATCCGTTGAAACGAGACTCGCTCTTCGCTGAATTTTGTGTTCGAAATATTATAATGGAATTTTTGAAATTAATGTTTTTGGCTTGCTTGATGATTTTATAATATTGTTAATAATATTACTGCCTGATTGAGTGACTGACTAGACGTAATCTGGTTGAGTAGTCTTCTTCGCCTCTAGTTAGTATTGATAATTGTATAATTCATATAAGTGTAAAACTTGGGCACTGTGGTAGAGCATAACTCCATTATGGATAAGATTTTATTTTGATAAATCACACAGTGTTGTACAGTAATATTAACTGATGTGACCACGTTTCGAGCATAAACTATTGCTCATAATCATATCAAGTTACTCACACAACTTTTTTCCTTCACTTATGTGCATGTGTGGAATCGATTAGATATTGGAATAAAAATCAATATCGGATAATGTACATTCAGAAATAATAATACCAGTGTTATTGATCGATTACAATCAGATGGGAAAAATAGGACTAGTGTTTTTATAGTCATAATGAGTAACTTGTTAGAATGTTGTGATGTGCTTGAATTGAAATAGAATTTTGAGATTATTTATTATCCTCTTCTGATTCGACCGGCGGTAATAATATCTTCCATATTTCTGGTATTTGCATTGAGTCATTTCTGTTGCATGTGTTGGATGTAGACTCGATGAATACGGGTTCAGCAATCAACCTCTCTCTCCACCTACCTAGATTACATTTTAGAATTTTAACCCTCTCCCACCCTATTGTGTGGTTGTGTGTTAATGCTTGCAGGGTTACTGCCGAGCTTTTTTCTAAATCACTTATCTTCTCGGGGTCAACCATTCTAACCTTAGCTAAATTCTTATGTTCCGACAATCGGACTAAACCCGACCTACTAGTTTGACCTATATAGTTGACCTCACAGTCATTGCAGGGTATTTTGTAAATTATATTATTTGTCTAATTAGGTCAAAAGGGTCTTTTAACCTACAGAGCTTGTCTCTGAGTGAGTTTGTAGGTTTCAATGCCACCCTAATTCCTGCTTTATTAAGAATCCTACGTAGGGCCTCAGATGTCCCCTCCTTATATGGTATAACAGTAGATGACTTATATTCTTTCTTACTTATGTTATCATTACTAGTTACACAATTATTTTTATTTTGTTTTCGGCTTTTACCGATCTTCCTAATGAATTTTATAGGATAGTTATTCAACAACAACGCTTCTTCTATCTGTTTTATTTCATCATTTAGGTCTTTTCTTGTACTACTTAGTGATATGGCTCGGTTTGTCAGAGACTTCACTAAGCCTGCCTTAACAGTTAACGGATGAGACGAATTAAAGTCTAAATATCTATTAGAATGCGTTGGTTTTCCATAAACACTAGTGTGAAGTTTACCTTCTTCTATTCGTTTTATCTTTCAATCTAACATAGTTAATTCTCCTTGTTCATTTTCTGATTCAAATGTGAACTTTATTCCTTCTACTTGTGAGTTTATATGTGTCAATAAACTAGAGATATGTTCTGTTTTTAACACTGTGAATGTGTCATCCACATATCTCCACCATATTTTTGGCGTAGGATTAAATGTATTGAGAGCACTATTTTCCCAGCTGTCCATAAAAATGTCTGCTACAATAGGGGATATTGGTGATCCCATTGCTATGCCTTCTGTTTGTCTGTAGATTTTGCCTTGGAACTTGAAGATAGTAGATGTGAGGCATAACTGAATCCCTGAATTATTTCTTCAATGGGCAGCTTTGTTCTATGACTAGACTCTAATGAGATAAAAGTACTTGAGAAAGGACTCAATTTCAATGTAACAGTAAGTAAATTAAAACGAGAGGATGTCATTCCTAACATTGAAGTAGCACTACGTTCAATGGATAAGACAACAGCAGAAGAGGTTCGAGCACAATGTGCATTACCTTGGAAAAATCAAAAGAAGGCAAAATCAAACTTGAGTAGATTGAAAATCCCCATTGAGTCATATGAAAAAGAGAAGACATTCAGCGAAGTGACTCTTTTCGGCGAATTCATTCACATAGCTGTACAATCGCATTTATATATAAATATTTGTGTGTGTGTGTACATGAGGTTTGTCAAGTTTAGATAATTGATTAGTTAATACAAGAATGATGTAGTATAGAGACAAAGTTAACCCAGCGCTCGCTTTCCAAACGTATCACCGAGCACTTACCAACATGGTTTTACAAAGGAGAAAATCGATGCCCCCGCAGTTCCATCTTAGAACATCTGATAGTATCCGGACACCAAGCTACACCGCAAACAAACTTCAAAGTCGTCTACAGAGTAAGAGGTGGTCTCCCTAAAGGTGTACGAATCAGACTTCTTCAAACTGCAGAAGCAATGGCGATTCACTTGCTAAGTCCTGAACTCTGCATACAGAAGAAGTTCGTTCAATCACTACACTTACAATGGACGTAATCTATCTTATTAGCCGACATGTAAATTCTACCTAATCTTTTCTTCTGTCTCTTCATTAGTATTATTTTGTCTTCTCAATTGTAACATTTTACATTTTCAACTTTCTTGTTCTCTACCCCCACTCGATTCAATTTCTACACCTCACTACCACTGTTACTGACTTGAACAACGCTCAGTTTCTAGTCATTCATGTTACGTCATCCAACTTATTCACTCAATTTCACTTCTACTTAATCTCTACCTGTAATTACCTCTGTTGCTATCCTGACCTAAGTTGTAACATTTTAGCCAATTATATTACGTCATCTAGCTTTTTAACTCAATCTTACTTTAGTTGCTGTCTGATTAACTTTGTCTCTATACTACATCATTCTTGCATTAACTAATCAATTATCTAAACTAGACAAACCTCATGTACACACACACACACAAATATTTATATATAAATGCGATTGTACAGCTATGTGAATGAATTCGCCGAAAAGAGTCTCTTCGCTGAATGTCTTCTCTTTTTCAAATACTTAATAGGTTTTCTTCAAAATAACTATTGTTATTATTATTAATATCTGCTTTGGTATCGAGTTGAACATAGGGCTTGAACAGCACAACTCCATTTCATTCTTTTCTGTGAAGTTGTTTTCAGCTGCCTAGAGGCTATATTCTCGTCCTCACATGGTCTACACCATGTCACCCTCGGAATGACGTCCAACTCGTGGTTTCCCATACGGGTTCCACTTGAGCCAAGTGTAAATCGTCTAGAGTTTTCTTATCGGTTCAGCGTATTACTGTCTTCCCTCTCCCCACTCTCCGTCCATGGAATAATCCAGTCCGCCACAATCAGGAATATCAATAGTGACTGTAATTAGTCTGGTTTTACTCCTCTCTTCACTTCGAAGGCATCACTGTGTTCTCTCTTGTGAATCACTTGATATGTAGCGTTATCATATAGCTGCTGAGTGAGGATGATATAGGTTTGCACACTTCACTCCATAGTGTTCAAACAGTTTCCAAATTATTTCACAGTCTTTGCTGTCGAAAACGTTTTCAGAGTGGATGAAGTTGAGGTAGACATTTGACAGCCATGATCTGTGCATTTATTTCATAGTAATTGTTTCATACGTTGCATTCATGCATGGTTTCGGGGTTTTAGTTGTTTTTCAGCTATTAATGAATTAGTACTGTGTAGAAGTTTTGGAAATTATGCACATGAACATGTTTGGGTGGCAGAAACAACAGCTTAAGCTGTTCACTCGTTGGTTGCGGTTATTGTTGCTGGCTCAGTTGCTTACTTAACATGTAGAAATCTGGAAAAAAAATTTCTCTCACGTTCATGTTTACAGCATGCAACAATCTACGAGTGAATCTGGTGAAGAGAGCGCGATCGGGTTTGATATTAGCGAGTTTTTCGAAGAGCATATGAAACCTTGAGAATTTCCCAGCTAGCATTATTTTCGGGCGCATCTACTAACGTAGAACAGAGCCCCTAAGCCTGTCCCAAAAAGTCTGCAATGCGCCTGCTAGCTAGGTTAGAACCTGGTCTGAAGAAAGTTTTTTCGAGAAGATGAATTACCATCAGTGTGTCTGTAATCAGTTAAAAAAGTCAGATATATATTGTGGGAGAATCTAAATCAAACAAGTTTGAGCCACATGAGAAGTATGAATCTGTTGTGCTTGTGTGTATTTTTGGGAACTAAAAGAAACTGGAACCACTAAAGGGTAAGTGTTGTGTATGCTTATTAATGCTTAATGTACCAGATCCAAATGCATAAACCATGACTGCCTTCAGTAGAGCCAGTGTTAACAGCCACTCGATAAGTTGCAAAACGATTTATAAAGTGAATAAAATACGATGATCTGGTGAGTGTACGAACGATCTCAGTTGAAGGTAAGACTTTACTGGTTTTCTCGATGTTGTGATTTCTCGGTGACTATAAACACGGATTTCCATGATTTTATTTAAGAAAACTTTCAATAAATTTTCCTTGAACCAGTGGTCTTCTTTTTCTTGGCGAAACTTCTGTTGATACGATTAGACGATTAGGTAGCAAAGTAGAATGTTCTGTGACTGAGAATCGTAGTCATTGTGTTTCGGACTAATTTCGCGCATCTGACTGTTGTAACTGCAAATAGTGAGTCATTTGAGGCGATGGGATGAATACCTCTAAACGCTTCTGAGGAGAGAAGATCAGGGTATATTTACTTTATTCGCGTAAGAGACGATTTTTTACCAAGAAAGTTTTCAGAATTTCCACTTCTACTTTGCTATTCAAAGATAACGTTAAGCTGCTCACTAAGGCAGTAGCTATAGGAGATTACCTTCAGCGGAAACTATATGAAGGTAGCTTTACGTAATGCGTCATAGAAGTAAGCAGCGTAGGTTCATTGTAGAAAATCAAAACAAATGATTAATTTAATTAATTTTTGATTTAATTTTTTAAATTTTTTTTTAAAGCGAAGAGACTCTTTTCACACCATCTAGGCGGCCTGCTTGAACAAAGGGCTACCAAAAACTGCACCTTACAACATTTTGCAAAATTGCTTTGGTTTGCTCTATTAATTTTGTTTTAATTTATCAATAATGTGTCCTAATCGTATTATTTATAATCGCGCATTTTTAAAATCATTACAACCTACTGCGTTGTGTCATCCACAAAAATTGAGAAAAAAGCACCACTGTGGATGGCAGCGTGCACTGAAACGTACACAAATCAATCAAATGACTGTTCCTGAACTCGTTAGCACTAATTGTAGATCCCTGTCCAACAAAATGGATTATCTTAAATCCCTAATGTATTCTAATGTTTATCGAAATGCTGGCGTTTTAGCAATACAAGAGACTTGGCTGCACCAGCATTATGATGATAATCTAGTGTCATTAAATGGATATGAAGTTTTTCGCCAAGATAGAAAAAGTTCTAAGAAAAAATGTGGAGGAGGGGTAGCCACTTTTATAAACACAAGTTGGTCTACATCAAATCACGTTTGCTTCAATTATTCTAATGACAATATAGACTGCATAACCGTCAGGTGTCGCCCAAAACATTTAAGTAAATATTCTTATATATACATCACGAATATTTACATAACACCCAATTGTAGCCTTTCAAATATAGTTACGTTTGCAGATGAATTTACTGAATTCGCTGCTCCTGCATTCAGAAACTCGCTGTCTATAGTCTGTGGTGATTTTAATTCATGTGATCACAGCTTTCTTACTTCATTTGGTCACGAGAATCTAGTTAAGTTTAATACACGTTTGGACAAATCACTAGACCTGGTTTTCATAAACGACCGTGATGTATATGGAACCCGAAGGAGAGCTCCTTTGTTAAACTCTGACCACTGCATTATTCGTATTTTACCGAAAGTGTACGGCAAGTTACAACAAAAATTGTTTAGTCATTTAACAAAGAAGACACATGAACGTTCATATTCCCATGAAAACATGTTGTGCTGCTATATTTTGACTAAACTAGAGTACACTTATATTCTAGTACTTCCTCGCGTTTATAATTGTGTGCTAACGTTGTGATTACTCGACGTCCACAACGTAATTCAAAAGGCACTTGCGAAGGAATACGATAGTGTATTATTGCAGCAATCAAGATTCAAAAATCGAGTGAGTACAAAAGTATCAATTGTTAACATGCAAGATTTAGAGTAATAAATAAATGAAAGTACAATTACATAGTGAAAGTATAGTACGATGATGAGTAGTAAAACGGGTCACTACAATAGCCCCTCCGTAGAATGCAGGTAAATGAAGTTTACCTGTATTCGGAATGATATTGTAAATTACAATTACAGAAGAAATATATACGAGTTTCTGGTATGAAAACTGAATTGAGGATTTTAAGTTTTTGAGGTTTGATAATGTAACTGTATATATTCGAAAATGTTAACAACTTCGAAACGAACTAAAATGTTTAGAAAGTTGTGCAACATGTAACAATAAAAGCAGAAAAATTATTATTAGAATAATAATGAGGTTGTTATTGTAGAGTTACAGAATAGATTTATATCTTAACATACAGTTAGTAGTATAGTAATAAGGGAGTATGGAAATGACTTGGGTAAACATTCAGTTACCTCTATTTCCATGAAAGCTGGTTGTACAAGTGGAATTGTACAAGAAGAGATGGCTGTGCCAGAGAAGAGTGCAGCAGTAGCTGCTGCTGCTGATACGGTTGAAAGTGAACATCCGTCAGCATGTTGTTGTTGCTGGGGTGTTGTTACTCGGCGTTGAGGAGTAACTTGAATTGATGTTTGCTGAGGTTGGAGAGTAGAAGTTGGTTGATTGATAGCCATTCCAACAAGAGCAGTTGGCATAAACTGTGGTAAACTAGTGATTTGAATCAACTGACCGTTAGGACCAACAGTCATGACTTTTAATGGAGCTCCTGGTGCCAGAGTGATGAACTGGGGAGTAGCATAGGAGCATGCAGCTACAGTACAAGGTCGACCACTGACAGAGACGTCAGTTGCCATCACTGTTGCTTGTTGCTGATGTTGTTGGAAATAAGCTTGCTGTTGAGCTGGTTGTAACTGATGAGCTTGTGCTTGAATCTGTTGTTGTTGAGGTGATTGGGTAAACTGCTGTAATTGAACAGCTGTAGGACCGCCTTGAGTAAATGGAGTTGCAGACCATTGTAAGAGTGTTTGCAGACCTGTAGACAATGCTGAAGCTTGAGGACAGAGAACTGGAATTGAGGTGTTGCATAACAGCCAGCTGCTACAGTTGCTTGAGTATCAGGGTGAACTGGGATAGCAGTCGCTGTGACGCCAGGTCCGGAGGTACTTTTAGCAGAAATATCAGTAATTATACATCCAAATGTTATGAAGTTATAAAAGTTAATGCGATGGCAAAGATGATTTATTCCACTGTGTATACGTCGAAATGATGTAGTCCAACAATCAGCTATGTCGGGCTCGCCAATTTATTGCTGCTGCTGTATTTTGGCTAAAATTAGAGTACACTTATATTCTAGTACTTCCTCGCGTTTATAATTGTGTGCTAACGTTGTGATTACTCGACGTCCACAACGTAATTCAAAAGGCACTTGCGAAGGAATACGATAGTGTATTATTGCAGCAATCAAGATTCAAAAATCGAGCGAGTACAAAAGTATCAATTGTTAACATGCAAGATTTAGAGTAATAAATAAATGAAAGTACAATTACACAATGAAAGTATACTGCGATGATGAGTAATAAAACGGGTCACTACAAACATCCTAGCACTAAGAAGCATGTTGTATGATACCAACTGGGAACTATTTACTAACGATAAGTTGGATGCTACTGTCTCTAATATAACCGATTATCTGAAGTTTTGTTTGGATATTTGCTGTCCATGTGAAACACTGTTTTCGAGATTTGACAGAATCTCTTCTTTGCAGCTGAAAAAACTTAGAAGACAAAAAGAGAAGTTGTATAAGAATTGTGATAATACTGGTGCCTGTAAAATAAACACCCTTATAAAAATTGAAATAGGAAGATTGAACAGACTATATAATCAAAAATTTTTATCATGTAAGAATCCTTCAAACATTTGGAAACTTTTCAATGAACTTACAAGTAAAAAACAAATGTCTGTTGATGCTTATTCTGATGTTAATGCTTTAAACAAATCATTTATCATGAAACAAATTAGTATGCCTGTACCTGATGTACCTAGTCAAGATAATGGTCATTTTCCGGGTTTTAAAGAAGAGGATGTACTATTATGTTTGAAATCTTTAAATCCAACACACAGCCTTGGTCCAGATGGTGTACCAGGCATTCTTCTTCAAAAGTGTGCAGACACCTTGTGTCATCCTCTTACTCAAATCTTAAATGCATCATTCAACAAGGAAACGGTACCTGCTGACTGGAAAGGAATCAAGGTTGTACCTTTACAGAAATCATCTTCTGGAGCAGGTATAAAGTTTAGACCGGTCGCTATAACATCTCCTTTTTTGAAAATTATCGAGAAACTTCTTTTGAACATTCTTAAACCTTCTTTAAAAGTTTTTAGTGACCCTAAGCAGTTTGCTTATAAGTGTGGAAGAAGTACATTAGATGCAGCCGTTGTACTACACCACAATATTGTTTTCTGCCTTGATAAGGGTGCTAAGTTCGTTCGAACAGCTTTTTTAGACTATACTGCAGCTTTCGACTCTGTTCCTAGGACATTTTTATTAGGAAAGATGATTTCAGCACAGACAGAGACCTGGGCAACTAGATGGCTGTCTTCTTATTTTAAGGATAGGAAACAGCATACTGTTTTGGCGCTCCACTTCTCAGCTAACTGAAAGTGGTGTGCCTCAAGGTGCAGTACTTTCTCCATTTCTTTTCTCTTTCTTTTTGCATGACCTTCCGAACTCACCCAAAGTTAACTTCATTAAGTATGCTGATGATCTGACCGTTTCTGTCCCTGTAGTTTCCACATCGGATTGTTCCCATATGAATGGCTTCTTAGCTGAAGTTAAGGATTGGTCTGGCTCAAATGGTCTTAAACTAAATCCAACTAAATGTAATACTGTTGATTTCAGCTTGAGAAGTGAAAAAGACATGCATGGATTGATCCAATCTCATGATTGTTGTAATATTGATGGTACCATGATAGAGAGTAAGTCAAGTGTTTCTTATCTTGGCATTAGTTTCTATTCAAACCTTTGCTGGTCGTCTCACATTCTTATAGTTTCTAAGAAAGTTTTCCGTCTGACTTATTACATAAAGAAGTTGAGGCACTCAGGTATAACCCAATCTCTTCTCATACAATTTATTAATTCATGTGTTTTGCCCATCATTCTTTATTGTTCTCCATTATTCTTCCCTGGGCTACTCAAAAGAGACCATATAATACTACGAAGAACATTGAGGGCTGTAAGTGGGGTCAGTGCAATCCCTTTGACTCAACTAACCGGCACTGTTGTCAATAGGCATATGAATTCTTGTAAACACTTAGCTAAAGTTATTTTGTCTGATAGTGAACATCCTCTTTATTCACAATTGTTTCCTTGTATCTCTTCGGGTAAGACCAGAAGAAATTTCATAAACATTTATGCTCGTACTACAAAATATAAAAGTTCAACTGTACCATATTTGGCACGAGTATTGTGTGAAGAGACGAATATCAGAAAAGAACTTTTACAACTTTTAAATCATTAACTAAACTATAAAATGTAATGATGCATATTATTGCATGTGTGATTTGTTATATTATTTATTTATTATTCACTATGACCTAGAAATGGTGTATTTTGTTGGGGTTTTTTATTTTTCCTATTAACTATCAATATTTTTAAAATTTTATACATTTATATAATTATAAAAAGAGCTAAACCAATGCAATATGTAAAATGAAACGCTGAAAATTCCATGCTGTAAATTGTGATTCTTCTTCTTCTTCTTATTATTATTATCATCAAGCTGTACAATCGTATAATTGTCCTCGGTATTATTTCACTTGTTCCACTTGTCATTCTAAATCAATTCCTTTATGCAACATTAAATTCTATGCTATTAGATTTCACACGATATTACGTAACGTTTTTATTTTATTCGATTTGTCTGCTAATCTTATAATTGCACACTTTTTTCAAGTTCTATCCATCCTATGAATTATTCCATATATGACATTAATTTGCTTTGCCACTTGACATTTAACTACGATTATAATCACAAACATTTTAGTTTTAATTGCATTTCATATTATTATTATTTTATGCATTCACACCTATGTTTCAATTTCCTCACCGGATATAACTTCTTAAAACCATATATATACGATGATGATAAATTCGTTGAAAAGAGTCTCTTCGCTGAATCATTTGTTTTGATTTTCTATATGTTACAATGGGAATTTTCCATGATTTAAAAAATAGGTTAATTGTGTCAAAATATATTAAACGTTGTATAACTGGTCAAATCGTAGTTCTTTACATACGAGTTAGTTTTATAAATAATGAATGTACCGTACAAGCGTTCACCTAGAGTTGCATACCTAGATCATAAACATTATGCCTTCATGTGGTATACATTAAGGGCTAATACGCTGTTTGATGAATTAGTTCGAAATACTTAAAGTCAGACTTGATTTCTATATCACTGCCATCAATTTTGCAACGGTCATAGGAATTAACAGCTTCAAATGATTTTCTCTTACATCGGAAACTGGAATTAACAGTCTGACATTCTGTTCATCTTTGTACAGTTTAGCTGCGAATTAAAAGACACTGGAAAAGTTAGTCCGAGCAGTTGATATATTATGAAGCTAGTTTTCCACTCATTAGAGTAAGTGCTAGTGTCCATGGATAATGAGAAGAATTTTAGAAGTAATAGGGGTATATCAAACCCACTGTTTTTGAAAATTATAGAAGCAAGGCCATCTGGTCCCGTGCTAGTGGAAGGTTTCAGGCTTTTAACTGCTTGTTCTATTAATTGGTTGGTGAACACTATGCTTCCGAGGAAAGAGCTAGTAAGGGGCCCGGTCTCACCAGGAGTGCGCGTTTCTAAACTACAGTTTGCAAACCACTCACTGTATATTTCACAGATAGTGGCAGGCACATTATAGATAACTTTGTCATGAAGTAAATAGGGGATGTCCCTCGTCGACTGCATTCGTTTTTTAAGAAGTGTTGTTAGATTATAAACTTTCGAGGTGCTTTCAAGTGCCCTTATTTCTTCGTCGAGGTCCGTTCGAGAGCGTTGGCGCTTGATAGATTCAAGAGACTCGTGGATGGAGTGCAGTAGTGATATATCCTTAGTGGAATAGAACTGTTTCTTCAAATTCCTTAACTTTTTGTGGTATGCCCTCGGAATGTATTCAGCTTGGTGTCTACTTAATTTCACTACCTTCTTAGGAGCAACAGTAACTAGAAAAAGGATAACATTCCTGTAAAATAGGGACACTACAGCCTCCAGGGAGTCAGTAGTAAAATATTCATCCCAGTGACAGAGTCGAATGAGTTCTTGGACTAATCCCCAGTCTGTATGTTTGTAACTACGACATATCAGGCTCCCTGAATCCTGTTTGTTTCCTGTATTTAGTGGTGAGAAAGGCAGAGAGCAGAGTACCATTCTATGGTCACTACTGAAAAATCTGTTACCAACATAGGTGAAGACTGGGATTGTGTCATGACAAAACACAAGGTCCAACATGTTGTCACCACGAGTAGGTGTCTGGACGTATTGCTGCCATCCATAACAATCGATAGTGGCAAGTAATCCGTCGAAGCGTTGGGGGCCGGAACTACTTAACCAATTGACTTCTGGCAGATTGAAGTCCCCTGCAATTATTTTGTAATTAGTACTAAACGAGCAGGCATGTGCGAATGAATTAGCTAATAACGCATCAGTTTCTTTAGTTGAGCTTGGTGCTCGATAAACAGAGCCTATGAGAAGCTTGTACTTATCTCCTTGTAAGACAACCCAGAGTGAATCAGGTACCTCGTTCAGTATTTCATCTTCCACCTTGCTGGCTACGAATGAGTTATGTATATATATGAGAAATCCTCCACCACGCTTGCAATCTCTATCTGCACGGTGTACAGTGTAATCACCTCTGCCTATATGCACAACAAGTACAGAGTATGAGCACCATGATTCAGTAATCAGAGCTACAGTAGGCTGGGCGATTAATAATAATGTCCTTAGTTCAGATATCTTATTGATTAAGGAACGTGCATTAATTAGCAATATCGTGAATAAGTCACGGGATACTACAAACTGCCTTAACATATCACCATAATCTAATTCTGTTTGTGCGTCAGCAACGCAAGAGTTTATGAATGATAGGGGGTCAGATTGGGTGTCTGTACATCGGGGTTAGAGTGCAGTGAGGTGGTCCTAGGTCCCATGGGTCGTACCAGTGATTCGGGACACTTGGAAAATTTAAAATAATAATACCTAGGTTCTAATTAGTGATCACCACTGGTCATTCCACCAATATTTCGCAGTATCAGACTACCTCTCGGTCAACAAAATCAAATGATAGCATAGAGTAAGGGAAATTAAACAGGTGTCCGAAGGATGAATAGTTACACTTTAGAAGCTGTCGAAAAGGTGTTTGGACTAATCAACCACTGAGCTGGCAAGAAACTTTTGTTCTACCCCAGTTGTACACTGCCTTCTCATATACTCCAAAATCTTGAAAACTGATAACCAAAGTCCCCATTTTTAGTTATCACAGGACTACTCAGTGAAAGAGAAACAATGGAGGATAATAGTTTCACAAACCTACGCGTACTAGCACATACTGAGTAGTCCGAGGCAGGCTTCTTTGGGAGTTCCCAACTTATTCAACCTGAAAATCTATGAGATGTCTTATTTGATTGACGATCCTTTTATTATTCTCGTAGAATATTACTATTATAGCACAGTAGTCCAGTCAAATGCTTCATTCAATGAGTTTTACGCCCACTCTTAATACCCTAAAAGAATCTTAATCTATCCTCACTTATTAGCTGCATCAAATTTAACCGGTATCTTAACATGCAGATGTCGGCGGTCGGTCGGTTTTCGACATAGAACTTTGCACATATGTGCGGCAGTTCAAGTCGCCACAATCCATGTAGCACACAAAGCAAGAGAAGAAATGCATATTAGAGCCAGTAAACGGAGGTGTGAGACAAAGGAATAGTAATAACGGAGAACAAAACAGTTTAATTGGAAATCATGAGTCACAAGGAGTGGATGCATCTGCGCCATTGAGAACGATTTTGAGCCATGACACCAATTGTTTCCAACCATTGGTTTTTGCTGTCCCGAGGACCCCAAACCAGGAAGTTTACACCTTCCTAAGTGGTTGGCCTAAACTAACTGTTATGGATTTCATTGACTGATGCAGCCATGTTTTTGTTTGACCGCTACTAGCTCTTTTCCAGCCTGACCAATCCTATGTCAGCTAACATTGCCCGTCGAGGAAGGCGATGACTAGGTATACGTAACACATGTCCTAACCATCTCAGTCGATGTAACTTCACAACCTCGTCGATTGATTTCCCCTCCTTACCTAGCACTCGACCAACACCTAACCTCAATATTGCTCACCTTATTATACCAATTCACACGGGAGATAGAACGCAGGCACCTCTGATCAAAGACAGCTAACCTTTTCATGTCTTCCACTTTCAACAGCCAGGTCTCACAGCCATAGAGGAAGAAGCGGACTCCTGAGCAGTACACACGCCCTTTGGTCGATAGCCGGATATCACATCTACGCCAGAGACGCCGTAAACTGGCATATGCGAAACGAGACTCCTGTATTCATGCTGGGATTTCGTCAGTGATCAACCAGTTGGGGCTGATGTAACTCCCGAAATCAGTGAAATGGTCAACGCGCTCTACTAGTTCACTGCCTATTTCGAAGTTAGGCGTCAATATAGTCCAGTCCTGTAGCATCGTCTTACATTTAGCGGGAGCGAATAGCATGCCAAACATTCGTAGATTGCTACTCAAGGTGTTCAGAAGACTGCATTTTGTCAGCGTCTTCACCTAGTTGAGAGGACTATGTCATCTGTATATTCTAAGTCAACGAGATTATTCCTTGATGGTAACAAGTCAATCCCTGAGTCGCTGTAGTCAGTTAGGGTTAATTCCATTAGTACATTGTTGATGAAATTATATAGAAATGGGGATAATGGGCATCCTTGACGGACGCCACTAGTCGTCACCACTTCAGATGACAACTCCCCGTGAGCTCTCACCTGGCTGCATGAGTACGAGTAGAGTACCTTAATCAGCGCAAGGCACTCTACTCGTCGGCAGTATTAAACACTGCATCACACTGCCATTTCCCGCTATTATAGACACGCACTGAACCAGTGTCGCATAGTTTCCGCAGAATCCTGGAAAACACGTCTTCAATTGTTCAACTATATCTCTCACGCCTTATCCAACTCCAAGTGCAATCACTTGGTCCACAATTTTGCGATGTATTGAGAAATATCAACGAATTACAGACCAAAGTTCAGTTCGAGAATCGAACTTCGCAGATATTTGATTTGTCACACCTAATTCTGAAAAACATCTCGAGCAATTTAAAGCTGCAATTTTCGACAGCCGCTACAAGTACATGCGTGCACGACTGAGTCATTATTATCTGATGACGAAGAGAGGCAGAAAACAACTTCAAGAAAATAAGGACATAATCCTTGTCTGTCCTGATTTAGGGGAATTGTATTGAACAAATCAGATAATGTCGAGAAACAAACAAACGTACTATCAGACGAATACCAAATTCTTCAAATCATCCAACCGAGACGAACAGAAAACCTCCTTGCAAAATTACTGAATAAAATGAAAGAAAATTCAATTATGACATAGATGTATGAACAAACAAAACCATGCAATTCAGTTTATGCCGAGACAATATGGATTGCCTGAAGTGCATAAGAAGGATGTCTCACTTCGACATATTATAGACATGGAGTCAACTCACCATATCATCAGATTGCGAAGTGGTTAGCAGATATCCTTCAACGGGTAAGGAGACATATGACAAGGTCACTGCCTTAATGATGTATTTGACTCTAATCCTCCAATTAACAGACATTTTAGTGTTCTATTCAAAAATGACTGCATAGTTCTACCCACCATAGACCTAAAGAGCCAACATAATGCTGAAACACTCCAAGATTCCATCTTCAAATGCAGAACGGACATACTTAGAAATTGATAAATGCATAAATTCCATTCAGGTACACGCGCACACACGTTGGAGGACAAAAAACGATCGGAGTTCAATGAGACCCTGCAAAAATGAAAGAAGTGACATTCATCAAGCATGCCTAAGCCACGGGAATCCTAAGATGTCGTCAGTTACTGAAAGACAATTGCTACTTCTTCCAAACGGGTACCACTGGATGCAAGTCGCTCTATGCGACTATCGAAAACAGACTCATCGCACATCTGCAGCCAGAAGAGACCAGATTTTACATGTGTATCTAACCAAGCGTTGTAAACGCGAATCTTAACGACCATACTAATTTAGTGACAGTATTATTGAGTATTCACATTGGCCGACGTTCCCTCGACTTCAGCAAAGCGATTGGAAATGTCATGTGTTTCTGACAGATGACGAACTTTACAATTGTTTCTGACAGTTCACCTGAGAAGATGAGGGTAGACACGATTGTTTCTTTAAATTTTACTCCTTTGCGTTCCCAATGGAACATATGGCTTGAAGCTAGAGCTTTAAAGTTACGATAGCAATTGTTACATTTTTACGGGGTGGGGTTGCTAACCTCACGCCCTACCTTTCCTCTTTACCAGGCTTACTACCAGCTTAGTTAGGTTTAAGAGTGCGTCGGCAGAGAATCGAACCACGGACGCCCAGCGTAGTTGACGACCATTCTCCCACTGAACCATCGACTGTGGGAACACTGATTTTTGTTAATATTGTAACAGTTCAAGAAGACATACCAAACTTACAAATCTTGACCACCACCACCAAGTGATCAATTACTATTTAGGTATGAAACATTTGGACGTTGAATTAAGGGGAAATTCTTTGTGTACACCATATCTTAAATTGGATTTACAAGCTTATTCACTGAATAAAAACTTTGATTTAACCTCTAAATGTTAACAAAATCTAAAATGCTCCCTGAATACATATATTATATATTATATTACAAACAACACGTATATTTACAGCATGTGTGCACATTCAAAATCAAGAGAAATTACCCAGAGAAGAGTTTCAATTTGAAATTTACACTCAATGAATGTTAAATGCACGAATACACAAATGCCATTCGAATTGTAAATGGATTGGATCACATTGATTTCATTGTCTACGGCGTCGTTTATTACCTGCACTGGTAGAAGTAGATTCAGTATTTATTATGGAATGTTGATCACTTTTTAGAAAGTTAAGTAATAGACTGCGACCATTCTCATCTGAATTCTGATATATTCGAAACAACAGGCTAGGTGGTGGAGCAGGCAAAAGGTGATCTTCATCAACACTTTCATTATTTCTAGTGTCATATAGAGTGGGACCAACACTCTGTGACAATACACTATTCTCATGACTAGTTGATGCATGACTTTCATTACTGCCATCATTTGTGCTAATATTTATGACTGCAGGAGGGGTAGGTTCCTGTCGAGCTTTCGATAGCTTTTCATTATAAGAATAACAATTCAATTCTGAAGATTGATTTCTGCTTGTTGTTGCATTTTGTAAACCAACCACAAGACGATTACGTAATTCTGCAGGAAGTAGTTCAGGATTCATTGGACACGTTTTTTTATGACTGGGTAAAATGCACAAGCGACCGATAAAATCGCATCCTAGAGAACGCCAAGGACATGATACCTGAAAATAAAAATAAACTAAATAGATGAATAGAAAGAATAAGAATACGGCTACTTCAAAATATAAAAGCCTCAAGCTTACAACCCCCCGCCAGCGTTCACAAATCAGGACGCCAAGGAATTTTCTAACAAACAATTGACGACACGTAATACAGTAGGTGTAGATGGGATTTGGATCTATCTGATTTTGCCGATGAATTCACAGCATTCGCAGTTACACATCTTGATAACTCTTTATCAGTTGTCACTGGAGATTTCAATACCTGTGACTGTTATTTTCTTGAATCATTAGGTCATGTCAATATTGTCAAATTTCCAACTCGACTTGATAAAACTCTGGATCTAGTGTTTACTAATGATGCGGAAATATATGAAACACGCAGACGTGCTCCTATAATGAACTCTGATCATTGTATTATTCGGATATTACCCAAGATATATAGCAGATATCACTCTAATATCCTCTCGAATCTCTCCAGGAAAACACAACAAAGATGTTACTCACAAGAAAACGTGCTCAAACTAAGATGTATGCTAAATGACACAAACTGGTAACTTTTCACTGAACACACACTGGATGATACTATTTCTAATCTGACTGACTATCTTAAATTCTGCCTTGATGTGTGCTGTCCAAAACAGATACTTTTCAAAAGAATAGACCCTTTCTCTTCTCATCTCAAAAAGCTTCGAAGAGAAAAAGAGAGACTGTACAAAGCTAAGGATAAAGCTGGTCTTAGGAGAATAAACATCCAAATTAATTCCGAAATCAAGAGGTTAAACAATATTTATAATCAAAGAATTTTGTCATGTAAAACTCCTGGGTACATGTGGAAGCTTTTCAAAGAAATTACAGCTTGTGGTAAGCATAGTTCTTGTGCTCCCTCTATTGATGTAAATACTCTTAATAGATCTTTTATCCGCCTTCCCAATGTACCTTTCAGCTTCAATGTAACAAATAACATGACCAGTGACTTTAATAGTTTTAAAACTTCTGATGTTCTTAAATGTTTAAAATCTCTTAAACCTTCCCAGAGTCTAGGTCCTGATGGTATACCTGCCATTGTCCTAAGGAAATGTGCTGATATTTTAAGCAACCCACTTACAAACATTTTTAATACTTCTTTTTCTAATAATGTTGTACCTTCTCTGTGGAAAAATATTAAAATCATCCCTGTACCCAAGTCAGGCTCTGGAAATAATGCTAAGTTGAAACCTATCCAAAGCAGTTTGCTTACAAACAGGGTAGAAGTACTTTGGATGCTGCTGCTGTGTTTCATCACAACATTGTATCCTCCTTAGACAAAGGGGCCAAGTATGTCCGTTGTACGTTCCTTGATTATACATCTGCTTTCAACTCTGTACCTAGAGGCCTTTTGTTAAACAAGCTTAGTCTTACCCAAACTGAGCCCTGGGCTATCAACTGGCTACACTGTTACTTCTCTAATAGGATGCAGTACACGGTATATAATGGTGTGTCTTCCTCTCCCTTGCTTACTGAAGCTGGAGTTCCTCAGGGTGCTGTTCTTTCTCCGTTTCTCTTTTCCTTCTTCTTACATGATTTACCTCTCTCAGATGAAATCAACTTCGTCAACTATGCAGATGACCTGTCTGTATCGTTTCCCATTAAGTCTCAGTCAGACTGTCTCAAATTAAATAGCTTCCTGTCGGACATCAGTGAGTGGTCCAAACTAAATGGTCTCATGCTGAATCCCTCAAAATGCCAGACTATTGACTTCTCCCTTAGGCATAAACGAGATCTACAAACACTAGTAAGTTCTCAAGAAAACTGTTGCATTGAGGGGACTAAAATTGAAACTAAGTCTAATGCAAAATACCTCGGTCTAGTTCTATCTTCCGACCTTATTTGGACATCTCATATCCTAATGATTTCTAAGAAAGTGTTCTGTCTTACCTACTACATTAAGAAACTTAGACAATCTGGAATCACCCAACCTCTACTTTCACAATTTGTCAACTCTTGTATCTTACCTATTCTACTTTACTGCTCCCCGTTAATCTTTCCCGGTCTACTGAAAGAGGACTATACCATCCTGAGAAGGATGTTGAAGGTAATTAGTAGGACTAGTGGTGTAAAACTCAGTCAGCTCGTCACTACTTTAGTTGTAAGGCATCTGAATACATGCAGAAAATGGTCTAAAACCATACTCTCCGACCCCCTACACCCCCTCTATTCCCAACTCTCGCCTTGTATCTCATCAAGTAAAACCAGAAATCAGTATAAAATAATCTATGCTCGTACATCCAAGTACAGGAACTCAACGATACCATACTTGGCCCGTGTTCTAAGCGACGGAGACAATGTTAAGAGTGAAACTTATGACTTGCTCTGTTATTAACGACATAATTTTAGGCTTTTTTATCTCTCTCTTATTTTGTATTCTTTAGTGAACTCCTTCTCAAACATACTTAGCTACCTAAAATATTAACATTGGCTTCCTATTTTGTACTTTACTATATTCCTTCTATTGTGTATCCACTGGTTCCGACTCTATTAGCACTATGAGTATTACAAAATTGTCCTGTCATTAACCATCATGTAATATTAGTTTTGTGGCTGTTTTTTCTTATTTTTCTATACTTTTCGGCAATATTAAACTGACAATCATTGGTTGTGAACGCCATAGTCACCACCTTAAAAAATTTTGTATTATTCAGGATTACTCACACTACCACCACAAACACTGCATTAGACTTTGGTAGACTTTTGTACTTTTTCACATTTAGAATTATTTTGTGTTTATCCTGTTTTTTGGCTGTTGGTGTCTTCAGATTTACTTTTTTGTTTGTTTAATACTTATTTTAAATGTCTGTAAAATTAGATGCAAATATTGTAGATATGTGCTGAAAATTCCACACTGTACCACTAGTACTGTTTCTGGAATAAAGCAAATTATTATTATTATTATTATAATGAACAGTGAAATGAAACATTAACTGACTGACTGGATTCAACATAGAACTTGGCACCGATGTACAGCAGTTCGAGTTCCCACACTCCCTCCTCCATGCAGCACACGAAGCAAGAGAAGAGAGGCTCAAAAGAGAGATAGTAAACACTGGTGTGGGTGAGAGAAAAAGAACAGTAATAACGAAGGACGATGGATATGATATATCACAAAGAGTGAATTCATCTGCGCTGTCACTGAGAACGATTTTGAACCATATTAAAAATCTTCTCCAACCATTGATTCTTACCATCCCAAGGACCCCACACCAACCAAGCATTCTACACCGCCATACGTGTCTGGCTTAAACTAACTGTTGTGGATTTGATTTACCGATGAAGCCATGTTTTAGTTTGACCACCATTAGCTCTTTTCCTGCCTGATCCAACCTATGTCAGCTAACATTACCCGTCGAAGAATGCGATGGCTAGGCGCATGCGTAATACAAGTTCTAACTATCTCAACCGATATACCTTCATAACCTCATCGAATAACTTTTCCTCGTTGCCAAAAAACACACGAAGCCTAACCTCAATATTCCTCACTTCAGTATACCACCCAACACACACGGGAGATAGAATGCAGTTAATTCCATCATATAATCGGTTTAGTCTGGATTTTAAAGAAAAAAATCAAATTTACCACATTTCCCAATGAAACGATGACATCACAATGTTGGCATCAGTGGCCATCTTTATCAGTAGGTAACGCGACTACAAACACTTGTGCACCTAGGTAGTGAATTTTCTTCTGCTTTTTCCTCATAAATCCCTACAGTTGTACATTGTATTAGCAAATGATTACTTGAAAAAGAGAGTATAAACCAATGCCAACGATACTCTCATTGTCTGTACTCACTAAACGTACAAAAACTTACCATATAATCGCCTATTATATTTTCAACTATAAAATCATGATGCATGGATCCTTTTGGGATAGGCAAACGATCAACCGGACAAGTAGGCGAGTCACGAATCCACGGGTCGATACACTAAAAACAAAGACGGTAAAAACAATACAGTACAAAAAAATCTATATATATTAGGAAATTTACTACATTCCTGTGTGTTTAATGAACATTTCCACTTAATGGATTAAAAATCAATATGAAGAATTTCTTTTGCTTTCATCCATGTACTGGCATTTATTATTATTATTACGGTGTGCGGATGAATGTGCTTCACACGAGTAATGATTAGCCCGATTCTCTTCGATTTCTCTTGAATTTTTCGATCCCACTGAATTACAAATTAATAGAACAAATAACTCACTGACTGGTTTCAACAGAGAACTTGGCACAGATGTACAGCAGTTCGAGTTGCCACACTTCCTCCATGTAGTACACAAGGCAAGAGAAGACAGTTAAGAGAGATTCAAACGAGAGATAACAAACAGAAGTGTGAATGAGGGAAAAAGAATAATAAGCACACTAAGTCCTCCTGATCATCATTCTTCTTTATCCCTGTCACCCCCCCCCCCTCATCCTTTTGCTTCCCTACTACTGTCAGTACTATTCTGCCGATAGGTATATATAATGTATCAAATTATCCTAGTCACCCTGCAATGTTATTCGTGTATATTTATTGATACTATACCCTCGAAACGCACTAGATCTCAAGGCTCTAAAAAGTGCAGTCTCTGTAAGCACGTTGTTACCTACTACGAGCACTCTTAGTTGATGAGTCCCATACAGGAGAAAATGTGCATCCTGGATTATACTGCTAGTTACCAATAAGCAAATACAGCCGTTGTATAAACAAATATACATTATTAGGTAAAGTGATATTTAGACAATTAATACTTACACTTTTGCAAAATGAATGGCCACATGGTGCACGTTGAGGATTAGAAAATGCCTCCTGGCATATAGGACAGAAGAGATGCGGGCTGATAGATGATGGGTTAACGAAAGACCTAAAAGGTATTTATTTTATTTCATTGAAAGTGGCTACCTTTCTTCGGGAGCAGGCTCAGATTTCCTTGGAGTAGCTCTTTTAGTAGAACGTCTACGTTCCATTGGTTTAGATACCAATATGTTTGTTTGTAGACTTTTTGTGCTAAAATACAAAATGGAAAAGAAATCATAATTATTTTAAAATCATAGACTGCCTATACTTGATTCATAGATGCTTTAAAAAACGCTGTTTATTTATACGGAAGAAACTCCGTGACAAATGTTCTTACAACAAGAAGTGTCGACAGGTTAAAATGTGTATATGAGAAGCAACAGAGATTGAAGATGGAAAAAGACATTATTACATAGAACATATAGTAAATAAGTAACGAGTACAAGTAACCTTCAATTTACATACACCAAGCAGTATATCGAATTCAGTCCAAAATTTAGCTCCCTCTGTATATAAAATTGAGTCTAATTGGCGTAGACGGGATATCCGGTCTGCTATCTAACAAAGGACGTGTGTAATGCTTAGCGATTCGCTTCGTCCTCCTTTATGACTAAGAGAAACACATGGCTATTGAAAGTGGAAGACATATAAACACATAATAAACAGCATACTAGGAGACATCGAGTTCACAAGAGAAGAAACGAAATCCTCTTTTTAGATGCCTTAATCAATGGAACAACTACACGAGAAGTCTAGAAACAAGCATACATTGAATTGACACACACACACACAGAGATCAAACGCTCAACTTTAACGGCAATATTCCAATGACTCACATAAGAAACTGCGTACTAACATTGTCTACCGAAGTTAAAACACACTGTAGCATTCCAGTACAGAGGAAAAATAGAAGACAAATATTAACTGGCTTTCCTCATGAAAAAAGGAATACCCATACACTACTACCAGAAAATGTTGAGACTTGAGTCGAAGTACCAACAAGAAACCAGGCTCAATTATCACAAGAAAACTTATCTTACTACATATATTAGGGATATCTCTGGAATAACAGCTAGAATACTGAAACCATTCGAAGTAGACACAGAGCACAAACCAACACAATCTCGCCACTCAATAGTGTGCAGACATAAATCCAACAGCAAAAGATGACAATATCAACACTATCTGCAAAAATAAATCGCTTGAACTGTGATAAAAAACCACACTGGCCAAAGTGGGTGTCTCCGCCAACTCAGAACCCACGAACTAGCTGTGGAAAGGACGTTTCCCATCATATCGATTCAGGTATACAATTATGGATACAAGTTGTATTGGAAGTAGAATACTTCAACAGGGGAAACCGAAAACTTGTCAGGCATTTCCTACAAACCTGGTACTAATATGAATTAGTGACTAATAGACCTTACCATAAATCAAATTGGTTCACTAATAAAGAATAATGTACATGGCGAATAAGTTGAAGTTCGAAATCTATAAGGACGATCAATAAACATATAAATCAATAGCCAATCACGGCAAAGGTTTCCAGGCAACACGATCATATCATTTAAGGAGAATATGAGTAAGTACACTCCACATCAAAGCTTGCACTGAAGATGTCCAGAAGGACAACGAACTCGCAGCTAAATCAACCAAATGAGACAATACAACTAAGTGAAATAGAACCTGTTTCCTACAGAAATAACGTTTTACGCCACTAAAAGGAAACGCCACTGTATTACCTGCAGAGTGGCTTAAGCGATGAAAAGATGTTGCGACATGGAAAACGAACCACGTCAGTTATTTTATGTGACCCAGTCAAGTATATTTACCCACACATCACAGTCAGTGGGTGGAATCTCGGTTATCACAGTGTATAATAGCAGTCTAAGTAAACTCTTGCAAGAAATGGCTTCAATAGAGGGATGTCTAATAAGATATGATTATGAGCAATAGTTTATGCTCAAAACATCAGTTAATATTACTGTACAACACTGTGTGATTTATCAAAATAAAATCTTATCTTCAATGGAGTTATACTCTACGACAGTGCCCAAGTTTTATACTTACATCAAAGATACTCGGGAGTCAACTGTTTGGACCAGGAAATACAAGAATTAAAGAACCTAAATTCTAGGGAAGGCCAGTAAAACTGTTATACTCTATTCAAATGAACTGTCGTCAAGATTTGACAGAATAGTTCTAAAATATTTGGGCGCCGAGTGAGAAGTAGACATTTGTAAGAAATTATATTTGTAAAGTCTCAGCGAGATTGAAATGAGTAATTCCCCTGAAGACGTTCGGACCAGATTGCCGAACGAAACGTTGGAATTACTCATTTCAATCTCGCTGGCAAAGTTAAAATTTCCACACCAGTAATAACCAATCAGCAAACGACCAAGTCGACTTAAACAGTGAGGGCAGCATCCAATGTTGAGTGATGATCGCTGTGGGTAATAATTTTGGGGAATTATTTATCGCTACAAGGTTGTGATTATTATTTGTAAATCCAATGGGGCTTTCCCGCGCAGGTTCAAATCCTGCTCGCGACGCCAAAATGTGATTATTATTTGTAATAGTAGTATTGTATTTCGCACTGACCGAATTACAGGAACTCAACCAAAACACAGAGAGGGATGAATTTAGGAATTTGTATTTGGCGGAATTATATTTTAAATCATATAATAAATATAGTAACAAACAACAGTAAGTATTTAAACAATACAAAGATAGAAATTGTCAATCACCACAAAGGTAGTTATTGACTGAGTAAAGTCATTTCAACACAAAAATTGCAGTATATTATTAATTATATATATATTTATAGGATATTAAAAGGTGCGCTTGCTAATGTAATTGTTTCTAGAATTACTTATACTAACACAAATTATTGAAGATTTTATAGAATAGAAAATCAGTAAGTTAGTTAAACGTTCGCTGCGTAAGTAATGGAGTCGAGTTGTCCTTAATTGAATACACTGAAGACTGAACTGACTTTCATTTACCACTTTACCAACAGTTGTGGTCTTTTAGACAAGCTAGGGCGGACATGTCAATGTGTCTTTCTAGACTCCGTTTGAACCCATTAGGGTTTTCACAACATCTAATTTCAGGTGGTAGTTGGTTCCAAAGAGTGCCATATTTAATGATGAAAACGTTTGCCCTGATGGATTTCCTGTGGGTGGACACCTTGACAAGGTAGTTGTGGTTTCGCAGCTGACATGATTTGATATTTGCTCATGTGGTGGATGCGCTGCTGTAACAATGTCTCCCAATGACTTTGAAGAGTGGGAATAAGTTGCATTTCACTCTCCTTAACAATGGAAGCAGCATTGTTTCGTGGGTTATATTCAGAAAAGTTTGTGGTATCACTGGTCCTACAGGGACTCTAAATTTGTATGTTTCCCCCAAAATACAGGAGTGTTGAAACACCTGACGGCATCTACTCCGTTTTTACATCCCATTTGTGCTATTGTAACAACAGAAGACAAGGGCCAGGCAACAGATCGTTTATTAAGGGAAATCAACACATATTTATAGATTTTAATGTACGTTATTGCAGATTGAACTTTGTTAGCCTAGGGATTAAAGTCTCCCATTGTATTTCCTTTATGAATGCATCTGTTAATGATACATTGCATTTACCTATTTCATTACACTTTAATGATTCACCTTAGCACCTTTCCTTTTCTAAAACAGCTTACTATCCCTTGTAAACGTTGTACTTACCTCAATATTGGTTGGTTATCGTATGCTTACAACTACGGGTTGTAAACGAAACGAAGTCGATTTTCCTGCGCAACCTGGGGACTGCTGTACAATTCGACAATTATACGACATGGGTCAGACAAAGAATGTATTTATATATATCAAATATTTAGCTGTTCAAACATTAACTTGTAGACAATCTACTATTTGAGATTATATCATACTTGATCGTGCCTGTAAAAATGGCATGTATTTTCATGTAAATTTATATGTTTATATGAAAATATACATTATTATGATTATTGTTGGTAGAAAATACAGTCTTTTCATTGGTTGTTTCTCACAGAAAGTTAACCTTGCATCTCTTTGTGGCTGTGTCAGATCAGCCATATGCTAACTGTATCCGTCTACGCAAAGCCTTTGTTCTCATTTTCCTACCACCAATATTGGGGACATAAACACTGACGTCAATTACTGTCTACCAACTTTGGCTAGCAGCCAGCTCTCACCACACAATCACAGTCTGAATATTTCCATTATTGTAGACAGACTTATTTCATGATAATAAAACCTTTATTCTGGATAGTGTTTATGAAATGTACGGAATTTTCAGAGGAGTTCATTGCAGGATATTTTCCTTCTTACAATCTCTTTAAGTAAAATAATAACTGATAGTATATCTTGTGACACAATGGTCTCTAAGCTGAAGCACGAACCATTCCATTCTGATATATCTGCTTTGTCTCCTTCAAGAAATCCACTGTATATTGTCAGATGTTCAGAAGTACATTTCGAGACCCAAGGGTATAACTGAACAACAGCTATCTCATGCATTGGAAGACGTTGCCAGCCACAATCAGTCCACTCCTCAAATTTAGTCGGAACTCGCGAATCAGGAACTTGTAAGAATTTCAAATGAACACAAGAGTAGATTATAGCAGTAGAGGTCGTATCTTAATCGATTAAAGCAAACAGAACCAGGGAAAATATATGCAAAAGAGAGATGGAAGTTGTTTGTTAGCCCAAGTTTTAGGCAAGCCGCCAAATGATACTTATTAACAGTTGGTCACGAAGATAAACCATCATTCCTTTACTTAATTTTTAGCAATTTGGACCGTTGTTCAACTCATTTCTAGAATTTAAATTATAAAAGAAAGTGTTTTTTGAAGATTTGTTTGTAACCTTGTCGGAAAAATATGACGTTCAACCTGGTACGCGCGAGTTTCGAAGACTGGGGACTGAAATGTAATGTAATGAAAACAAAACCTATATTATAACACTAATCAATGTTTGATTTTCTCTGCGGCCAAGTTAAACTGTAGACACCAATAACTACCAATCGGCGAACGACGTCGAATTATCCAATGAGATTCACGAACGTAGTTCAATGTTGTATAGCGCTTGATCCAGGTCAGTGCGTGCCCTCACAAAGTTATGTTTGCAATTCGAGGAGGATAGTGTCTTTCAGTATTGCCTGGACTTAGGCTTGCTTCGAAAGGAGAGAAGTTGTTCGTGCGATGGTGTTATGACTCTCAAAAGCTATACAAGGTCAACTGATGGTTTTGTACATCGTGCATTATGCTGGAAGCGAGTTAGTATTAGAGAGGGTAATATTTCGTAGGAGATTTTTTTGCTCCGTCGCATCTCTCCCTAACCCAGATTTTGTACATTTGCAATTACTGGGCACTGAAACAGCCTGTGAGAGCCGCTGCTGCCTAGATGGAAAACAGCCTCGTCTCAACAGTTCAGTGGTATACCACTGGTATACCAGCACTGCAGGGACATCGCCTCATGGAAGATGGACAGAATTACTTCGTGGGACGACGTAGTAGTCCATGTGGATGAGACAGTGTTGGTGAAGAAATATAACCGCTGTCGTCAGAGAGCCAACAACATTTGGGGCATAGGCTTATACGACACGTCCCTCCGAAAAGGATTTGTTGAAGGAATAGCAGTGATTTCGTGGATCCAGTTACAGGGACTCATATAAATTCCATTGAAGGATTTTATGGTCGATTGAAAAATAGAATAAGGGCTATAAATGGATCTCAAAAGGATCTCATTTATGGTCATTTAGATGAATATATGTATAGAATGTGGTGCGACTTCTCTATTGACAGTCCCATGCTTAATTGGGAAGTGTTTCTCTCCCATTTCCGGGAAAAATGGCCAAGTTAAACTTTAGACACCAATAACTACCAATCAGCGATGACGTCGAATTATCCAACCAGATTCACGAACGCAGTTCAATGTTGTATAGCGCTTGATTCATTTCAATACGTGCCCTTACAAGGTTACGTTTGCAGTTCGAGGAGGATAGTGTAGTGCAGTATTGCCTAGACTTAGGATTGCTAAGAAAGGAGAGAAAGTGTTCCTGTGGTGGTGTTATGACTCTAAAAAGCTATTCGAGGTCAACTGATGGATTTGTCCATCGTTGTGGAATATGTTGGAAAAGAGTTAGTATTAGAGAGGGTAAGCTGCTAATTTTAATATTTCGTAGGGACCTTTTTTGCTAGATCACATCTCTCTCTAACCCAAATTTTGTATATCTGCAATTATTGGGTGCTGAAGCAGCCAGTGAGACAGGCAGCTGCGGAGACGGAGAACAGCCTCGTCTCAACAGTTCAATGGTACCAGCACTGCAGGGACATAGCCTCATGGAAAATGGACAGGATTACTTCGTTGTTAGGTGGGGACGACGTAGTAGTCCATGTAGACGAAACAGTGTTGATAAAAAAGAAGTACAACCGGGGTCGTCAGAGAGCAAACAATACTTGGGTTATCGGTTTATATGACACGTCTTTAGAGATTGACGGTATCGACGTTCGCGAGTTGTACGGATTATACTAACGCAAGATCTTATACCAACAACCACTATAGTGTTCGTTCTTCGAGTACCAAATGGTAAAGCAAAAGACCAGATTTTGTCGTCCAAATACGATATATATTTTGGGACCAAATCGCGGGTAGGAATGAATGCTTAGCTAGCTAGTAATCGTGCACGCACGTGACACGACGGAGCACCAAATGGCGGGGATGCTTCACCGTAAGCCTTCAGCTAAACAAGTCGACTTAAACAGTGATGGTCAGCATCCAATGTTGAGTGATGATTGCTGTGGTTAATAATTTTGGGGAATTATTTGCCGCTACAGCTCACTCCCCCCTAGTGGGGTTGTGAGGACCCTAAGACATGACCAGCCGGAAGTAAAAAAATCTCGATGGTTCCCTGATGGGTGAAAAAAAATCTTCCGAGCGGCTTGATGGAGTGCCTGCTGGTCTGTCTTCCTATGCTAATAGGGTGTCTGTACATAGCTTCCCGGATGTTGTTCGTTGGATCCCGTGCTTCGTTTGTTTCCTGTCCAGTGCCCGTTGCACCTGGAAAAGAAAACAAGACTGCTGAGAACCTTGTCAAGAAAAATGTACCAAATTAGCGTTTTTTACAAAAAATGAAGTGCATCTACTATACAGTAAAATAATGTCAAGTTCAAAATATCGGGAAAAAAAAATATACATCTTATATAATTTTATGTACGGTTATAGGAAAAATATCATTTACTTGTGTTAAATGACGCAACATAAAAAACAATTGATGTGTCACTCAGTTATGTGAAATAGGTGTGAAGGTATTCTGGGAATCTAACGTGACGTCCTGAACGCGTTTTCTTAGAGTGATCGACCGAAGTAGCCAGTGGGCGAATGCCCTGACAGTCAATAGTGTGACCCAGAAAATCGAGTGAGTCAACACCTATCTGACACTTCTGTATATTGATGGTAACACCATGTTGGCGTAACCTTTCAAATGCCATGTCCAAGTGTCTAAGGTGAGTTTCCTTATCTGGACTGGCAATGAGGCAGTCGTCTAAGTATGCGTATACAAAGTCGAGACCGCGAAATACTTCATCGATGAAGCGTTGGAATGTTTGGGCCGCATTCCGGAGGCCGAATGGCATACGTAGGAATTCGAAAAGTCCGAAAGGCGTGATGATAGCCGTTTTCGGAATATCTTCCGTTGCCATCGGGATTTGGTTATATGCTTTAACCAAGTCGATTTTGGAGAATATGGATGCTCCAGATAACGTTGCCGTCAAGTCGGGTATGTGAGGCAAAGGGTAGCAATCAGGGGTTGTTTTGGCGTTCACTCGCCGGTAATCACCAGTGGGTCGCCAATCGTTGCTATCCTTTTTCGGTACCATATGCAACGGGGATGCCCATGGACTATTCGATGGTCGAATGATGCCAAGGGTGAGCATATGATCGAATTCGTTTCTGGCAATTCTCAGTTTATCAGGGGCCAGTCGTCGTGCTTTAGATGTCACGGGCTGTCCTGAGGTTACGATGTGGTGCATAACATTGCTGGTTATACACGGGAGATCGTTAGATGGGCAATTCAGTTCCGGATATTTGTCAACAATCGGTTGAAAAGTTGGATCGAGGATTGCTTTCATCTTAACGATTGACAAACTGGGGCCACTGTAAGTTATGCCTTTGATAGACAAACTAGTAGTGTTGTCAATTAGTCGTTTACGGCGGACGTCTACGAGCAAATCATGATGATTAAGTAGGTCCGTGCCAATGATGGGCATTGTGACGTCAGCGATTAGGAAAATCCACTGAATAGGTTTGCGTAAACCTACGTTCAGATAGACGTATTTCCGACCATAGGTTGCAATTGGTTTTCCATTTGCAGCCTGTAGGTTGAAGTTAGGATCCTTCTGTCGATCTGCTGCTGTAGCAGGAAGGACGCTGACTTCGGCGCCTGTGTCGACTAGATATCTAGTCTGGCTAATTACATCGTGGATGTAAAGTAAGCGGCTAGTGCCACCGGCGACGGTTGCCGCTAACGCGTGCCGGCGGGATAGTTTCCCACAGACTTGGAGGCTTTGCCGAAATCACAAGGTTTTCGACAACATTTCGCTTCCTTGCCATAGGTGTTGTGATACCAACACCAGTCAGGATTTTTGAGAGAGCGTGTGTTGGACTTAGATCGTCCACGTGCGTTTTGCCGTTGAGGGGATCTAGAACGACGGTTTGAGGAATTACTAGGCTTGTTTGGCCTAAACATCTGCTGGACGGAGTTGATTAACTCTATCATTGCAGAATCCTTCTTCGAAGTCTGTTCGGTAACAGAGTATACTTCGGTAACTGGCCGTTTCGTTATCTCTAGAATTCTATCTGCAGAGACAGCTAAATCATCTATGAGAACACCCTGAAGTGTCACAAGTACAGTCTGAACTGACTGTGGCAGTTTGGATAAAAATAGTTCTCTAAACAGTCCTTCATCGAACTGACTTTGGCCAATGATCTCTTTCATTCTTGCCAGCATGCTCACGGCTGACTGATCTCCTAACTCGATGTTACGAAATAACTCATCCAGACGTTGTCGATCTGTGAGAACGTTTCTCTTGAGGATGGATGCTTTTAGCAACTCGTACGAGTTACTTACCGACATCTGCAGAGTTACGCACCTGCTGAATTCCCGCGGTAGGGCGTGAATAACTGCAAGGAACTGTGAACGTTGATCAGTTATGCCATGTTCACAAAAATCAGACTCAGCAATCTGAAACCACGTTTCAGCATTATCTGGCCAAAATGGTACTAGCTGAATTGTTTTGGCGGTTGAGCGAATCTGAATAACCTTGGGGCTAGGATCACTCATGACGAAAAGTATGCCGATAACAATATAGTACAAGAATAAACACAAAAACGAACGAACTCACCGGGTTTATCTGCGTGTGAATTGAAGATGTAGTTCGTGGTCGGGCTCACCAGTTTAGAGGGCTGCGGGTATCGACGTTCGCGAGTTGTACGGATTATACTAACGCAAGATCTTATACCAACAACCAGTATAGTGTTCGTTCTTCGAGTACCAAATGGTAAAGCAAAAGACCAGATTTTGTCGTCCAAATACGATATATATTTTGGGACCAAATCGCGGGTAGGAATGAATGCTTAGCTAGCTAGTAATCGTGCACGCACGTGACACGACGGAGCACCAAATGGCGGGGATGCTTGACCGTAAGCCTTCAGCTAAACAAGTCGACTTAAACAGTGATGGTCAGCATCCAATGTTGAGTGATGATTGCTGTGGTTAATAATTTTGGGGAATTATTTACCGCTACACGTCCCTTCGAAAAGGGTTTGTTGAAAGGATTGCAGACAGGAAGGCGACCACTTTGATCCCTATTATAACTCGGCTTGTCAAAAGGGGATCAATTGTGCACACCGACGAGTGGAAAGGCTATGATTCCCTGTCATCTCTGGGTTACGTTCACCACAGAGTCAACCACTCCGATGATTTCGTCGATCCTTTCACTGGGACTCATACAAATTCCATTTAAGGTTTTTGGGGGAGACTGAAAAACAGGATCCGCGCTATAAATGGATCACAAAAGGATATTATTTTCAGTCATTTGGACGAATACATGTATAGAATGTGGTGCGATTTCTCTATTGACAGTCCAATGTTGAACTGGGAAATGTTTTTGTCTCATGTTAGAGAAAGATACCCATTGTAACCTTTTTATACTTTTTTCTATGCACTTTTGTACAAATATACGCTTCCACTTATCATAAACGGCTCTTTAATGTGATTGGTCAGTTCAAGGTCGCTTTCTGATTGGTAGTTATTGGTGTCGAAAGTTTAACTTTGCCGGAAAAATACCCACTGTAACCGTTTTATCATTTTTTATGCATTTTTCTATAAATATACGTTTCCGCTTATCATAAACGCCTCTTTCATGTGATTGATCCGTTCAAGGTCGCTTGCTGATTGGTTGTTACTGGTGTCGAAATTTTAACTTTGCGTATATACGAATAAACTGAAAAATAATGTTCTCCTTATTTTCTGAACAACTTGTCCTTATTCCAGGATAATAACTTTCTTTCACGTATGAGGCTGAGTTATGTCTATGAAATCACAATATTACATCAGTTAAATCTTCCCCAAAACCAAGGCCACTTGAAACCAATAGCACTACTCCTTTTGGAGTCAACCAAAGCTACGACAGTCGAGTGGCTGGACGAGCTACCCAGGAGTTTACAGAAGATCAGTAACTTATACCTCACAATCAAGAAGCGAGCACAAAGAAATCAAATTGGTTTTTGCTAGCTCGATATTGCATATTGAACATAGCAACAAGCGTCATGGCGGGGATATGCAATAAAGCCACTCGAACATTTGAGATCTATTTTTGAATACGGCGTCAATATAAAGACCAGCTGTAGACTTTTATTTGTGTGAGAATTTTACTTAGTAATAATAGAACCGGTGTATTCATAATATTGTGTACTTATTATCTCTCATAACTTCTTGTTGTGCTTTAGTTTTTAGGTATATTGAGGTTGTCGAATATGAAATCAGCTGGAATGTCAATCGGTCAAACTAATGCTGATACCTTTAAGAATTTTGCTTTTTAAATTAAGGAAATGTTTAATATACTCCTAGTTTTTACTTCTTCAGTGCGTCGCTATATTATGAGCTTTTGTAATATGTGAATTCGGATTAATGCAAGTTAAGCTTAGTTTCAGTGGAATATAGCCATCACATCAGACAATACAGATGACACATTTCGTGAAGTGGAGGTTGCAGGAGTATTTTGTAACGTCAGTATACGGTATGCTAAAATTAAGTCTTCTCTCTTCCTTCGGTATGATAACGGGAAGAGATTTTAATGCTCCATCCTCTTATCACAAGGAAGGTGTGATATACCACTAACTAATTTCGTTCCTACTCTCTGTACTCTTTCCAGGATATGTGTCTCTTTTTTGAAGCATGGATCCGCCGCATGTATGCAGTATTGTAGATGAGGCCTGATATATGTTGCGTAGAGTATTTGGAACAGGCCCTCATCTAATCGTTTGAAAGCCCTTTGAAGTGCCTATAGGATAATAATAATAATAGTAATAATAATAATTCGAAAAGCCTTAGCTGCGGTTGCATTGCAATTTGCAGTTGTTTTAAAATCATTGCTGACAATGATTCCTAGGTCCTTCTGTTCGTTAACATCAGGTAGTTCTGTGTCCCCTAGGGAGTACGACGTATAAGACTTCTGACCTAAGCTCATTACCGTGCTTTTCCAAACTCCACAGGTTCGACCACTCAGCTAATTTATCTAGATCAGTTTGTAGGGCCGACCTATGCTCGTTATTATTTACTTACTTCCATATCTTAATGTCGTCTGGAAATAACAATAGCACATTGTAAAAACTAAGTAGGATTTAGCAAGTTGAATAATAATTCTTTACTGTTCGGTACGCTAAGGTCGCCTTATCCAGCCAGCAGCAGGTCTATATACTGTTACACGCCAAGCCTGTAGTACAAGTAAATGTAGTAACCTAGGGTCGATAGCTACTTCATTAATCTGTTAATATGCAGTGACACCATCAAACAGACTTTACTTGACGGTGAGCTAGGATATAATTTCATTTGTTTCCGACATGCCGCTGAATCCTGTGATGTTATCTAATGCATTTGTATGATCAAAAACTGCAGTATTTGCTTATCATAGAACATTCTACTTTGCTACCTAATCGTCTAATCGTATCAACAGAGCTTTCGCCAGGAAAAAGAAGACCATTGGTTCGAGGAAAATTTATTTGAAGCTTTCTTAAAAATCATGGACATCCTGTAATTATACCCATCGAGAAATTACAAACATCCAAAAGGTAAGAATTTCATTATTTGAACTGAAATAAGCAATTTGTATTCAGCAAATGTTTCCACCCTGAATAATATTATCCACGTTCTCCTGGTAAGCAGTCGTCTATCCTATTACTGGAAACCATAATAATTCAACCGACGGATTTTTCGGAAGACTGCAAGCAGGATGAGAGAAATAAACGATTCACAAAAACAGTTTACCTGTAGTCAACTCGGTGAATACATGTACAGAAACTAGTTTAACTTAGCAACTGATACTCCTCGTTACAACTAGGACGTATTTTTAAGCCATATCAGAGAAAGATAACCTGTTTAATGCGTTTTCAAGCATTTTCTTGCCAATATACATCATTTTTTGAGCAAATATTCCTCATTTTTATGATTGGTCAGCGTTCGCACCCCTAGGAAGCTATTGTTGAACTTTACCGTGTTTAATAGTTTAATGTTGAAACCGGTCAGTCATATCTGATTGATACAATAAGTGGTAATCGGGAAGGCAATGATAAATGCGCGTTGGCATCAGTTAGTAGTCTGTGACATGATACACTTATGCCTGTTTTCTTGACTACCATTTATGGTATCAAGGGGATTACATGTCACGATTTCAGTTTCCAAAGGGAACTACTGGTGAAATTCCTAGTGGATGTGAGTAAGTTGTAAATTGAGAATTCGATTCTGTCTATGTGTAAGTATTTCCTCCAAGAGTCTAGTGAGAATTCGAGTTACAAACTGAGTCAACTGCTGGTTGGTAAGTTCGTCGTCCGAACGAAAGAAAGGGATGTGGTGTGTCTAGAACACTTTGATCTAGCCAGCCAGCCAGCACTACTAGTTTACTATACGAATGGTGTCCAGCTACTCATATCAGTGAAAGAATCAGTAGTATGTGCATTTTCAATAAGTATATACTTAAACACTAGTTGACCATTAGTTGGTCAGTGTTATTAAACACTTGTATAGTTTAGAGGCTGATGGTATTGACGTTCACGGATAGTACGAAGTCTACTAACGCAACAACTAATACCCACAACTTCTATGGTATTCGTTCCGCGTAGACCAAAGGAGAAGCAAAACAGCAGAATTGATCGTCCGAATTACGACATATATATATATTTTGGGACCGAATCGGAGTGCGAGAGGGTTGTTTAGCTGGCTAGGGATCGTGCACGAACGTGACACGACGGAGTACCAAATGGCGTGGGTGCTTGACCGGAAGCCTTCAGCTAAACAAGTCGACTTAAATAGTGAGGGTCAGCATCCAATGTTCAGTGATGAGTGGTGTGGTCAATAATTTTGGGGAATTATTTACCGCTACAGCTCACTCCCCACTAGCGGGGTTGTGAGGACCCTAAGACAGAAACAGCCGCTACAACAGCAATAGAAATACTCGTAAATGCTATTATCATTCGATGCTCAGCAATGGAAGGTAAAAGATTTGTGGTGTTTCAGGTAATATGTCTGTTTTGAGAAGAACAGAACAGATCTAAGAAGTAATCTACGCACATTTTATAAGCCTCCAGTATTTAATTTAATAGCAACATAAAATTATCTCTTAGTTGATGTCGCTTTCAAAAGTTAGTGGTTTTAGTCAAGAGTGTTGGCCGAATTAGTGGAAAAAATGCGATCGCAGAATAAAAACGGGTTATACTGCGTTTACGTAGTGCTTCTCAAACCTGTCAGCATATCTACACAATCCTGTTCATTGCACTTCATATTAAATTCATCATTACCTGATAATCATTCACTAATGGTACTTTTATGTTTGCACCACACAACATCGTTTTTATTGTTATCTGTCACCCTTGAATTTGCGTCTATTATTATTATTGTTTCCTTAATTCCTAGAGGAATATAGGGCTTCAGCCGTGCGTCTCCATTGAGTTCGGTTCTCTGGTAGAGTCTTCACCTGGCTCCAAGTCTGCTAACACGTTTTCATCTCCTCTTCACATGATCTCCTCCAAGTCACCCTTGGACGACCGACTCGCCACTTCCCTTTCGGGTTCTACTCGAGGGCTTGTCTAGTGATGTCACTTGATGGTTTTCTCAGAGTATGGCCAATCCATCTCCATTTCTTCCTGCCTATTTGTTTCACAATCGGTTCCTGCTGTGTTGGTTCGCTCCCAGAGATCCAACTCTGTTGCTGATCTTTTCTGGCCGGCCATCTGATCTTGAGTATTGAGCGAAGACAACTGTTAATGAAGGTTTGTAGTTTGTTTGAGATGCTCTTTATGACGCGCAGTGCAAGTCTCTAATCCGTATAGTAGCACTGACTGACTTCACATTGGAGTTGAAAATCCGGATCTTATTTTTGATGCTGAGTGCTGTTGACCTCCACACAGACTTGAGAGTAGTGAAAGCTTGTCTTGCTTTTCCGATTCTTGCTTTGATATCCTCGTCAGTTCTGTCTGTAGTTGAAACGATGCTTCCCAGGTAGGTAAAAGAGGTTGTTTCTTTCAGGTTCCTTCCATTTATGCTGATTTTTGTCTGTTGTTGTTGCTGTTGGTGGTGTTGCCCAGGAATCTTCATTACCTCTGTTTTCTCTATGTTCACCTGAAGGCCTATCTTTGATGCTTCTTCTGCCAACTTGTTGCTTTTCGCTTGCACCTGGTCTATGCCATTTACCGGTTGATTTCTTTGTGGTGTTCACATTCATATTCACATACCATTGACTACTACACTCACTCTTGAAACTTGTACTTTAATAATTTCATATCATGCTCTTATCGACCTTATATATTCTGAAATATATAATCAGAGCTAACTGACTAACTATTATTCCATCTTTTACTTACTTGTACCGCACGATACACTCGCTGATACATAGCTGTGATTTGCCTTTACTGGCAGGACGACCGGCTGGCTGGTTGTCTGTCTGTCTATCTATGTATCTGTTGTATGCTAACATCATTGGATACATAATTGTAGAACCTTGGGGGGAAAGAAGCATTTATTTAAACCGCAATTGTTCACTCTAACTGTACTACTGTTCTTGTTGTGAATTAATTATGGCGATATTCAAGTTAAGTATACTCAGTGTGTGTTTGAGATAGGCGATTAGGTGGATGAGTGCAAGAAAGGGCTTAACAGGCGTAAAGACAGACCACCCACATAGACATCAGCAACTTATGAATACAGACAGGAGTAATTCTGATTGGACACTGCAGTCACATTATCACTTTATAAAAGGGGAGAGTGGAAGCCAAGAAAGAAATTCGATAAGGGCTTGGGGGTGGGGAAATGAAGAAAACGCCAGTAAGATGTGTTTTGCTTTTGGGGTTATCTGTGCCAATCAAAAAGAAAACCAAACCAACAGTGTAGCAGGAGCTACAGTCTGCAAGCAGTTATTTGGCTTATTCTTTCAGCTTTGCACAGAGATATTGGATGTTCAACTGACAATCACATATTTTTCGATCAATTACTACTGTCAACGCGATGTGGTAGTGATTGGTTTTAGTTGACGCCTTTTCACAGAGGACAGCATACATCACTGGGAAAGTGTGGGATTTGCTTCATAATTCATGCACTGATGAGGCTGAGAATCCTGTAAGCGCCTTCATATGTATATACTTTTTGTTGCCGGAAATTTGTCATTGTGTTTGTGTCTATATGGATACAGGAAGTGAAGGAAAATGGCTTTCCAAATTCCCCCAACTTCTGTCTTCAAACAGATTTCATTTGTGGATAGGAGACGAGCGCGAATTTTTTTATTTTACATGAGGTGTGAATGTTTTCAGTGTGTGGAAAGAGTGGTAAATGCTTCCTAAAGACGGTAAGAACACTCCTCATAAGTAATGTCTGGTGGAAGAGCTAAGTTCAAGAATGGCGACCATGGAGTGTGAACGTGTGCCAGTGATCGTGAACTCACACTGTTAATTCGATAACGAGATCTACTATTATTATAGCGGCATTCTGAACCCTGTTCAAGAAGTGAGGTGGAGATTTTATCCCGACCTCATTTTAAATTACTGTTTGTATAGTGGGTTGATAATACATCAGGGTTATATTTTTGATTTGACACTAGTAACCAGTGTGATGCGTCTAGTCCTCTCTTTGGTGCAGACTGAATTCTATCAGTCACGTTGTAATGTGGCCACCATTCTGGGTGGGTGACGCGGGTTCGAATCTCAGAAGGGACATGAGTTCCTTCAAGGTTGCAGATACGCCTTGCTGACGAGTGCCAACTAGCACGAAACCTAGGTCCAAGGCTTCCTGCCGATTGCCTCCAACCACCCAATAACATCAGTGTTAGGTTTACAGTTCGCATCTGGCTTAGGATCAGGTTTAGCATTAGGTTTAAGGTCATGATTAGGGTTAGGATTATCGTTGCGTTTAGGATTAGGGTCAGACTTTGGGTTAGAATGTTTTATTTTTATTATCTGTATTTCCCCAACAAGAAACAATCACATTGTTTACTCTCGCGAATTTTTAAAGTGCCTAGAATCTGAGGATTAGCAAATTTGCACAAAACCCAAGAAAGAGCATCCTTATAGGTGGCAGCGGGCTTTAAAATGCATTCCAATACGTCAAATGACTGTTCCTGAGATTATGAGCAGAGACTGTCGTTCTTTGCCAGTTGAAATTAACCGTCTGGAATTCATCGTATCCTCCAATGTATATTGCAATGTGCAGGTATTGTAACTCTTCAAGAAACCTGGCCCCATGACCTGTGTGATGAAAATTTAGTCTGTCTAAGTGGTTTCAAATTATTCAGAAAAGATCGATGTAGCTCTACAAACACATGTGGTGGTGGTGGTTGTGGTGTACTTCAAGTAATGTGTGTTTCAGATTCTCGAGTGACACAATTGACTGCCTGCCTCACTGTTGAACGTCGACCGAAACACCTGTCCAAATATAACTACATGTACATTTCAAACATTTATATTGCACCTGGATGTAGTGTTTCAGAACTATCTTTATTTGCTGATGATTTCTCTTGCTTTGCTGCCACCACCCTTGGAAACTTCTTGTCAGTAGTTACTGGCGGCTTCAGTTGTTGTGACTACAGTTTCCTTACATCATTAGGTCGTGGAAATATTGTCGATTACTCGACGCAACTAGAAAATACCCTTGATCTGGTGTTTACGAATGACTTTGGCATATTTGAAGCCTGGAAAAGAGCGGCACTACTCAATTCTGATCATTGTATCATACGTACATTGCCCAAAATATATGGAAAGCTGCACAAAAGGAAGGGTCTTCTTGAACCTTGGTAAGCAAACACAATATAGATGTTACTCCCACGACATTATACAGAATCTGAGAAACATGTTAAGCAATACAAATTGAGGCTTATTTGCTGAACACGTTCTAGGCAACATAACAAAAAGCGACCTATAACGAAAAGTTCTTATCTTGCAAAACCTGATGAAATATGTGGAAGTTGTTTAAGGAAATCACCGGGAGTAGGCAAATAAATAATGATCCTTCTTCAGTTGATGCTGGCACTCTTAATATGACCTTCATAAGTCGTCCAGCTGATGTTATGATCTCAAGTTATACAAGTGCAAATAATAACCGCTGCTCTGGTCTTAAGGTAAACGATGTCTCCAAGTGTCTCATATCCCTGAAAGCAACCCAGTCCCCTAGCCCCGGTGATGACCCAGCTATTATCCTCAATAAATGTGCTGACATTTTATGTCGTCCTCCCACTGGTATTTTCAGTGAATCGTTTTCCACTAACAGCGTGCCTGCTTCTTGGAAGGACATCGAAGTTGTTCCTGTGTCTAAATCATCAAGTAGACCAACTTTTAAATTTAGAACTATTGCCATCACTTCACCTTTTTTTAAAAATAATGGAAAGACTGCTTTTAAGTACACAGCCTTGAACCTTCATTGAAGGCTTTTAACGATCCTAATCAATTTGCTTGTAGACACAGTAGGTGTACTCTAGGTGGCATTGTCATCTTATATGATAATATTGTCTCTAGTTTGGATAGAGGCGTCAAATACGTTCGGTATGCCTTCCTAGATTACACATTTGCCTTCGACTCTGTACCTAGCCCTCTTTTCTTAAACATGCTTGCTGCGTCACAAGCACAGTGCCGGACAAATAACTGGTTGCATTCCTATTTTTCTGATAAAAAGCAGTACACCGATTACAATGGGAAATCGTCGAGCTGGTCTTCCTAACTCAAGATGCTGTTCTCCATCCTTTCCTCTTTCCCTTCTTCTTACATGACTAATCCTCACTCTGACAAAGATACTTTTGTGAAGTATGGCGATGATCTGAACACTTCTATGCCAACGGTTACTTATCAGTCAGACTGTTCCGAAATGAATAACTTTTGTCCGAAATTAGTCAGTGGTCCTCGTCAAGTGGTCTTGAGCTAAATAACTCCAAATTTCAGGTGGTTAATTTCACTTTGAGACGCGAGCGCAACCTAGGTGAACTGGTTAGGTTGCACAGTTCCAATATCGTAGAAAGCGTCGAAGTTGAGTCTAAATCAATACTTAAATACCTTCGATTGTGTACTTCCTCTGATCACTCCTGGTCTTCCCACATCATTTCAGTTTCCAGAAGTATATTTCATGTGACCCTGTATGTAAAGAAGTTAGGGCGATTTGGCATCACTCAGTCTCCTCTACTTTCCAAGTTTGTTAATTCATGTATTCTGCCTATCCTTCTCTACTGCTCCACGACGTTTAATCTTTCGCTGGTTACATGAGAAAGAATTCCATAATAGTTTGTTTATTAGATGTATCACACAGTGAAACAGTATTATTCACTGGATGACGTTTCAAACAAAATTTATTGTTCATAATCATACCATGAATTATTATCACACGACTTCGAAACTTGAGTTTTATAGTTTTCTTTGTTTTCTCCTATTTGTCGTAGGGGCAGTAGAATTTTCCAGATATCGGAGACAGGTGATGAATCATTCCTATTACATGTATTTGCTGTCGATTCGATAAACAAAGCTTCTGTTATCAATCTCTCCCTCCACCCTGTGACATTAGATTTTAAAACTGTCATCCTATCCCATCCTATTGTATGGTTGTGTGTGACTGCATGTAGTGCTATAGCTGAACTATTCTCTAGATTCCTTATCTTATTCGGGTCAACTAATCTAGATTTTGCTAGGTTCTTATGCTCGGCTAGTCTGACTGACTGCCCCAGTTCTACTACTTTGACCTATGTATTTGACCTGACAGTCATTGCAGGGTATCAGATAAACTGAAATCTTCTGTTTCATTGGCTCCACGGTATCCTTTAATCGACAAAGTTTATTTCTAATTGAGCTTGTGGGTTTGAATGTCAACCACTCTTATTCCTGCATTGTTAGGAATTCCCCGTAAGGCTTCCGAGGTTCCTTCTCTGTATGGAATTAGTTACTTTACTTTACTTCGGCTATCTCCTACGGGAGGATGAGCCGGCTTCATGAACATCTCGAATCATCGCTGCCCAGGCGCGGCGATCTGATGCAAGGTTTTGCGACAGGGTTATCCAATTCTTGTTCCACAGACGAGTCCGTAGACGGTTTGTAGCCCCAGGCACTCCATATCAGCCTTGACTGTACCAAGCCATGTTTTCAGCTGTCCACCCCTGCGACATCGCCAAGATGGTAATGGCGAGGGATTTAGAACTGATTTGACCAGATCGTCATCTGGTCGGCGCAGAACATGGCCAAACCACCGAAGGAGACGTTGTTGGAGAGTTCATGAGGTTTCATGGGAATTTGGTACGAGTGATGTCCCCAGAATCGCCCAGCCTTTTGTTTGAGAGTGCAGCTCTAGCCTTTACACAACCAAGTGTGACCTACAAGGCAGTAGGAGTGGAGTAGGGAGTCCACTATCCATTGGCAGCCGGTGACCGGTTCATACACCTTTTTGAATGGGGCCAGACATCCAGGACATCCAACAAGCCCTTTGTCCATACGTCTGCCGGTGAGCTCCAGTGAGCTTCATACGCCAGTCGTTGGAGGTTTGGAATCAGGGTTTAGCCATCTCCCCTAGACTGTCATCCAATGGACAGTCAACCCGGTGAAGAGCGCCGGGCATCCGCTTTCGCCCTCTCACTTTGGTGAGAAACACCTCCGCCACGTGAAGGCAGTGAGTAGGACTTCCTCAGGAGAGGCTATGTAAGACACCCGGTCATATGGGAGCATTTCAAGAGGTGTGCGGAGGGGTGGCCAACCCGCAGCGCAAGGCACCCACCCCCGACCATCCTGAGGCTTTGGAGGCTATGGAATTACTACTGATGATTTAGATTCCTTATTGTTGGCGTTGTCTTGTGCATGTTTGATATGCATTTCGTCATTAATATTATTATTATTATCACTATCACAAGTCGTGTGATTACAATTGACATGATTATGAACAATAAATTTTGTTCGAAACGTTGTCATCCAGTAAATAATACTGTTTCACTGTGTGATATATCTAATAAACAAACTAATATGGGATTACTTACTACCACAGTGCCCAAGCTTTACACATATATTACATGAAAAAGACTTTGTTTGTTACTCTGTGAAGAGCAATTTGTCTTCGGAAAAACGTGTTACGCAATGTAAGGTGTAATATAACCTAGGAGAAGGGGTGACTAATTGGAGGTTAGAAAAGAGGCAGAAGTTGACATGACGCAATAAGTGTGAGAAAACGACTAATCAATAAGATAGTGGGAAGTGGACAGGAACTAATGGAAAGACGATAAAGTGTCTTCATAAAATCTGTAAGAAAATGCAATGTTATTAATAGACAGTAATAGAGTGATAATAAAATATGGATGATGGGAATAATAATAATGATAATAAAATATAAAACAAGCAATAAAGGTTAATAAAGCAGGATTTAATGAATTCATCAAATTTCGGTAGAACTCGTCAGCTGAATACTCTACATACACGGATATATACTTTTGAAATTACATTGGGAGATATAGGACTGAATACTTTACATACACGGATATATATACTTTTGAAATTACATTGGGAGATATAGGACTGATAAGTAAATAAACTACATTGAATTAGTCATGCAGAAAGACAGGTGCGAATGTTTTTCCAGGTCATGTTCAATTAGATAAGGGGATAGAGAGTATGGGAGATCAAAATTAAGATAAATTGCATTACGCTTCAATTACATCACTTAGATAAACAATTAGACATTAGAGAATTTAACAAGAATTGCAACCAGAGGGATGTCAATAGTAATAGTTATAATATTGTAATAATAATAATATTATAATATTGCTTGTTTTAAATTCGTATCGGGAAATAAATGTTTCCGATAATAAAATAGTAATAACAATAACCACAGTAAACCTACATAATAATAAAGAAGCAAAATTATAGTAAGAACGTTATTCTGGCGACGGTATGGCGAGTGAATATATGTGGTGCTTTTGAATGCAGAGGTCCGGTTTCAGATCCCGAATAGCCAATGATTCAGCTATGTACAGATGGCGTGTCGTATTCGAAGTCCTTTCGTAGGGTATTGAGGAACTCTGTTAAACATTCATGCGGGGGTGCTCAATGTCCAGAGTTGGCAAGGTGTTCGAGGATGTAACTGTGTGTTAATATTCTTCTCTTCTTCTCTGGCTGACCATCCTGGACAAAATTCCAGAATACGTGTGTGGACAAAATGTTTACATACCGTACAGAATTCTCAATAGGGCTAAGTTAAAGTACCACAACCGAAGTCAAGGTCTACCAAAGGTTGACCTGCAAGAGCCAGTCAGATTTACGGAAGTCTACGAAAGGTTGTTGCAAGTGAGATCACGTCTGCCTTTATGGATCTGCTGAATGAGGTCGACGAAAACCGAGTGTATTGACTTCTGTGTTAGTAACGAATTTATTCGAGTGACAAAGACTTGTGTGTTTTGCCGAGTGTATGGGAATAAGGCAATACAAGCTTGTGTAGACGAAGAGTTCCAGTATTATTCAGATGTGGGATTGATTGGAAGTGAAAGAATTCATTCCTGTGTAGGTATTATTAGTATGAACAGCTTCAGGAGATCTGCTGATGGACGCCCTCACCATTGTGAAGTTTGCCTGAAACAAGTTAGCATGAGGGAAGGTGAACTAATGACTATATTATATATTGTAGGGACAACTTTTGCCGGATCACACAACTGTCATTAACCCAGATTTTTTACATTTGTAATCACTAGGTTTTAAAATACTCTGTGAGAGCCACAGCCGCTGAGACGGAGGATAGTTTTGTCTCAGTGGTGTCAGCACTGCAGAGATATTGCATCTTGGAAAGTGAAGATAGTTACTTCTTTGGTGGGAGAAGGTAGTGTTGTACATATAGATGAGGAAATACAACTGAGATCGTGACAAAGGAAGTAACGTTTGAGTAAATGGATTGTACCACACCACTTTACGGTAGGCATTCATCGGGAGAATGCCAGACAGATATTCTGAAAACTTAATACTCATTATCACTAGACTGGTGGAACTCGGGTCTATAATACACACATGAATGGCAGAGACAGCCAACCATTCCAAAGATTTTGAAGATCGTGTTCTAGGCACCCACACTAATTCTGTTGACAGATTTTGAGGAGGATTGAAGAATCGCATAAAAGCTATTGATGGATCGATCCCAAAGGGATCTTAATTGCAGCCATTTACATGAATACATATATAAAATGTGGTTTAACTCCTCTCTTGATACTCTTAGTGAAAACTGAGAGGCCTGTTTTTACCACATGTCATCGAAAGGCGTCTTGTGTAAAAATTCCCATGAATACATCTACTTTATTTTCTAAAATTCGTCATCGTCATATGACTGGTGAGTTGAAGGTGATTTGTCCTTTCTGCTACGTTTATGTGCTTAAAGTTCAATTTTGCCCTTGTTAAAGGATAGAATCAGCAAGATCAATCGATCCAAAAGTATGGTGGCTTGCAGTCACCTGAGTGATGAATACATCTGTTGTGCATGGTATGATTTCTCTATGGATTATCCTTAGAGAGTTACTGGCAGACATTTTTGTAATAATACATCAGAGACATTTATTCAGTGTAATATCATGTTTACAATGTTTGGTAAATACAGTTTATAACGATTATGACACTTTTCTGCACTTCAATTCAAGGTGACTGTGACTCTGGATATGGTAGTTTAAATTCGCCTCCTCAGTGTATTTTATAGCATAATATTTAGTCTTCATCCGACATGTCCGAGTAAAATAATAATAATAACTAATAGTATATTGTGCAGTTTTTTTTTCCTTCACTTTCCCCAGTGGAACATAGGGCTCCAAGCTAGTGGCTTGAAGTTTCTGTGGCAGTGTTTATTTTACAGGATAGGGTTGCTAGCCTCATGCCCAACCTTTCCTCTTTACCAGCATTATTTCTGGCTCAACGAGGTAAAGGAGTGCGTCGGCCGGGGATTGAACCCCGGACCATGTGCATGGTCAGCGAGCGTCCTAACCGCTATACCATCGACGCACATTGTGCAAAGTTGTGCCGTTCTATCTTAAGCTGAAATCGATGCCTTATTATATTTTTCGAGAAATGCATAGCAGTATGTTGAAAGCGAGCCAGAGACTGATTGAAACAATAAGAAATGTGATGCATTACATGCTGATGCATGCTGAATGGAAATTCAAGTAGCGCCCAGTAATTTATGCAGGCGGCTAATGTATCCATTACAAATGGGGGGATCACTTCCTTCAAGGTTGCAGATATGCATTGCTGATGTGTGCACGTGTGAGTGCGTGTAAGTGAGCGGAAACTAGATGCAGGGATTCTCACCGATTATCACTGACCATCTGACTTTAACTATGATCTGAAACTCATCCAGAAATACTACCACTAGATGCAGAAAGACTGGCAGTGGATCCCAATCCTCCACCAAAAATGGAAGTCCTGAATGCAATCGTGCTTCGGAAGGCTAAAGAGACAGTAGGACCGATCGGAATCCCCCCAGAAGCACTGGAAACTGATCAAGAGGCAGCACCCGGTATGATGATGCCACCACTGGAAAAGTTGTGGAAAGGAGAAATGGTATCTGCTGACTGGCAGAAAGGTTATGATGTCAAACTACCGAAAAATGACGACTTAAGTCTCTGCAATACCTGGCACTTAATCGAGCTCTCGCCCATGCCAAAATCATTATCAGTTGACGTCATCGGGAGGGACTAAAAGATGCAATGTAATGCACAACTCCGCTCCCGAACACGCTGGATTAAGGAAAAGCAAGCCACGTGCGAATCAGACTGCAACTCTACCCATCATCATCGAATACATCACACAATCGCAGTTCACTCATCACCTCAAATTCATCGACTCTGAAAAACCTCTACACAGCTCAGTGTTGACTGTGGAGTAATTTTCAAACTAATTCAACACTAGATAGTGCTCCAAACTTTCATCAACTTCATTCAGTAGCTGTATGACAATGTCACATGTCAAGTGATCCACAGTGGGAATCTCAGAAAAGTCATTGACGTGAAGGCGGGGGTATCACAAGTCGACCTACTATCACCCAGGATGATCTCTTATAAATATAGTCGACTGCATTATGCATCAAACTGTGCATAGCGAGTGAGAAGATAGGAATACGTTGAACCGATAAGAAGACTGTGGAAGATATAGACTTCACGACCCAATGTCACACAAACTTGAAGACTTATATGCAAAAATCAACAAATTGGCGGGAGAAGCTGTGAGCGAAGACAGGACTTCAAGTGAACAGAAAGGAGGAGGAGGTGATAAGGATACCTAACCACCAACAACGACAAAAGTAATAACGAGCGTCAGTCACTATCAACAGGAAACATTTGAAAAACGTCAATTCCTTCACTGATCTAGTCAGTGTCGTTTCAACTACTGGTTCTTGACAGAGATGTGGATGTGGAAACCAGTTAGAATTGGAGAGGCAAGATGGGCCTTCACTTCGAAATCAGTCTGTGAATCTTCCGAACTCGACATAAGCAACAAAATTTGGATTGCGATCAACAGGGTTAAGTCATTTCTCCCATGGGGATTAGAAATTTAGCGTGTCACGGAAAACGTTTCCAACTCCATTATGGGTAAATTTTATTTTGATAGAGTCTCACAGTGTTATACAGTAATATTTACTGATGACGTTTCGAGCACAATTTATTGCTCATAATCATATCACCTTGATATGATTATGAGCAATAAATTGTGCTCGAAACGTCATCAGTAAATATTACTGTATAACACTGTGAGACTCTATCAAAATAAAATTTACCCATAATGGAATTACACTCTACCACAGTGCCCAAGTTTTATTCTTATATCAACGTTTCCAACTGCCAGCTGCAGACTTTCATCAACAGGTTTTCCCATTCGCTGGCTTCCTGCTGAAGATTAGATGGCCAGTGAAGAGAATTAGGAAGGAGGAATTACAGCGGGGGAAGAAAGCCCAACCACGAACCTATCGCTTAACGAAGAAATATTGTGAATAAATTGGAGGTGGATAGGATGTAGTTTGAGGAGACAGTTGGGTGATATCGCAAGTGAGGCTCTCCAGTGGAAGGTGAATTGGGGGTTAACGATAATTTGGGCTGGCATCAGAGTATGATATGGAACTGATCGTGTGAGTGGGAGGAGATGAGAGCCTACGACTGATCGGGGGGAGGGCTACAGCTGACAGCAGAGAACAAGGTGAAATGGAAATGTCCGGCTTAAGCCCCATACCCAACTCGGAACCCAAGGGAACAAAAGTAATAATAAAAATAATATGACTTCAAAATAATGAAATATCCTGTGAAATTATATTTTATACGAAAACTTATACACTGTTTGATACAGTTGACACAGTTTCAGTTAGTGATAAACATTGAAATGCATGGATTTTTAACTTTAACAACAAATTAAATATTTGTGAGTGTAGTTATTTAAAAAGGCTGGTTTTAACTGATCAAGTGAATTGTGACAGTCATTCGTTTCACCTGAATATTCATTGAGAGGAAAAAATAACAGCGTCATCTATAAACAACATTTGTTTCGGTAAGCGTCATACCAGTCACATTTTTTTCTCGTTAAACAAGCTGATGAGATCAGAGGTGTGAAAATTAATTGAAGTCACTAGATGATAAATGATAACTAGGAGGGAATGTTTACTTTTGATTGCACACTAGTCAGTAACTAGTATAATGTGTCTAGTCCTATCTTCGCTGCAGACTGAATTTTATCAGTCAAGCTTGCAATGTGGCCACCATGCTAGGTGACTCGCCATTACGGTGCACTGTAAATTGTTGGTATTAGATGGTTGGAGGCAATCGACAGGAAGCCTTGGACCTAGGTTTCGCGCTAGTTGGCACTCATCAGCAAGGCGTATCTGCAACGACTAGTCAAGGCTTCCTGCCGATTGCCTCCAACCATCCAATAGGGAATGTTTACGCATTACTTTTCAGTAATGGAGAAAACACAAAAAAATCAGCAGTGATTTAAGCCTAAGCATAACACTTTGTGCCACTGTGACATGTATTGGTAGAAGTTAGAATTCATTGGCTGGTAATTGGACCGGGTCCCAATGGCTGAGTGAATGGTGCTCTACGAGGTCGCCTTGTAACCAGAAGGTTCTGGGTTCGAACCTCAGTAGGTACGTGCTGTCCAGTTCTCCCTACTGGTTTCCAGTGGTTCCCTAACCGATGTGAACTCGTTATTAAAACCTGTAACCAATCAAATCCCTGCAAAATATTACTGTTCGCCACTGGATAAGGAATATTCGATATGACGAACAGTTTTTATTTCCAATTATTAGTTTTGTAGGGATTTTTTTGATTGCATGGAGGATTCCATCATGAGCTGACATCATTTGGAGAACCACTGGAAAACCTGGGAGTACTGGACAGCTGCTTCGTCCTAGTTTGGTACTCTTCAGCAGTACGCACTCACCGGGATTCGAAACCAGGACCTTCTGGTTATAAGGCGAGCTCGTAGACCATTGAGCCACTGGAACCCAATCCAATGGTCCTTGAATTCTAACTTCTGCCAATTCACGACATAGCGCAATGTCTTCTTCGATGATTTTGTGCCTCATCTTCAACCTTCTGTACCCTACTGGTCACGGCTTCTCACTAGAACCCCAGGTTAACTGCCTGAATAGGGCCAGTCACTAGTGAGCATCAGATTAATTTTCAAGTATTGGTTTTGTAGGGATTTTGTTTGATTGCATGGAGGATTTCATCATGAGCTGACATCAGTTTTTATTTACCCAAGTATACGTTATCTCAACAATTAGTGCTTTGCTCCTTATGCCTGTAGTTCTAATGAGGTGATGCTTTCAAACAGACTATTGAATAGCTGTCTATCTTTTTACACTGAAACCTGTGACCACGTCTAACAGCTCACCATCGATGGTTTGATACAAACAAAGTCTTCTTCTAAGATTACAAAAATATTTTTTACACACTTCAGTTGTGCAAAACACCTACCATGTCCAGTAGTAGTTCATCACAAGCGTAATGTAACTAGTTAAACAGGTTTCTTATTTAAGAAATTCGAAGCTTTCTTCTGGACAGTTTTCACTATCAACACTGAGATTCTTGTCAATAAAAATAGGCAAGGTAGTGGTTTCAGGATAGAGCCAGTATGCCTAGCTGGGTAACTAGACTGATCATTGATAAACGCAATGTAATCAAAATACTTTAACAACACACAAAGTATGAGGTTTGAAAGATTTAAGCCAACTTCCCTCAAAATCACTCTCGTTTTCAGGATGACATGGAGACAGAGAGAGATAGGAAGTCTTATTTATGTCCAGTAAAATTCAGAAACCTGGTTCTGTGGGTGTCGTCTGTCTTCACATATCGAAATGTCCAAGGTAAACGGTTATATCGAGTAGCGAAATGAGAGACTTTGGAATGACAGGATTGAAAATAAATATAGTTTATAGACCGCAACTGATACCATTTCAGCAGAAAGCGGTAGGATATCTCTGGACATAACATCTTTATTCACAAATGTACCTCTGGTAGAAACAGTTAACTGCATATGTGAACAAGTGAATAACCAGTCGACAAACATTAGCATCCGTACTGAAATCCTCAAAGAATTGTTATTAGGGTATACCATGAATGTAAATTTCAAATTTGATGTGACACTCTACAGACAAATGGACGGAGTGGAGATGGGCTCCCCATTTCCACTGATTTCTTTCTCAGTAAACTAGAAAGTGGACCTTTGAACAACCTTATCAGAAAGTTCTCATTTTATTGCCGGTATATGGATGACACCTTCATTCTTTGTGAAAATGATTCGGATAGGAGTACAATAATAACTGAATTCAATGAAGTACGTTCTGCTAAGAAATTCACGTGCAAAGAGAAATTCCAAAACAGAATTGCCTTCCTGGATGTCCTCATTGCAAGAAAACCAGATGGTAGCATAAAAATAAATTTGCATGGAAAAAGTACATGGACAGGATCATATAAACATTTTCATAGCTTCATTCTTCTCAAGTACAGAAGAAATCTAGTAAGGACCCTCACTCAGCCACAGGGTTACAGCTTTATGCTGAGAAGAAGTAACTGAAGATAAATTAAACATTGCATATGATACTTTGATTGAAAATAGCTATCCCGACAAATGTATCAAGAAACGCATAACAAAGAAAGCGGAAAAGTACTACTCACTATCCGTAAACAAGAAGCCTTTATATATACAACTGCAATTCAAGGGTGATATACTTGGCAAAATGATTACAAAGAAGTAAAGAAAACCAGTTCAAAGAACTTTTAATGCTGGCGAACTACACGTCTTATTCTCTGCACGACCGATGTTGATTCCTCGACTGAAAGATGAAGTACCCAGACTAACCACTCCTAATTGTGTCTACCAATTCAGCTGCGCTTGCGGAGCGAATTACATTGGCCGTTGCTCTAGGAACTTGATTTTTCGTGCTCGAGAACATCTCCCACTATGGCTAAGTAAAGGTGTAGTGAAAACCATCAACAGTTCGATATTGAACCATCTGCTGCAAACCGGCTACAAAGCCAGCGTGGAAGAATCCTTCTCTATCATCTACCGGGTGCCAAATAAATTGCCAAAAACATTGAGGTACCGTACGCTCCAGGCAGTAGAGGCTATCGCGATTCGCGTAAAATAACCAGTGCTTTGTGTGTAGAAGAAGCAAGTCCAGCCACTACTACTGCCCTAGCCAGCCTTCAGTAGAGACTACAAGTTCATGAATTTGTCTTTTTTTCTCCTGATTTTTCTGATATTCAGTTTATTGCTATGTTGATGCTATTGAACTGTAATCCATTGATATTATTGATTCGATGTTGTTTAAACAACGTTACTGTTCTTAATAACGCTAGTTCATTCAACATTATGTATATAAAACCGTAGAGCCTGATGATGACGTTATCGAAAAGAGTATTCTTTGTTTAAGGAAAACTTGTTATTGACGAAATTTACCAACTAATAAAAAGTAAATCATATGACAAGAAAGTTCAAATTCCAAATCAGTAAAGATGATCAATAGAGATGTAAATCATGACAGTGGTTTCCAGGAGACACAATTCTACCATTCATGGAGTCCACCTTATACTAAAACGTATGCTGAAGATGTTATTTACAAGGACGGCGAAAGCCTCTCAATTAAGCCATCAACCAGCTCAGAGAAAACAACTAATTCAATGTCACCATAGTTTTAGGGGAGGGAATTTAAACAAATGTCCTTGAAAAAGGCAATAAATACAGTTTTTCTTTCAAAAGACAATGGGAATATGAAAGTATTCATATATGATAATATACAATCATAAATAATATCTAATTTATGACTTGAATCGGTAAACTGGTATACTAACTGCAAATACCTTATATTCATGTAACTGCCTCATCTATATGCACAAGTCCTAAGACCTCAGGTTTTACAGAATACCGAAAATTCAGGCGAAAATGTTTCAGGAATTTTCCAGTCCTAAATTATGCGGCAATATTTAAGATCTACCATATTATTAGGCAATGAATGTTTGACTAAAGGCCCTTTCAAGTTAGGATATTTCTCACAAAGCATACCCCATGAAAATGAGATAGAATGATGCAAATAATCTGCTGGATGGTAATTAGCAGTGGATGGAAACCAGAATGTGCATTTCGTCCTATTTGGGACCCGTCAGTAAGGGGGATGTACCTGCACTCCTCAGTAAGTGAGTGAGTGAGTGATGGTGTTCCCCCCACTGAGACTCGAACCAAGTACCCAGCGTTGTCCTCTAGACCACTTGGGCCACGACAGCCACCTCTTGTTGTCATCCACCAAATTACTCCAGGTTAAATCATCTGGCATCATAGCAGCATCCGGACAAGGAGCCGACATGTTAACCCGGGGCCGAGTACTCCAGTCCAATCAATCCATCAACGGGAAAGTTCAGATTGAATTAGAGAATAATGAAAGTGTTTGAACAAATCACTATTAGTCCAAAGAGTCGACTTCTTACTGTTTAAGAAGAGTTGCCACCAATTCCTGACAAAAAACTCATACAGGCAAAATCAACTAGCATCAACCGAGATTCGTAAAATATATTTATATTGCACAGTGACAAAATTAAGGAATGCTCCTGCTCTTTATTATAAAAACAAAGAAGAGCTGTGTTCCCAAGCATTTAAGACGTCGAACAGTTACAGTGTGTGTGTGTGTGTGTGAATCGCTTTCAAATACCTTGCTCTTCACCAATAATAGTCTGGTTGAAAGTTACACTTGAATGACTGCTAATTTTTCCACTGGCTGTGTCATTTCGCCTGAATGACGGTGTCTGCTTACTGGTGTGGGAAACAGTTTCCAAGGTATAATTATTGTCTTCTGCATCGTCGTCTAGCAACTTTTGCTCTTGAAAACTGGTATTATTACTTCGGTTCGACGACCGCATTGTCCCGTATTTCGATCGTACTGTTGAATTGGGATTCAATAATTCTGTTGGATAGACAGTGTGAATACTGTCGTTCTGGTAGATGTCCAGATGATCTTTTGAGTATTGATATACTGGAGGTAGACTTCCCATTTGATAGCTGTTAGGCCATTGCATGAAAAATACTGAACCCATAGAAGGATCTATACGTCAAGTTAAAATATCCAACAATGAATAGATTATTAGGAAATTTAATGACAAGCAAAAAAACACATTAAAAACGATAATATACTTACTAACTTATTTTTTCATATATGAGTATTCAGATTCGGCTTAGGATAAAAACTCTGAGGTTTTATTGAAGTTCATCTGACAGTCATATGTATGTACTCGTAAATACTATAAACTTCATAGACCTAAAGTTGAAAAAAAACTACCTAGAGATTGTTTCTAGGAATTTGATTTCTTTCAAGTTGGAAAACAGAGTGATGTCAGTTAGAGAACCATTGGAAACCAGTAGGAAGTACTGGACAGGTGTTTCGTCCAAGTTCGGAACTTACCGACAGTACGCAACTCCTGGGAATCCATCTAATGACCCATGAATTCTAACTCCTATCACTCTGTAATTTTATCACTACCATCAGGCGCCAATATCATCGGCGAGTATTTTTCTTCAATTCCGAAATCCTGTAGGTAAGTCCCACACTAGGACGAAACGTCTGTCTAGTACTTCGCATAGGTTCTCAATGGTTCTCTATTATTATATTATTATTGTTCCCTTGGGTTCCTAGTGGAACATAGGGCTTCAACTGCACGTCTCCACTTGTTTCTGTCTTCTGCCGTACTTTTCACCTGCATCCATGTTAATCCATACTGTTTCCACTCCATTTCACACGATCTCCTCCATGTCACCTTTGGACGTCCCACTCACCACTTCCCTTTCAGGTTCCACTCGAGGGCCTGACGCCCGATGTCACCCAGCGGCGGCCTCCTCAGCGAGTGTCCAATCCATCTCCACTTTCTCGTGCATATTTGTTGAGGGATTGGTTCTTGTTTTGTTTGCTCCCATAGTTTCTTGTTGGTGATTCTTTCCGGCCATCTGATCTTCAGTATAGAGCGAAGACACTTGTTGATAAAGGTCCGCAACCGGTTGGAAATTTTCGCTCTTTGTGACCCGCCAAGTTCCTGATCCCTATAGAAGAACTGACTGACTTGACGTTTGTATTGAAAATCCGAATTTTGTTGTTGATGCTGAGTGTCGAAGATTTCCAGATTGGTTTCAGGTGGATGAATGTGTTTCTCGCCTTCCCGATTCTCGATTTGACATCTTCGTCCGTTCCTCCTGTAGTTGAGACAATGCCCCCTAGATAAGTGAATGAGGTAACCTCTTTCAAATCTCTCCCGTTGATGGTGACTGGCACTGGATGTTGCCTAGATTACTAGCTCACTAGTTTTCTAGCCGGTCCCAAGCCCGGATAAAGAGGGAGGGTTAGGGCGTGGTGCTAGCAACTGCACCCCCAAAACTCAACCAAATTGCTACAGAAACTTCAATGGTTCTCTAACCGATATCAATCCGTGATAGAACTTAAAACTATCACTTGCTCACATTTAAAAATGTGGAAGTGCCTAATATCTGCACGTGTTCAGTGTTTTCCTCACGCAGCTTCAATAAAGAAGCAGGATAATTCAAGAATTTTTGCGTTGAAACGAAAGATACAAAATAGCGCTTACAAGGGACTTCCATTTGTTATCTAAACTACACATAGTCCGGTCAATCAGCGATTGTTATTTCGTATTATATACGATTACTTCCAATGATTATGAGCAATAAGTTTTGCTCGAAACGTTGTCCAGTTACTAATACTTTATCCCTGTGTATTAAATCGAACAAACGGGTGAACCGAGAGAATACCGACCACGGAATGCAAACGCACCAATGATGCTGAACGCTTACTATTCGTCGGATGACAAAACTTGCCATGGATACTATACAAAACGCCATTTACTTACAAGAAAAATTGACATACTAATAGTGAAACAAACTAAAGACAATATTTTACCTTGATTTAACCGAGAAACAATTCCCAACTACAATGAAGGGAATCACTTTTCAAATTTCCCAGCTATCAGAACGGTTTCGTCGATATGAACAATGAAATACTCTCCTTTTTGCATACATTTATCTATCTAGTCTTTGCTGTAACTGTAACCCTAATACTTAGCCTAACGCTGACGCTTAACCCTAATTCTAACTTGCTATCACTCCACTGTCCAAGCAATACTTGAAAATGAGATCAGGCTGAAATTTGCACCTCAATTCGCGCAAAGCTTTCATACTGGAGCTTTAATCCAAGCAGGTTCTGTAATTCAATGAACAACACGTATTCAAGGTTATTGATGCGTTCGCACTCCGTCGTCACTATTCTTTAGGTTGGCCAGTATGGAATCTGATATGGAATTACATCCTGTCACAATGCTCAAGTTCTACGCTTTAGGAGATTGTGGTTATGGCAATTAGAAATTTAAAAAAAAACAGTTAGTTTGATGAACTGTACATGAGGAATAGTAATGCTTGGACAAATATCAATAATATCAGTGGCTATCGTTTGTCATATGGTGTGATAAACTTCCAGTTGCATGTACCTATCTGTGTGTACAATCTACAGCATATACACCCGTAGGATAGAAAGAAGGATTTGTGTCTGCATATCTAAACACATTCCGAGAAATATGCGTCTGAAAAATGTAAAAGTTTTTAGCAGTTCGACTGCACAGCACTTGTTAAACAGTCGTCATCAAATTGATGCAATAAAAGCCCTTAAGTAAAATTCAAGACGACTTCAGATTGATACATATGGATGGAGTGATTACCTGTAAACGATTAAAACAGAATTTAAGCATCCGGAAGGAAACTGCTGTTCGTCTAGCCTTACCAGGGGAAATATACCTCACGTTATTTAGGTTTTTAAGATTTTAATTATATTTCGACTTTACAATGTGATTTTCTATTCTTAACTTTATCTATATCTGTCTTCGCGACAGGAATACTTTTGACCGGTGTTTAACTCAATTATTTGACTCTTACATAAGTTTTTGCGCTGTTGATTTTACCCCTTTATTCAAGTTATAACATTTGTTGGTAATTTTACAGTAGGCCTTAATTACTCCTATGCATACTGACAAGCGTAACAACGACTTTTGCGCGTTTGGTTGATGATAGTTGATCACGTGATATTAAATATCCTTCACCTTTATGGTCAATAACTAGTGTATATGAATATTTTCGTGCGTCGGTGGCATAGTGGTTAGGACGCTCGCCGACCATGCATATGGTCCGGGGTTCGATCCACGGCCGACGCACTCCTTTACCTCGCTAAACCAGAAATAATGCTGGTGAAGAAGAAAGGTTGGACATGAGGCTAGCAACCCCATCCTGTTATATAAGCACTGCTACAGAAACTTCAAGCCACTAGCTTGAAGCCCTATGTTCCACTGGGGAACGTGAAGGAAAAAAAAATAAATATTTTCTGCATCGATATTGCAATTATTCATGAGTATATGCTTTCGAAGTGCATACAGGAGTAAGACAAGCTGGCTGCTTATATCACCGATGCTATTCTTAATTATGGTGGACTGGATTGTGCGTCAGAATTTGGAGAGAGAGAGGAGACAGGAATACGCTGGACCACCGATAAGAAGACTCTGGAATATCTGGATTTCACAGATGGCATATTTTTAATGTCACACAAACTCAAAGACTTCGAGGCAGGCGAAAACCAACAAACTGGCTGAAAAAGCAGCCAGAGAAGATGGGACTGCAGATGAACATAGAGAAGACGGAGGTGATGAAGATAACCAACGAACCGAAACAACAGCAGCAACAACCAGCACCAATCACCATAAACAGGAGAGATTTAGCAGAGGTTACTGCCCTCACTTATTTAGGAAGCATCGTTTCAACTACAGGCAGGCGGAACGGATGAAGATGTAAAAGCCAGTCAGAATCGGAAAGGCAAGGTACGCCTTCATCTGTTCTCGTGCAGCATAAGGAACAAGATTCGGAATTTACACACCAATGTGAAGTCGGTTCTTCTATACGGGTCAGAAACTTGGCTAGAGTGTCAAGAAAAGGATTTCCAACAGGTTGCAGACTTTCATCGACAGCTGCCCACTTCGCTGACTCCATATTGAAGGTCGAACGGTCAGAAAGAGTTAGTGACAAGAAACTCTGCAGTGGGACAAACCAACTAAGAGCTGATCGCTTAACAAATATGTAGGAGAAAATGCAGATGGATTGATCGGGCACACATTGAGGAGGCCGTCGAATGACATTGCGCGTCACGCCATCGAGTGGAATCCCAGTGCGAAGATACAAGTGGGTCATTCTAGGGTGACATGGAGGAATCCGTGTGAGAAGATGAGAGATTGTGGGCAATCGTCGTCCAAGCTGAAAAGGACGGCAGAAAATAGGACAGAACGGATTGTGTTGTTGAAGCCTTATGTTCCACTCGGAACTCAAGGGAACAATAATAATAATAAGTAACTGATAAGAACTAACGAAATACATAATGTCTTCATTTTATCCTGCTGAGTGTGTCATCTTCCCTGATTTTTCCGAATTTCAGTAAGTTAGATTGATTGGCGTAACACGGATAAGTTGTGAAGATGACATGGAAATCTAGTTTGGCGCAGAATTCTAGCCAATGGTGCATAGATTATTATTATTATTATTGTTCCCTTGGGTTCCTAGTGGACCATAGGGCTTCAACTGCACGTCTCCACTTGCTTCTGTTTCCCGCCGTACTTTCACCTGCATCTATGTTAGTCCATACTGTTTCAACTCCTCTTCACACGATCTCCTCCATGTCACACTTGCACCGGCGAATCACTCGCCGCTTACCTTTCGGCTCCCACTCGAGGGCTGACGCGCGATGTCACCCAGCGGCGGCCTCCTCAGCGAGTGTCCAATCCATCTCCACTTTCTCGTGCATATTTCTTGGGCGATTGGTTCTTGTTTTGTTTGCTCCCATAGTTTCTTGTTGGTGATTCTTTCCGGCCATCTGATCTTCAGTATAGAGCGAAGACAGCTGTTGATTAAGGTCTGCAACCTGTTGGAAATATTCCTGGTGACACACTGGCCAAGTTTCTGATCCCTATAGAAGAACTGACTGACTTGACGTTTGTATTGAAAATCCGAATTTTGTTGTTGGTGCTGAGTGACGAAGATTTCCAGATTGGTTTCAGGTTGATGAATGTGTTTCTCGCCTTTTCGATTCTCGATTTGACATCCTCGTCCGTCCCTCCTGTAGTTGAGAAAATGCTCCCTAGATAAGTGAATGAAGTAACCTCTTTCAAATCCCTCCCGTTGATGGTGGTTGGCGCTGGATGTTTCTGTTGTTGTTGTTGGTTGGTTGGTTATTTTCATAACCTCCGTCTTGTCTATGTTCACCTGCAGTCCTGTCTTTGCTGCTTCTTCGACCAGTTTGTCGGTTTTCACTTGTAAGTCTTCGATTTTGTGTGACATCAAACATAAATCATCCACGCGCGAAATCCAGGTCTTCTAGATTCTTCACATCGGTCCAGGATATCCGTGTCTTCTCGTTTCCCACTGTCTGACGCATAATCCAGTCCACCACAATTAGGAATATCATTGGTGATAATAAGCACCCTTGTCTGACTCCTGTGTTTACTCCAAACGCCTCGCTGAGTTTTCCGTTGTGGATCACTTGACATGTGCCGTTGTCGTACAGCTGTTGAATAAGGTTGATGAATATTTGGGGTACGCCATAGTACTCGAGTAGTTTCCAAATTACTTCGCGGTCAACGCTGTTGAACGCCTTCTCAAAGTCTATAAAGTGGAGGTAGAGGTTTGATTGCCATTCCATGATTTGTTCGACGATGATGCGTAGAGCTGCAATTTGGTCAGAACATGATTTTCCTTTCCTGAATCCAGCTTGTTCTGGTCGGAGTTCTGTATCCAGTACGTCCTTTATTCTCTCCAGCATGATGCGACTCAGGATTTTACTTGGCGTCGACAGGAGTATGATTCCTCGCCAGTTCTTGCAGAGTCCTAAGTCGCCCTTCTTTGGTAGTTTCACCAGGTAACCTTTCCTCCAGTCAGTAGGCACCTTTCCCTCTTTCCAGATCTTTTGCAATAATGGAGTCAGCATATCTGCTGTCATCTCTGGGTCCTTTTTCAGTGCTTCAGGCGGTATTCCATCTGGTCCAGCTGCTTTTCCAGCTTTCAGAAGCTTGATTGCATTCATGACTTCAGCTTTCATTGGAGGATTGGTGTCAACTTGCAGTTGTGTACGTGCTGTTGTTGGTATTTCTGGACGGGTTGTAGGTGGTGATCGGTTAACGAGTCCTTTGAAGTGGTGAAGTGGCGCATAGATTGCTGTCATTATATTATATTTAAATTCAATTGGATTCTGAGTGGAACATAGGGCTTCAGCAGAACGTCTCCATTTTATCCTGTCTTCTTTAGTCCTTCTAAGCTGACCGCACAATTGTCCATAGTCTTTCATCCCCTCATCACACAATCTCCTATATATCACTATAGAACTAATCGTTTCCAGTTCACTTTCCACTCAAGTCTCTGAACATCGTCTGATGTTTACTCAACGATCTCGTCAGGGTGTGTCTGATCCATTTCCTTTTCCTTCTGCATATCTACTGTACAGTCGGTTGGTCTGTTGAGAGAGGTCCTTGTTATTGGTCCTTAATGGCTAGCCAGAGAAGCCAGGTCTTTATTAAAAGTGTGGGGTAGTTTGCTAGAAATGCCTTTCGTGACTAGATCAGTGCTATACTAGCCGTAAAATTAGGTCCATGTGCTAAGTAGGCCATTATTTCAGTTGTGATTATCACGACTGATACTTATCTCTATTGTGTGGATGAATGCATGATATACAACTGCGTCGGTGGCACAGTGGTTAGGACTCTCGCCGACCATGCACATGGTCCGGGGTTCGATCCCCTGCCGACGCACACCCGATATCTATGGTCGGTCTGAATTTGGGCTACCGATATCCATGCTGAAAATTCCATACTTGTACTGAAAATACGGTGTGGAATCAAGCTGTAAGTCAAAAAAAAAAAAAAATCAAAAAAAATCAAAATATTCATCATTACACTAGCTGCGGATCTATGTTCCCTCGTGTCAATCCTAACTATATCAATCTGCCGGTAAATCTAGGAAACAGACGGGATTTAACACTTTGAATTATCCCATTCACATATACCGTATTGTTGACTTCAGTTTGTTGTAATTTTTATTATTTTATGTTGCGCTCTCCATTCATCACACAAATCAATTTACCCGCATATATTCTTTATTCTGAAATTTAAACAAATCAGAGTTATGTGAACGCATTCTTTTTCTTTCTGTATGTTGTTCCCCTGTTTCCTCTTATTACCTTTGAGCTCAGTTGTCATGAAACCGATGAGTTAGGAGTCTGAGGGTGATACGGAGGAAATAAAAGCCTATGGTGAATCTTGGAGCCAGTTAGAAAGGATTGCAGAAAAGAAAGTGGGCAAAGTTAAACTTAAAGCACCACTAACTACTAATCAGCGAATGACCTTGAATGCACCAATCACATGGAGGAAGGCATTTTTGGTATGGAATACATATATTTATGCAAAAAAGGAATGCGTTAAAACTGTATAAAGCGGTTACATACGATACTTTTCTCTCACATACGATAAGAACATCTCTCAGTTTGGCATAGAAGTACCAGTTGGAAAGTTACTTCACATCCTAAATGACTATAAATGACATCACTTTGAGATCCATTAATGGTCCTAATCCTGTTTTTTAACCTTCCCCAAAAGCCGTCTATAGAATCTGTGTGTGCCCCCATAATGGAATACACAAAATCATTAGAATAGTTGACTGTGTGGTGAATATATCCAAGGGATGACGGCGAGTTATAACCCCTTTCCATTCATCTGTGTGTATTATAGCTCCCTGTTTCACAATTCGAGTGATAATAGGTATTAAGGTAGTTGACTTTCTTTCTGCTATCCTCTCGATGAATCCTTTCAGTGGGAAGGTATCATATGAACCAATCACTCAAACATTATTCGCTCGTTCTCGACCACAATTTTTTTCCTTCAATAAGACATTTCCATCCAGGTGTACCCAATAATTACAAATATAAAAAATCTGGATTAAGGACAAGTCGGACCTGGCAGAAACTGTTCCTACGAAATATTAGAATCATCAGCTCACCTTCCCTGACACTAACTCGTCTAAGCAAATTGCACCACAATGAAAATATCCATCAAACGATCTGCAGAACTTTTTTATACTCATGACACCTCCACATGAACAAATCCTTTCCTTCATAAGCAACCCCGAATCCAAGTAATACTGGAAAAGCTTATCCTCACCAAACTACAAGCGCATCTGTGTTAGAGCAGGGATTTGACTCAAATCAGGAAGAATAGAACCTTCAACTCACGTGGATGAAACTCATTGGACCATTCAAGGTCATTGGCTGATTGTTAGTTAATGGTGCTTAAAGTTCAACTTGGCAAACAAGCCTAATGTTCCAATAGGAAAATAAAGCAAATTCTTCGAATATATGATGTGTCAAATGTGGTCTAGGAGTAACTTCGGACAGTTTCCAAAACTACCAAATCAAGAAGCTTTCGTAGGCAGATGGAAATAAATCGTTTGAAGTTATAAGCAGTGCACTTATAGATGAGAAAATTATGAAACCGTGCTAGAATGTACTAACTCATTATAGCCTCATTTAACATTTGCACTTTTTCGTTTATATTAATAATTGTAGAAAAATGTTATCAGGATAGCCTAGTGAGAAGTACAAAATAGTCTAATCAGGTAACATACTTTAATTTATTGTCGTAGAACTAAATCTGTAATTACGTTCTAGGGTAGGCGTATAAGGTATGTGGGAACAGTCGCAACATCTAATAAATAACTAATATCAGCCAAATAGATACCTCAGTTTGGAAGGAAAGAAAGCTACTTGCTGATTGGAAGAAAGACAACCTTTCCAGACTAACAAGAGGAATTTAGCTTTTGCAAGAACTGTACCGAATCATGCCCTGGTCCACGCCGAAATCATTATCAGTTGACGTAATCGGGAGGGACTAAAAGATGCAATGCAATGCACAACTCCACTCCCGAACACGCTGGATTAAGGAAAAGGAAGCCACGTGCGAATCAGACTGCAACTCTACCCATCATCATCGAATACATCACACAATCGCAGTTCACTCATCACCTCAAATTCATCGACTCTGAAAAACCTCTACACAGCTCAGTGTTGACTGTGGAGTAATTTTCAAACTAATTCAACACTACAGAGTGCTCCAAACTTTCATCAACTTCATTCAGTAGCTGTGTGACAATGTCACATGTCAAGTGATCCACAATGGGAATCTCAGAAAAGTCATTGACGTGAAGGCGGGGGTATCACAGGTCGACCTACTATCACCCATGATGATCTCCATGAATATAGTCGACTGGATTATGCATCAAACTGTGCATATCGAGTGAGAAGATAGGAATACGTTGAACCGATAAGAAGACTGTGGAAGATATAGACTTCACGACCCAATGTCACACAAACTTGAAGACTTATATGCAAAAATCAACAAATTGGCGGGAGAAGCTGTGAGCGAAGACAGGACTTCAAGTGAACAGAAAGGAGGAGGAGGTGATAAGGATGCCCAACCACCAACAACGACAAAAGTAATAACGAGCGTCAGTCACTATCAACAGGAAACATTTGAAAAACGTCAATTTCTTCACTGATCTAGTCAGCGTCGTTCCAACTACAGGTAGTTGACAGATATGTGGATGTGGAAACCAGTTAGAATTGGAGAGGCAAGATGGGCCTTCTTTACTTCGAAATCAGTCTGTGGATCTTATGAACTCGACATAAGCAACAAAATTCGGATTGCGATCAGCAGGATTAAGTCCTTTCTCTCATGTGGATTAGAAATTTAGCGTGTCACGGGGAACATTTCCAACTGGCAGCTGCAGACTTTCATCAACAGGTTCTCCGTTCGCTGGCTTCCTACTGAAGATTAGATGGCCAGTGAAGAGAACTAGGAAGGAGGAATTACGGGAGGAAAAAGGTCAGTCACGAACCTATCGCTTAACGAAGAAATATTGTGAATAAATCGGTGGTGAATAGGATGTAGTCTGAGGAGACAGTTGCGTGATATCGCAAGTGAGGCTCTCAAGTGGAAGCTGAATAGGGATAACGACGAGTTGGGCGTGTGTGTCCTAGGTCGACATGAAGGAGATCGTGTGAAGAAGAGATGAAGGCTTATAGACATTGAAATCGTGCCTCTGACATCTTAAAGAACAACAGTATATGTATGTGTGTGTGGCCAGACACGTTCATAGACACCTACCTGCATGATTGTCTAAAGAAGAGTGCTGAACTGTTAGTCAACAGCTCGATTCTGGTGCATATAACTACTTTCATCAGTTACTTCATTTTAGGTTTATATGTATATATAAGATGACATCAAGCAGTCCGAAGGAATTTGGCTTACTTCTTTATTTAGGTAACGGGAGGTGTAGCGGTCCATTCAAAAAAGCCTGAACTTTGTGTTCAGAAATATTTTATTCAGTCGTTCTTACTACAATAGCCTGAGTGTCAGTTTTATTTGCTTCAGTTGTTGCATAACAGACTGTGTGTAATAATATTTTTGTGTGTGACCCAGTTTCAATTCCATGCCTTCTGGTTTCTTAACAATTATATTCAAATGAGTGATCATCGCTTAGCTATTCACAACTATTATATTTTCGTCATTAACTGATATCGGTTACACAGCTTTTGTTTAGAGAAAGTTTACTAAAACCACGAGACAATAGGTGGAATTTGCAGCCTGGATTGAGAATTAACGTAGGTGTAGAACTTGAGCACTGTGGTAGAATGTAATTCCAAATTAAATGAGTTTATGTGAAATAACACACAATGATAACTTCACTATCACAAATTACTGCTCATAATCGTATCAGTTTAGACACATGGGTTCATAACTTATCTCTCCCTCCCTCCTACCCTTGTTGTTTGTTACCACTTTCCATATTACCGGTACAGGCGTTGCATCATTTCGATTGCAAGTGTGCAGTACTGAATCGATAAACAAATCTTCAGTGATTAACCTATCTCTCTCCACTTAACTTGATTACTTTTTAATACTCTTGCCCTGTTCCACTATATTTCGTGATTACATGCAAGTGAATGCAATGCAATAGCTGAGCTTTCTTCTAGGCTAGCTAAATTTCTATGTTCCAATAATCCAGTTGACCCCAATCTACTTTTTTGACCTATGGAACTGACCTCAAAGTCACTATATGCTATTTGGTAAATTATATTATTTTTCTAAATAGGACCTGTCGGGTCCTTAATCCGATGAGAGACAGTTGCTTGATTTGACTGCCAGCCTGATTCCAGCCTCATTGAGAATTCTAAGTAAGGCCTTTGACGTCCCTTCTTTTAATGGCAGCATTATAGAGGCTTTGAATTCTATATTAGTTTTGTCAGTTTAACAATCTAATTTTTCTATGGTTCTTCACATATTTTTGAATAAATTCTGGTTGATAGTTATTCACTAGAAATATTCCCCGTGTTTGTTCAATTTTGTCATTTAAATCTTCTGACTTTCCAGTTAGGCTCATGGCCCGACCACATTGACATTTAAGTAAACCTATCTTCACTGATTCCGGATAGGATGAATTAAAGTCTAAGTATTTATCAGAGTGTATGGGTTTCCTATAAATGCTAGTATCTGACCCACCATCTTATTTTCGTTTTATTTTACAGTCAGTCTAGCATGGCCAGCACCTGAAGCTGTTCATTTCGCAACTCATAATTGAATTGGATTTCATCTAATATTGAGTTTATATGTGTAAAAAACTGAAAGATATGTTCAGATTTCAGCACCACTAGCCAGGAGCGGGATTAGACGTTCTAAGAGCTTTATTTTCCGAACTGTTCATAAATATGTCTGCTACTCTTGATGATATTGGACTGAGAATGACAATTACTTAGACTTGCCAGTACTACATGTCCAAATGCGGCTAAACTATTACTTCCTATCGCTTCCTGGTGCTTCTTTAAAAAAAAATTATTGAGGAAACAGAAAGAATATGCTGAACACTGAGATAAATCAACTTGTGTTTCTGGTAGACATTTGTAATACCGTGGAAAGCACCTATCAGGAGATTAGAAAGGAAAGCGCACCAGCAGTTCAGCAAAAATTCATCTTTTCGACGAATTCATCCTCAAAAGGTGATAATAATTTCCAACTTGATAGGAAATTTCGAAGGTGTGAGTATAGATTACAAGTGGCTTAGAAACAAAATTGCACAGAATTAGAAAATAGCTGCGTTATATGTTATATGACTCATCGTTCACAGTCATTTAAAAGTTAAACAAGTTCTTCTCATCTCACTGGCTCATCGCATCACGAGAATTTGCAGTACTGACTGCTCAGACGAAGAGCCCTTATTTCTCAAAAATATCCTGACTCAAAATGGATACCCGGCATGTTTCATGGTGAAGAATATGAAACCAAAGCGAAAAAGAGAGAAATACACTTCAGTACCAAAGGAAACACTGTATTTGAATCTGGACTTTAGAGGGATACCCAGTGGCAGCTATTCTAAAGAGAAATATCTCTGGTTTCCTAAAGAAGACCTTTCCTGCAGCAACTCTAAGAGTGATATTATCTAGCCACCCAATGTTTCTAAGCAATATGAAGGACAAACTTCCACAGACGATCACCCCAATTTGCATATTTCAGTTCATTTGTTCCTGCAGAACTAGGAACTCAGGCCATTCTATGCGCGTCTTTTCAAAACGTGTTACAGAAAATTACCCAGCATGGCTGCACAGAGGAGACATAGGTTCAGTCAGAAGCGCCTGTCACACAGCATCTCAAATGACTCATCAATCAAAGTCACTTACAAAGTAATCGAGAATCTATCAAAGACAGTGTATTACCGAATTCTTTTTGCTGCAGAATCCCTCCTTATATTCACCGAACAACCGGAGCTGTATTCAAAAGAAAATAGTTCAATCTCTATATTTATCATGGATCTAGTTCGATCTGATTTCTTAGTTTCCGTTGTTGTTTCTCATCTTCAGTTATAAAACTACTATTTCAATTTGTTTCCATGCTCATCGGTTCCACACTCCAATTAGTTAAAAACTGCTTTACATATTTCTCAGCTATTTTCTAGTCTTGTGCAATTTTGTTCCTAAGCCACTTGTCATCTATACTCATACCTTCGAAATTTCATATCAGGTTGAAAATTGGTTACTGAATTTCATCATGAGCTGACATCGGTTAGAGAATCATTGGAAAACCAGCTAAGAGTACTGCCAGACAGCTGTTTTGTCCTAGTTTGGGATTCTTCACCAGCGCGCACCCACCACAGGGGTTCGAGATTCTAGTTACAAGGCGAGCAAGCTCGTAGACCAATAAGCCAACGGCCAGACCATAAATTCCAACTTCTGCCAGTTATTGACACCTTTAATCCCCCCCGCTTTGCTATTTGTAAGGGATTAAATAATAATTGTAAGCACGTGTAAACCTACGTATATGAGTGCGGTTGTACAGCTGTGCTTTCGGGGATGAAATATCCTTGAGAAGATGAATCATTCCTAAGCTACTGGTGCTTTTCTCTCAAAAATTTGTTAGGCTGAAAATAAATTTGAACATGAATTAATGCTCTCAGCTATCAGTGTAATCAGTGCTACAAGATTAAATATCATAGCCCGCCTAACACTACTACTGATACTGAGTGTGTGTGATGTGCGTGTGCGTATCTGTGTGTATGTAATCTCTCACTTAATAACAAGTTTAATGATATCCAATTTCAGGTTGAATACTTTACGTGAATAAATGTCAACAATAGAATTAACACTGCCAGATTATTTTTTCAACAAAATGTATCATATTACAACGATAAAGGCGGGAGATTGTTACCACCATATACACGTAACTCATAAAAATACCATTTATTAAATGACCTTCGATTTTATGAAATCGGCCTGTTGGCCAGCTGAAATCACTAAATGAAATAAGTTTGAACTCATTGGCCATTACATTCTGGTTCAATTGGCTTAGTCTCATAACCTGAAGTCCCTGAGCTCGATTCTCAGGTGGGGCAATGGGAGTGCGCTGCCGAAGAGTCGCATAGTAGAATGATAGAAACAGCTGTCCAGTACTCCCTGTTAGTTTCCAATAGTTCTTTAGGTGATATCGATGCGTAATCAGAATTGAAATAAAATAATATGCTCAGCAGAGGTGATGAAGATAACCAACCAACAACAGCAACAACAACCAGCACCAATCACTATCACTCGAAGAAATTTGAAAGAGTTTACTTCCTTCACCTATCTAGAAAGCATCGTTCCAATTACAGGTGAAACTGATAAAGAAGTCAAAGCCAGTCAGAATCGGAAAGGCAAGGTACACTTTCTTCACTCTGAAATCAGTTTGAAAATATATTCTGCACTCAACTTGAAAAACAAACTACGGAGTTTCAACACCACTGTATGGGCAAGAAACTTGCAGCGTCCGTCACGAAAAGCGTTTCAAACAGCCAGCTGCACACTTCTATCAACTGTCTTCTTCGTTGTATCTATAATGAAGGTCAGATGGTCGGTGGAAAGAACTAGCAACAATTAAGTCGGGGAACGAACCAACCGAGAACCTTTTGCTCAACAAAATATGCAAAAGAAAGTGTGGAGATGGATGGAGGAGACCACTGGGTGGTGTAGTGCACCAGGGCTTTGAGTGTAACCCCAGTGAGAAACAGTGAGTTGATAATTAATCTGCGGATGACATGGAGGAGATCAGAAGCCATGGACAAAGTGGAGATGTGATGTCGAAGCCCTGTGTTCCCCTCGGAACCCAAAGGAACAATAATAATAAATATATATTTCGTAATCACTATTCGTAAGTCATAGTAAACTATTTTTTGGTGGAAGATGGGTCTTGACGAAATATGAATACTTTTGTCCACCTGCAATTGATTGCAATGAAATTCAGAAATGTAAGGCAAATTTATGTCAAGTAACAGCAAGCTGACATCAGTGTATCACTGAAGTTTCCATTCTTACCAAGAGATGATATGCGAAATTGAGACGATACGAAGTTTCGATAAGCACAAGGTGACGTTCATGGTTCAATAGACTAATGGGTGGCTTCGGCTAGCTCCGAAGCAACACCACTCTCTAAGATCCAGGTGACTGTAGATTAAGAGGATGAAACACACCTTGGATCCCATTACTGGCTAGCACTAATCACAAAACAAATAAGTCCGGTTGAGAAAAATAATTACAAGAAGTATTTTATTCGAATTGTGAAGTAGTTTAAAATACCCGCTGAAACCTATTCCCGTTTTAAGAAGAAGGTAATGAATATATTCTAGACTAAAGGGATCCAATAGACATCCATGAATTGTGTTTCAGGATTAAAACCTACAATGTGAAGAATTCAGAATAAGTAAACTAGTCACAAAAAGGAGTAAAGTGTACAAACCCCGTAAGATTTTATCTTATCCTCAAACTAATAGTACACAAAAAGTGGAGTTTTGATGTCAGTGGGTATAAGACAGAAACTTGATAGTATTTTCCACCGCTCATATCAGTTTCAATTCAGATCTAAGAGAAATGTAGCTGAAATAACTGCCTCAACAAAAGACTCTTCGTTCGTGGCTTTATTCGCATCGGTGACTAAGCTGTAGAATACTCGCCAAAAAATCACAAAGGTTGGGGGTTGATCCCCGACCAACGCGCTCCTGAACCTCCCTTAGCCGGCAGTCAATCCTGTAAAGAGGGAAGGTTGGGTAGACGTGAGGTTAGTAACCGCATTCCGTGGAAAAAGCTACCACCACTGCTACTGAAAATTCAAAACTTTCAGCTTGTAGCCCTTTGTTCAACTGGGAACGCAAGGGAATAAAATAAAGGTTTAGTTTATCGTTAATACGGGGTGCTGCCAACAGTTATACACAGTTGTACGACAGTGCTGCATGCCAAGTAATCTACAACGGGAAACTCATGGAATCCTTCGAAGTGAAGTGGGGAGTAAGACAAGCTGGCTGCCTACTATCTCCAATGAATTTCCTGATTGCGGTAGACTGGATAATATGACAGACAGAGGGCAGCGAAGAAACAAGCATAAAATGGACCCACATAAATGACTTGGAGGATCTGGACTACACCGAAGACATATGTGTGATTTCTCACAAACTGGAAGATGTGCAAGTGAAAAGCAACAAGTTGGCAGAAGAAGCATCCAGAGAAGATTGCACTTCCTTCGGGTGAACATTGAGAAAACAGAGGTGATGGAGATTCCTGGCCAACAGAAACAGCAACAACAACAGACAAAAATCAGCCAGCATAAATGAGAGAAACCTGAAAGAAGCAACCTCCTTCACCTACCTACCCACCTGGGAATCATCGTTTCAACTACAGGTGGATGGGACTGATTAGGATTTCAAAGCGAGGATCGAGAAAGCAAACTAAGCTTTCATTACCGTCAAGTCTGTGTGGAGATCAACAGTTTTCAGCATGAGAAATAAGATCAGGATTTTCAACTCCAATGTGAAGTCAGTGCCACTATACGGATTAGAGACTTGGCGCGTCAAGAAGGAGGTGGATTGGCCGTAAGCTGAGGAAACCATGAAGTATTATGACGTCCCAGGCCATCGCTCGAGTGGAATCCGAATGGAAGGCGGCGAGTCGGTTGTCAGTGCGAGGGTGACATAGAGGAAGAGATGGGGGCATGTGGGCAAATGTGCAGCCAGGTGAAAACGTTGACAGAGAACCGAACGCAATGGAGGTGTGCGGTTGAAGCCCTATGTTCCTCTAGGAACTAAAGGGAACAATAATAATTTAATTATCATCCTGAAAAAGAATATCTTCAGATTACGCGAGAAAGCAACATTTCATAACAAAATTTTAAATATTAGTTTACTCATAATTGATTATTATTAACAATGGGCTAACAACGTCTGTAGGATAAGTGACGTAAATGCGAACAACTTACTTGGAGTTTGTTGTGTCTCCGATACACCATACGACTCTATTTGTCGATCACATTTCGGATTGAAATCCATAGTACCAATGATTATAGGGATAGGCAATAAAAGATCATGGTGAATACGAGCCAAGTGTTTGAATTCTTTCCCTTTATTACACTGGCATTGTTGAAATCGCAGAATACGAGGCTTTTTCGACAGTGTCTCGTAGGTGCCAACACCTCTGTTGAAGGTTTCATGCATATAGATAAATTCTACGCATTTATCCGGCATAACCTGGTTGACATCATTTTCCAATATCCACTTCGTTGATTTCAGTGGAGTTTTCAGCTTTTTCAACTTGAAATTAACCAATCCAAGACTGTACGCGACGTCAATACATGAACAACCTTCTAAACTGGTCGGTGGTAATGGTGGTATATGAAAGGTATGCTCTAGAACAACTCTTAATAAGTGTTTTTCAGATGTTAACCGCTTTCTCATCTCTCCTCTGTAGACATCACGTTCTTCCTGAGCAATAACACAGTTTGTCCAGTCTCTGTAGGTAGTAATCTGAAAAACAAGAAGTTCAGATTGTAAAAATTACGTCCGAATGAGTGATTTTGCTAATGTGTGAGGAAAAAAACGAGCTCAACCTCTTCATATGATGTTACTTTTCATCTAGCTACTTAAGTGAATGAAGTCAACTACCATTCACTCTCAATAAGTAAAAATTCATGAACTCTGTTATTTCTGAAGTCTTGGCTTCAAGGGATTTGATAAGTTACAGGTTTGGTCACGTGATGACACCAACTGAAGACTGATTGGCAAAACAGAGTATACTCTTTCAATTCCTGTTTGGGACTCTCCAACAGTACGCACCCACCGGGTTTCGAACCCTGGACTTACCGGCTATAAGGTAAGCTCGCAGATCATTCAGCCACTGGGACCCGACTCAACTGTCCATGAATTCCACATTCTACTAATTCGTAATTTTAGCGTGACCACCAGCTTTACTATCACTCTGTAACATGTCAAAATTATGCCATTTAGTCTCGCCAACAATTAACAACCTACTTTCCACCTATTTTGGTATAACTAAAGATGACAAAAGCAGATGAAGCTATGAAGCCAGTGTGATAATGTAAAACGGACAGCTGCATGGGAATAAACCGCAATGATTACTTTGGATTGTCAATCCGTTGTGAAGCTAAGTCGTTCAGATCAGCCAGCGATCCGTAGTCCAGTGGTTCTAATCCAGCCGTGTCTCATGTATTCAATTCACTCTTGAGAAGCACACGTTAGCACGAAAATGAATCTTATACACAAAAATCTTTTGGTAAATGACTGACTATATTTACCAGCAAATATAATTTAGTATTCTTCAATATGTTTGCACTAGTGCCAGATTTCTACTGACAGTCAGACAAATAACCCATTCATGCACACTACAACCAAAATAACAGTTGTAATGGTAAATTGTTCTGCTAAGCTTTTACTGTTCAGTTACCAATCCAAAGATTATTAAACTCTTCATATTCTTATGGGAAACAAATTTAAGTACCAAAGTTTTGCCTATTCCTCAAAGGCATTATTTTCTGTTTGACAGTTCATACTGCCTTCCAGAGGAAATTTCCTTAGGTATTTTGTATTTCTCAGGTGCATAAAACTAAAATGGAAGCTTAATTTGCATTGATATAACATTTCTCAACGAGTGAATACAATCATAAGGTCGTTCAACTTTACCGGTCACAGCGTATCCCATCACAAGGGTGTCACCATGATCGTAGAAATGGTTCTCAATCATTTGCCTTAGTATGCATTACTCTGGTTTTTCTGTATATGAATGGCTAAAGCTTCAGTGAGATGCACAGAAGATGAAAGCGTATCACCTTTGGCAGGTTATTCTTTGACTTGTAGATCACAAGGTATTTGAAAGAGATTTTGCTAAGGTGTACTGTTAAAGTACAATATGCCTACAATGACACCATCTACAGACAGAAGGATATTACTGCAAGAATATCTCCCTTGACTTGCATAGCAAGTATCAAAAACGGTCCTTCAGAGTCGAATGTAGATAATTCGCAACTGTGTACAGGCAACGTGGATGACATTTACATAATTTGCAAAAATAGCTATGACCTCGGTCGATTGCTTCATTAATTAATGTAAGTGAAGAACTCCGGCACGGTGGTAGAATTTCAAATTAGATAAGTTTATTTTAAATGGAGTATTAACAACTGGACGACGTTTTGAGCATAAATTATTGCCCATAATCATATCAATCTCAAACTGATCCAGTTATTAATACTGCATCGCTGTGTTATATTTAAAATAAACTTATCGAATCCTGGATTGCTGCAGATATTCAACACCTGGTATCCAGCAACATAATTCACTTCTTAATTGTAAAACGAATCCAAGGTTCCCTTTTTTGATGCGGATCTAGCAAGAGGGCACAGCGAAACCCTAAGTATTGCAGTCTATGTGAAACCCACTTGTAATGTTCAGCTAACGAGTTTCTACAGTTGTGTGCCTGTTGAACACATCCCTTGCTACTCGTATCCCACACATCTGTAGTTAAGACACTGTAGAAAACGAATTAGATCTTCTGATAGAAATCTCCATCCAAAATGGATACCCACCGAGATCCATTTACAACAATATCAAATCAAAAGCTCAAAGAAACGAAACACTACTTGTTCCAAGAAAGAGACTTTATATGAACCTGCAGAATTAACCAAAAATATCCTTAAGAGAAGAATTTTAGCATCTTTGAGTAGGACATACACCTTAGCAACACGAAGAATAATGCCCTCTAGTCGTCCGTTGGTCTGCAGAAGTTTTAAGGACAAGATCTCACATCTGACCACTTCTGTTCTTCTGGAGGCAAGTAAATTGGTTGTTGGATGCGTATCCTATCTAAAAATGTTCAAGAATACTATCCCACATGGTTGCAAAAAGGCAGCAGTGGCTCTATAAGTAGAAGGATAATCGAACACCTTGTCAACACTGACCATTTCGTGTTAAAAAACACCTCCTCCTTCAAAGTAATCTGTAAGGTGAAGAATGACCTGACAAAGGCAATATGCCTTCGTCTCCTTTTCATAGATGGGTCTACGGCCATTTACATAGGCGTCTCGGGGCTATCCACACAAAAAAGAATTACTCATCCAATTTTACTAACCTGATAACAACTTTGTTGATTTCCACTGACTGAATTTTTGTTAGTTTGTCTTACTAACTCCTTATGACTTTTGTATTTCTTTGGAACTCTTAAATAATTCCACGTTTTCCTTCGTTTCTTTGTGCATCCTGATTACGACTCATTCGTTCATTAAATTATTTATCTTGTTGCGTAACCCTCTTACACTTGTTCAGGTCCTTTCATGCATTGAGTAATACCAAAAATTATATTTATGACATCTGATCTCTTTTATTAAAACTCTGTTTAATAAAAAATGTTGTGTATAAATGCGATTATACTGCTAAAGAAAGTAAACCAATCATATCCCCACAAACCAACACTCGAAAATCAATCTAGTGTTCACTAGTGACTGGCCAGATTCAGGTAGGTAGTTACTTAGGCTCTAGTGAAAAGCCACGACCACTGTGGTGAGGACAAATACTCGCCACGGATGACACTGGATGGTAATCACGCTGTCGTGAATTGGAAAAAATTGGAATTCATGCGCTGGCCATTGGCTGAGGTCCCAGTGGATTAATGGTCTACGAGCTTGCTCGCGTTGTAACCTGGAGGTCATGAGTTTGAACCGCTGTGTGTGCGTACTGATGAAGAATCTCAAACTAGGAAGAAATAGCTATTCAGTACTCCCAGCAGGTTTTTTAGTGGTTCTCTGACCGATATCAGCTCATCGGGAGATCGCGTGACCAATCAAATCCCTGCAAACCGACACCTGAGATGAGTCAAACCTGGTACACTGCTTACCATCTAGGTTCCAAACGGACGAAATGGGCGCCTAGTGTTTAGAAGCCTTCGATCTAGCTGTCAAGCACTATTGGTTGGGATTAGTGCTGTTCAACTACTCATATCATTTACTCAGTAGTACATAGCACCAAAAGGTTATACTACGTTTTTCTTTCAGAAACATAATTTTATGCTGAATAGATTGTTAAATATGCAAATGAAGTACAATAAAATTAAAAGCACAACTTTAGTTATACATACCTGTCGGAGAATAAGAAATATCCTTTGCGGTTGTTTAATAAATCTTGACCACCATATTCTGTTAAGTTCCTTTTTTGCATAACCAAAATTCTGTCTAACACTATCTTCTAAATAATAGGAAACAAATGCTCTCGCCAGTGGACTCCATAAGCCTTTAGTTCCTGATTTAGTATTCGCGTTGAATTTAGCACACCAATTCAAATCATGCGAGTTGCTGTTTAAAGATGGAGCCAACAAAAGTGCAAAAGGATCTTCTACAAGTAAAGTTAGGCAGGCTGTTAACCGGCTGCCTGGATTCAATTGTCGTTGACTGACAGTTAATCTACAGGATATTGGATAGCCTGTCTGTGCACCAAGGCATGTACGCGGATAACTTCCATAGCCTAAACCGTAGGGATGAGATAGCCAGGAAGAAGGCAATGGGTACGGGTTGTCACTGCATCTTTGCACAGTTAATGTTGTCTTATGCGATGAACTCAGCATAGACTTTTTAGTCTTTGAAGTAAGATTAGCCGAAAATCTACTCCCCGTCTTTAAACTACAATTATCTCTTCTTTCTGTTATCGTGTACTGATTATCATCTTGAGGTGAAAACACCGATGCAAGGCAGGGATTGTTGTTTTCTTTTGGTTCATTTAAACAAGATCCTATGGAGTGCTTCATCAGTTTACTTGTATCATTCAGATCGGCATTGGAATAGGCGCTTGGTCCGTATGATGAGGATAAATGATCTGTGATGTAGTCACTTGTATAAGTTGATGTTAGCATTGAACACTTTTCAGTTAACTGTTGATCACCATTATCATATTCATCTAGAATATTTTCAGCATCCTTTTTAGATAAATTGAATAGCTTTGACTGCGACCTTGATAGATTTGAAAATTTCACAGTATTTCCTGTCGAGGTGAACTGATCAAAACTGCTGATATAGTTCCTGCTTATTGGTGGGCAGGCTAATGTTCCTGGTGCTATCTGAAAGTTGAATAAAATAAAAGAGAAGATTTGTGGCTCAGGTGGATGATTTGCACTAAGTTGTGCTCTCTGAGCTGGTTGACTTAATTGCAAAGCTTTCGTCGTCCTTCCAAATAACATCTTCGCTTTATGGAAAAACTGGCGCTGAAGATGTTACTTAGAAGGATGACGAAAGATTTTCAATTAAGTCAGCCAGCTCAGAGAACACTACTAATTGCAAAAGTTGAATAAAATTAGAGAACATTAACTACAAGAGATTAAAGTATGTTGTTTTAAAAAATGATAAAAAGGTTTGGCTGCCACTGTAATAATCTTAATAATTTTTACCTCAACTTCATTGATTCTGAAAAATCTAACGACAACGGTGGTCGTGACATGATTTAAAAGTACTTCAACACAACAGCGTTTAGTACACCAAATCTTTGTCAACTTGATTCAGCAGCTATATGACAGTGATGCCGCATGTCAAGTGATCCTCAAGGGAAAATTCATTGAAGGCTTTCAAGTGTAGACAGGTGTCATGTAAGTCTGTTTACTATGGACGATGATACTCATAATTCCAGTGGTCTGGATTTATTTTCATTTTATTTTGATTATAGCTTGATTTCACACCTTACTTTTGTTGCAAGTATGGAATTTTCAGCATGTGATATCGGTAGCTCAAATTTTTCAGGCCAACCATTAATATCAGGTGTGCGTTGGCAGGGGATCGAACGCCGGACCATGTCCATGGGCGACGAGAGCCCTCACTGAGAAATGCAGGTATATCTGGTGACGAGTCCCAAATAGGACGAAACGTGCATTCTCGATTTCACTGCTAGTGACCATCCACCAATTAAATACTAGTTAAATGCCCAGACATCGTCGAAGCATCTGCTCAAGAAGTCGACATGTCAACCTGAGACCGAGCACTTCGGTCCAATCAGTCGACGGGAAAATCTAAAATTCAATTAAGTCTTTCAACCGGTTGTCTGAACGGCAGTAGGTAGCCCCCGAACGGAGCAGCTGTTGACAAGAGTCCGCATTTGGCTGTTTGAAATACTTTTCGTGACACTTACGCCAAGTTTTTCAAACATACAGAAGAACTGAATTAAAAATCGGTGATTATTGGTGAAATATGATTTCATAGTAGCTTGTACAAATAATACCTTATCATTTGTACTTATTGTTCACTGAGTAGTGGTCAGTACGACTGTTGATTTAATATTTAAGCTACCATGACTGTCACGCACTCAAATTTACTGCAGCTTTATAAGGGGTATTGAACTTAGTTATGTTGACCAGAAAAAACCTTCGCTTAGGAGTCGTGCTTACTGCCAACCAAGATATTATTTCTATAGTCTGGAATGTATTATCCATCTTCGAACTTGTATCAAGGAGCTTCCGGCTAAAAGGGGCCAAATAGTTTAAGCTCTTCAATCACCGAACACCTGATAGACACAGGACACCAAATAGACGCTGTGGGACTATTCAGAAAAATTAACAGAGGCTGAGACTAAGTCAAAGAAACTGTTGAAACCCGACCTATATGTCCATAAGAAATTTGTCGTTGGACTTCAGTTATCCTGCAGACTCATCCCTCAGTAACTCTTCGTTTTCTAATTTTACCAACTTGTCTTTTGAGTCACCCATTTTTTTCCTATGAGACTTCTATGGGAGATAATTTTTCTTAGCCTTATGAGTTCTTCTCACTATATTACATCATCGTTTTTTCATCTGACCTCTTGCACACCAAGCTTTGATCTTCTCTTATCCGAGAAACTTCTCCCTGACAAGATATACATATATACATATCTACTGTAATACTTCAGGTGCCTTAGCATCCTGATGCCTTATTTCACTAAGACGCTCTTACAGTATACCTGTTGATAGACCGAAGTTTGTTGAAATTGTACACTAACTTTTATTTATTACAGATTATAGGTTGTACGCAGCTGATGAGAACCAACGACGTACAATGGATCCATGTTATTCTACACCAGTGTATGTCTTTTCTCTGCTCACACAAAATGAAATGAGGCGATAGTAAGAAATGAAACTCAGTGGCAGGAAATTTATGAAATGCTGAACTAAACTATACGTGACATATCGGTGAATGTATTCATTCCCTGTAGTTGTGGTGTGTTGTCAGCAAGACAGAAGAAATGCATTATTATTATTGTTATTATTATTGATATTAATTAGAACTCACCATCATTTTATTGATATTCATTTTACGTATAACCTTTAATCCTTTGTCAATGCATAGTTGATCACCACTCGACAATAATAAATAAGCTCTCAGTCTGTATTCAATACTACCACGTGATCCGACGAATGAACACGGACAACTCTCTGGTATTTCAAATTCGAATGAATAATATCGTTTCCCAGCCGATACTAGTTCACAGCTTCCGGGTACAACTGAAATTAATTTTCCAGAACAAAAAATAAACATTTAGAGAATAGCCTTTTAGAATTAAATTCTAACAAATGCATATTGCAAAAATGCTGGTTGAAAACGTAGTACAAAAGAAAAGGAAGTGAATGAATACCCTTCGATGAATGCTGCATTAAATCTTGTCCAATGAATGAAACAACTAATGACGATATATATATATGAACAAAAATGCTCAGTAATTAAATCGATAAACATTGGTTTTCCCTCCATTAGAATAAACTTGGTCTCTATATATTAATATTAGTGGAGACGCAGTCTGCTGGACACAAAGTCAAAAAGGAGAATGGATGTCAACTCTGGACATTATCCGCTGCAGTAAACCTTCAAGGTCAAGCTGAAAGCTTTTACATTTGGCCAGATGTAGACCACAATTGAAGCTCAACGCTCAAAAGCTGAAAGATGAAACTAAAAAAGACACCGTCACTGCAACAATCAGCTCAGAGTCGGGGAGATTACGTAGCATCACTGAGGAAACCTATGTGGAAGAACACTGGAACTTTATGAAAGTGATTTTTAAGAAAACGTGTACAGTCATTTTTGGAAAAAAGATGAGGCAGGAAAAGGGACAGCTGTCTACGGACAGGTGGGTGGCGAAACAGAAGATGAAGAAATACTCTGAACAAATGAAAAGACTGAAGAAGATTTGGACTTCATGGATGTTGCATAAACTCGAGGACTTACAGGTGAAAGCTAACCCAGTTGTCAGAGGAGGCTGATGGTGTAGACGGGATTTCAAGGGAATTTGTTGGAGGCTAAGTTAATGAAGATGACCGCCCAACAACAACAACAAGCACCAATCATTATCAACGGGGGGGGGGAATTTTAAAGAGGTCACTTCTTTCACCACATAGCCTAAATTTCAGGCAGTCGATATGAATGAGGACATCAAGACCAAATGAGAACGGAAAGCCAACACGAATCTTCATTCCACTGAAATCAGTTTGGAAATCGACTGAACTCAACATAAAGAACAAGACTGCAATTTTCAACACCAATGCTAAGTCCGTCAGCTCTTAGATATGGTTCAGAAAGGTAGCTGCCCCGTCATGAGCAGCATTTCCAATAGGGTACTGAAGACTTTTATCAACATCTTTAAACTGTTCATCAGATCATGTCTGTACACATAACATGAAAATAGCTTCTTTTTAACAATATATGTCTTTCCGAGTGTTCACTCTGGATCAGTCTGATTTCAATTAGAAAACTATAGTAACATAGGGAGTACTGGACAGATATTTCGTACGGAAGTTAGAACTTTTGGGCCACTGGATTCCCCCACAAGTGACTGAATGGCATGAGATCTTGCCTTGTAACCTGAAGGGTCTGTCCAGTACCCCCCGTCTGGTTTTCAGTAGTTCTCTAACTGACATGAATCCGTAATAAAATTTGAAACAAATCAAATCCTTGCAAAGTAACTCTTAAAAATTAATTTGATGCTCGTTAGTGACGACTGGCTACAGGATGAAGTTGTATGGAGAGAGTTTTAGTAAGAAATCATGAAAAGTGGGGTCCACATGGTCGGGATTGAGGACAGACACTCGCCCTTGATATTGGCTGGTGGTACAGCCGGAGTCATGAATAGGAAGAAGTGGGAATTCATGCGGCTTTGAGCGGTCCACAGTGACTGAATCGTCTACGGGCTCGCCATGTAACCCGGAAGGTCCTGGGTTCGAACCTGGCAGTGGGTGAGTGCTATCGGTGAGTCCCGAAACTATGACGAAAGAGCTATTCAGGACTCTCTGGTTTGCAGTGGTTCTCTAAGTGAATTTAGTTCGTGATCGAAACTGAAATATATTTCTTCTTGGGCATCATTTCACCCTAAGTGGTTTCACTAGCGATATCTACTCAGTTTTGCAGGGTTTAAGAGTAATCATAAACGTTTTAACCATCTAAAAAACAATATTTGCTTTCTACTATATTTCTGTTGGTCTGGTTAGTGTACATTTTGTCACTCAACCACAAACAAAGCTAGTTATCAGCTGTTTAAGTGTTGGTATTTAATAGGTTTTCAGTTTGATCACGAATCGCTATTTGTTATAAAACCATTGAAAAACAGTTAGTTATTTAAATTTTGGACACTAATATGAACTCATGGCCATATTGGCAATCCAACACACGACCTTCAAATTTCTAGGTGAGCAAATCGACTTTTTACTTGATAAGCCCGTGTTCCAAAAACGTAGGTGCAATTGATCGACTGATCGGTTCAAAATACATAAACAAAGCAGAATAATACTAGGCCATCACTTATATCGTAGTCGAATTCCATTCAGCTGTTTACAAACCAATTAATTGTGTAGATGTAGATAGAATTCTGTAACACTTCCAACGTTTAACATGATCTCCATTAACAGAGGCATATAAGTTGATCAGCAATCTTCAAAAGTTCCATTCATACAACTCATGAAGGAGATCAAGCCTCCAACAAAATACAAACATGCAAAATCACTGGTCGCATACGCATTGAAAATTGAATTGTGTAATCAAAACAAGCTGAGAAGAGAGCAGTTGATGATGAGTAATAGTGTGGCGAGTTTAACATAAGTCATGGAAAACAAAGTAGAACTGAACTCAACCACAAAAGCGAATACATGTGTGGAGAGGGAGTGGAAGCGGAAGATTATTCAGTCAACTGAGATGGAGACACTAAACGCCGGGTCAACAAGGCAAGCAAAGACTGATAAGTCAGTCTTCCTCAACATATAACTCAGGATTTAGACTCTTGAGAGAGATTGCTTCAACAAATTTGAGGAGAGGAGAGTTATATTGTATATTAGTGATCTTGAAGCATTTCACAATGTCCACCTCTTTACCAGCATGAACAACACTGACGGCTTCCAATTGCACCGTTCAAAGAATTTCTCCGCTTGAGACGTGAACCAGTTGATACATGTTCAGAGAATCGGAGTTATTTCCACTTCCCTCTCTCTCTCTTTCCCAATGTAACTGTTCCCACAGATACACGTCAATTTGTATACACAATTAGAGTCAACATGTAGAGGGTATCTGTCAAGCTTTGATTGTGCCAGAATTCATCGTTCGATAAACGAGAACCAATCTGGCTACAGCATAATGGGTTCTGGTTAGGGACATTTTCAATCTTCTGTTGATTACTCCTCCATTATTATCATCTGTCAGATGGAGTTGTATGAAGACAGGCTTCTTATTCACTGTGATTTCTTTATCCTCATCCTTCTCTTCCTCCACTCGAGATTGTCAGATATTTCACACATTTTGATGAATTTCGGCCGATAATCATCATTCTTCAAAACCTTCTCAGTGTTCACGAGTTCACCTTCCAGTATTCATGTGGAGCATACAAAAATCATTCTGTCTCTGTAAAACAGAGTTTTGACCAATACTCGTTTTTTCAAGTCAATTGGACAAAATCTATTTAGATTGAAATATAGTCCACTCCGCGTAGATTTTCAGTTTTGCACGACAATATCGAGGAAATGGAAGTTTCCATCAATTCCATGTGCCATTATGAAGTCAATAATCTCATGTGCGTCACTGAACAGTTGAAGTGGATTACACGCATGATTTTCACTTTCATATAATATGAGGGCATCGTCAACATATCGACAATGCGAAGTTGTCTCATCGATCTCACCTTTGACCTTTGTTAATTGAAGATTAGATATGAGGATATTGTAGTAGTAGTAGTAGTAGTCTTGTAGTACGTGGCTTAGTGAACTGTGCATATTTGTACCATCTATTTGGTGATAGAGGGTATTGTCAAATTGAAATTGTACATCCGTTGTGCACATTAATATTAGGCATTTAAATTCCTCCACATTTTTCAAGCAAACACCGTCTTATAATTTATCAAAGTGACTAACTGCTTTATAGCAGGGTAATGCTGAGTGATAAATTAAGAAGTGCATGATAGCCGGATTGGTGTAATCTCATTACCAGACAGCAGTTTCGCTCACTTGAGACCGAGCTTATCAGAGGTGTGTACCAGAGAGGAGAATCCGTCCAAAGCATTCTGTCTCCCTGGCTAGCTACTTGAGGTGATGATAAGCTTGACATCAAATGACTAGCTGACAAGCACTACTGTCTGGTGTGGATGCTATTAAACTACTCATCTCAGCCAATCAGTAGTATGTAATTTCAGACAAATTTGCTTGTTTTCTTCTTGGTCACCATGCATGGTATCAACCGGGTCGCATATTTTGTGCTCTGAATAATTTTGGTTTCCAGGGGAAACTGTGTTGAAAATCTCAATTCCTCGAACTGTGTTCTGTGGAAATTGCTAACTAATCTACAAATTCTTTATTTGAATTAAAAAAGGCGCAGTTTTTAGTCTATTATGTCAAATAGTGTCTGATTTTATCTAAAATAAGTCGGTGATAGTTATTCTAAGTTGTTGTTCTCATTTATTTTTCAGCCTTACAGCAACTGCTTATTCAATTTACTGATATAAGGATAAAACTTGGGCACTGTGATAGAGTATAACTGCATTATAGATAAGATTTTATTTTGATAAATCACACAGTGTTATACAGTAATATTAACTGATGATCACGTTTTGAGCACAAATTATTACTGCTCATAATCACATCAAAGTACTCACTCACACAAATTTCTTGCTTCATGTATATACATGAGTAAAAATTGATGATTAGACACATTTGAATCAAATCAATATAAGTTAAAGTACATTCGCAAATAATATTTTTGGTATCAATCAAATACAATCAGATGGGAAATAAGATGTGTTTATAGTGAAATAAATAAATAAATAAATAACTCGTCAGAATGTTATAATGTACGTGAATTGAATTGAAATAGAATTTTAACATTATTTATTATCCTCTTCTGATTTGACTGGCGGTAATAATATCTTCCATACACACCTCTGGTATTTGCATTTAGTCATTTCTGTTGCATGTGTTGGTTGTAGACTCAATGAACAAGGATTCCGTAATCAACCTCTCTTTCCACCTACCTATGTTACTCTTTAGAATTTTGACTCTGTCCCCCACACACTATTGTGTGGTTGTGTGTTAATGCATACAGGGCGATTGCTGAGTTTTTTTCTTAATTACTTATCTTCGTGAGATCAATCATTCAAACCTTAGCTAAATTCTTATGTTCCGAAAATCTGACTACTCCTGATCTACTAGTTTGAACTATGTAGTTGACTTAACTCACAGTCATTGCAGGGTATTTTGTAAATAATATTATTTTGCTTAATTGGGTCCACCAGGTCCTTTAGCCTACAAAGCTTGTCCCCGAGTCAGTTGTTTGGTTTGAATGCCCCTTAATTCCTATTTTATTGAGAATCCTACGTGGGGTCTCAGATGTCCCCTCCCTCCTTATATGGTAGAACTATAGATACCTTATATTCTTTCTTATTTATGTTATCATTATTAATTTAACCATTATTTTCATTTTTATCTTTGACCTCTTTTGATATTCCTTATTCACTTGACCTCGATTCGGTATTAGAACACCTGTAAACGTATGTATGCCCTGCTCAAATAGCTATACCGAACTAGGATGTTTAAACAGATCCATATGTCTGAATGATTTATAACTCAGTTGTCTGTTCAAAGAATTTGTTTCAAAAAATGCTTATTGAAACTACTGGCGTACTTTTTCTAGAAGTTTAGATGTAAATCGGCTGTAAAAAATGTAGTAACTTGCCGCATCCAGTTGAGTCCATAAAATGTCACTATTATATTTTTGGTTCATCCAGGCTATCCACAGTTAAAGTATGAAGCGTTCTTTCGCTTTCTCAAACCAATTACCGATAAAATATTTACATAGATTTATCCAACATTAAGTTAGGACACCGTTAGATAAATAAAGTTAACGCACCCTCGCCTACCTACGGTTCACATCAAGTTATTATGTATATATATATATCAACTTTTGGTTTGCAAGGATTTGATTAGCTAGAGGTTTGATCCCCAGTTCACATCAGTTAAAGAACCATCGGCCATTTCTTCCTAGTTTGGGACTCTTCAATGGCACGTGCCCACCGGGGTTTGAACCCACGCCCTTCTGATTACAAGGTGAGCTCATAGACCCAATCTAATAGCCAGCCCATGAATTCCAACTTCTGCAGATTGCCGATATATGCAGCGCAACCACCAGCCAGCGAAATAGGTGACTAACCTTTCTCCTATAAGACTTGATGAACCCTGATGCCTACAAGTTCTAGTGAATATTCGCGTGGACTGATGAAGAGTCCGATAGCAGGACGAAACAGTTGTCCATTACTCCCTAGTGGCTTCCCAGTGGTTCTCCAAATGATGCCAAATCTTGACCAAACGTGTAACCAATCAAGTCACTGATGCTTACTAGCGACTGGCTCTATACGACAGACCTAGTAAGAAGTAGTAACCAACAGGGTGCACCATGTCACGTAAGCGAATATTTACTTGCCGACGATATTGGGTAGTGGTTGCGCTATACATATATGCATATATATATATATATATATATATGCGTTCGTCTTTGTTATCATCAAATGAGACTTCATTTATGCTAATCCACACACACAAAAACCATTTATTGGAAATAGGGTGAAACAATAAAAATAATGAAATTAGTATTTCTTTCTTTCTTTCGTTTGTTTGTTTGATTTATTCATCTGTCACGAATTTATCATCTAATTTTGTTTTTTAGTTGCTTTTTGTTTTTGAAAGTGTATTTTACCATTTCCAATATTCAATCCACAATAAAGTTAATAATAGATGTTTTCTTCTTTGTAGGTAGGCTTAAACAAACCCAGTGAACTGTCATCTTTATCCTAGTTATCACACTGCTGTCTAGCATGATGTACAAATTATAAGACACAAAGTACACATTAACTAACTATAGAGAAAGATAGTCAGTAAGTCAGCCTGATCAATACACGTACACTAAACAGAAGCTAGAGAGAGAGTTTATCGATCAGTTGTGTCATTATATTTAACGATGATAACTAGCATTATTACAATAATAATAATAATTATTATTATTATAATGATATGCGTATTTAGACAGAAATAGTAATGATAGTAATAAGAGAACAAGTTCACGTTTTTATTATCTTCTTTTAATTATCATGTGAAATACCTGTCCTGTTATTAGAATACAAGTGAATACCTGCTTAGAAAAAATAAAGACGAAAAACAAAACAAAAAACAGGTTCTTAGTGAAACATAAGGAAGGCTTCAATGGAACATCTTCACTTCTCCCTTTCCAACTTGACATCTGGTCTCCACCGTGGAGATAGTATAAGAAGCTGTTGACAAAAGTCAACACTAGACCACTGGAAATGCTTTATATGACATACACGCCACGTTTCTCAACCATATATATTAGCACCCACTGATTTGATATAAGTATAGAAAATTCGAATTGTGCTCCTTGTGCTTAACGTGGTAGATCTCCAGAGTGATTTCAGGGTGATGAATGTCTGTCTTGCCTTTACGGCGGTCACTTTGACGTCTTAATCCGTACAGGATAGCTGTGTTTGAAATAATGTTTCCTAGATTGTTCGTGGTACAGTGGTTGGTACGCTTGCCGACCATGCACATGGTCCGGGGTTCGATCACCTACCGATGCACTCCTCTACCTCACTAAGCCAATATCAAGACTGGTGTAGAGGGGAGGTTGGGCATGAGGCTAGCAATCCCATCGTGTAAAAATAAACACCACTTCTACCAGAACTTCAAGCCTCTAGCTTGAAGCCCTATGTTCCACTGGGAACGTAAAGGAATAAAAAGAAAAAGATTGTTCAGAATGTGTTGAGCAAATATATTACGCAGGGTAGTTTAAATCACACGGTGCTGCCTAAATTTCTGACCCGTCAAATTGCATTACTCTATTTCAAATTGTTCTAATCTTCTGATTACCAGAATGCGTCGAAATCAACACTGGTGCACAATTTCAGACAACACTCTCCCCACCGCTAGGAATTTTTCGAATTAGAAAATGAGGACTAACATTGTGGAGTAGCGTTGAATCATAGTTCCGATGCAACAGTATTGCCTAGGATGTTGTATTGTCAATGCTTATATAACTGAAGGTTCTTTAAAAAAAGGGTGAATACAGTGCAGTGGAACTCGCTGGAAATCCTGAATGATGTATAAACTCATTTTTCAGAATAAAGACATTATTATAATTAGATAGGTGAAAGTGGCGACCGTGTCCAAATGTCTCCCGTTGATAGGGACTGGTGTTTGTTGGTGTCGGTTGCCTATTTTCACTTCTTCCGTCTTCCCGATATTCACCTGAATTCCTGTCTTTACTGCATCTTTTGCAGATTTATTGGTTTTGGACTGTAGGTCTTTGAGTTTGTGCAACACTTAACAACAAATTGTCTGCTAAGTCAAAATTTTCTAAAGTTTTATTGTAGGTTTAACATATTACCGCCTTCTCGCCCCCCACAGCCTGTTATATGATCCACTCCACCATAATCAAGAATATCACTGACATATATTTAAGGCAGTGAATTTAGTCGGAGTCTTCCCTCAGCTTCAGTGTTTTTCCAGCTAGACTGTTGACTGAGAACCTTGCAGAATTAAATTATCTAAGGATCATTTTTCATATAAATCCTGAGGAAACGTGACGCTCACATGTGTAAAACAAATGATTTCGCTCACTTGTTTTTCTTTTATAGTATTATTTAGACCTTCGTGTTATAATTACGTGAGAAAATCACTGAAAGTGTACTGGGAAACAGCATGATTATTGATTTTTGTAACTAGTCGTAGACATTATGAGGTGTAGGCGACTTACGTCGTATTTTGATTATCTCCACCTATTCACAGCCTGTGATAATTTTCTATATCAACAATTGTACTCGATTAATTTGTTTACCAAACAGCCAAAAAGAAAATCACCCAAACGTTTGTTACACATTATCCACCAATCACTATCAAAGGGAGGAAGTCTGAAGGGAGTAGTCACTTCCTTCACTTATCTAGGCACCACCGTTTCAACCGTAGACAGTCAGCACGGATGATGTCAAAGTGAGCGCCGTAAGGGCAAGATAGACATTCATCACCCTGAAATCAGTCTAGAGATCTACCACACTGAGCACAAGGAACACAATTCGAATTTTCTATACTTATATCAAATCACTGCGTGCTAATATATGGTTGAGAAACGTGGCGTGAGCGCCATATAAAGCATTTCCAGAGGTTTAGTGTTAACATTTATCAACAGCTTCTTTTACTATCTCCACGTCGGAGACCAGATATCAAGTTGGAAAGGACCGGCGAAACTGGAAGTCTTGGAACGAACCAACGAAGGACCGGTCGCGTAACCGATAAATTATTATTATTGTTCCCTTGGGTTCCTAGTGGAACATAGGGCTTCAACTGCACGTCTCCACTTGCTTCTGTCTTCTGCTGTACTTTTCACTTGCATCCATGTTAGTCCATACTGTTTCGACTCCTCTTCACACGATCTCCTCCATGTCACCCATGGACGTCCCACTCGCCACTTCCCTTTCGGGTTCCACTCGAGGGCCTGGCGAGCGATGTCACCCAGTGGCTTCTCCACCGAGTGTCCAATCCATCTCCACTTTCTCCTGCATATTTGTTGGGCGATTGGTTCCTGTTTTGTTTGTTCCCATAGCTTCTTGTTGGTGATTCTTTCCGGCCATCTGATCTTGAATATAGAACGAAGACAGCTGTTGATAAAGGTCTGCAACAGGCTGTTGGAAATATTCTTTGTGACCCGCCGCCAAGTTTCTGATCCATCCGTATAGAAGAACTGACTGACTTGACGTTTGTATTGAAAATCCGAATTTTGTTGTTGGTGCTGAGTGACGAAGATTTCCAGATTGGTTTCAGGTTCATGAATGTGTTTCTCGCCTTCCCGATTCTCGATTTGACATCTTCGTCCGTTCCTCCTGTAGTTGAGACAATGCTCCCTAGATAAGTGAATGAAGTAACCTCTTTCAAATCCCTTCTGTTGATGGTGATTGGCGCTGGATGTTGCTGATGCTGTTGTTGTTGGTTATTTTCATAACCTCCGTCTTGTCTATGTTCACCTGGAGTCCTGTCTTCTCTGGCTGCTTCTTCGACCAGTTTGTCGGTTTTCGCTTGTAAGTCTTCGATTTTGTGTGCCATCAAACATAAATCATCCGCGAAATTCAGGTCTTCTAGGTTCTTCACGTCGGTCCAGGATATCCCTGTCTTCTCGTTTCCCACTGTCTGAAGCATAGTCCAGTCCACCACAATTAGGAATATCATTGGTGATAATAAGCATTCTTGTCTGACTCTTGTATTTACTCCTAACGCTTCGCTGAGTTTTCCGTTGTGGATCATTTGACATGTGCCGTTGTCGTACAGCTGTTGGATAAGGTTGATGAAGATTTGGGGTACGCCGTAGTACTCGAGTAGTTTCCAAATTACTTCGTGGTCAACGCTGTAGAAGGCCTTCTCAAAGTCTATAAAGTTGAGGTAGAGGTTTGATTGCCATTCCATGCTTTGTTCGATGATGATGCGTAGAGTTGCAATTTGGTCAGAACATGATTTGCCTTTCCTGAATCCAGCTTGTTCTGGTCAGAGTTCTGTATCTAGTGCGTCCTTTATTCTCTCCAGGATGATGCGACTCAGAATTTTACTTTGCGTCGACAGGAGCATGATTCCTCGCCAGTTCTTGCAGAGTCCTAAGTTGCCCTTCTTTGGTAGTTTCCGGAGGTAACCTTTCCTCCAGTCAACAGGCACCTTTCCCTCCTTCCAGACCTTTTGCAATAATGGAGTCAGCATATCTGCCGTCGTTTCTGGGTCCGCTTTCAGTGCTTCCGGGGGTATTCCATCTGGTCCAGCTGCTTTTCCAGCTTTCAGAAGCTTGATTGCATTCAAGACTTCATATTTCGTTGGAGGATTGGTGTCAGCTTCCAGTTGTGTACGTGCTGTTGTTGGTATTTCTGGACGGGTTGTAGGTGGTGGTTGGTTCAAGAGTCCTTTGAAGTGGTCCGCCCATTGTTTAATCTGTCTTTCTTCCTTGGTAATTGGGTAACCGACAAATATGGTTAAGAAATTGTGGATGGATGGATCACACGCACACACTTTAAGAAGAACGTTGTTCAGATATAACACGCCATTCAGAGCTTTGAATGGGACCTGAACAGTAGGTGACGAGTTGAGCGTGTGTGTCTGATGATGGCATAGAGGAGGTGTTGTGAGGAGAAGATGGAAGATTACGGGCAGGTGTGTCAGCCAGCTAATCTGGAGTGAAGATAACAGGATGAATTAAAGATGTGCAGTTGAGGCCTTATTTTCCACTCGGAAGCCAAGGAAATATTAACATTATTGCAGTTATGCTCTATCTCTGCTATTTATGCAGACTTTACATAGTTTTATTTTGTAATACCGGTTTTCTCATTGACTGCATAAAATTTTCAAATTATTACCTAGTTAAATGTTTTTGTGTCCATTTATGTAGTGTTTATGGCAACTGAAAAGCCTTTCAGTGCATTATTTTATTTCTTCTGCCAACGAATACAAATTGAAATCAGTTTGGATATCTTCTGAACTCACCAAAAAGAACAAGATTCACATCTTCAACATAAATGCGAAGTCACTAACATCTTCTATATGGGTCAGACACTTGGCGCTCGCGTCACGGAAAGCATTTTCAACAGTTTGCAGACTTTTTTCAACAGCTGCCTTCCTTCCATACTGAAAATCAAATGTCCAGAAAGAATTAGCAGTAGGGAAGTCTGGGAAAAAACCCAGTAAGTACTTATTGCTCAACAAATATTCCGAAGAGAGTAGAGATGGGTGGAGCACATGCTGAAGAGACCGTCGAATGACATCACACGCCAGTCAAGCTATCGCTTTAGCGGAGCTCGAATGGGAAACGAAGAGTTAGGAGTCCAAGTGTGTGGCATGGAGGAGATCGTGCGAGGAGGATATCAGAGACTATAGAGAACCGTGGGGAGCGATAAAATGGACTGCTAAAAATAGGACAATGTGGATACACGCTGTTGAAGACCTGTGTTCTACTTGGAACCCAAAGGAAGAATTATAATATTAATAACTAATATACAAGCTGATGTTACACGCTTAGTTAGCGGCATTGTGATGACGATACATGGGAAAGTTATATATCCCTCATTTATACGTTAAGACAAAATAACAAGATGGTTTTCGTTTGAAAATACCATTCTTAAACTTTACTTAAACGTGTCAACTAAGGCATAGGTTGTATTCTCTTAAGCACTGGTCAAAACAATTTACTATTCGGTAACTGATTTTCAATGCGTCTAGTGGTCTAGTGGTGGAATTCTCACCAACCACTGACGTAGTCCACAGTTCAGTCCCCGCCCGGCATACTCCTAAACCTCATTTAAACCGTAGTAAGGCTAGTAAAGAGGGAAAGTTGGGTGTGGGGTTATTAACCTCACCGCGTAAAAAATAAACTACACTGTTACTGAAACTTGAAATTTCAAACTTTAAGCCCTGTGTTTTATTCAGATGGCAAAGGATTAGAATGATAAATAATAATGTATTTTTTTATTTTTTTGGTTTTTTATTCCTTTACGTTCCCAGTGTAAAATAGGGCTTCAGGCTAGCTTCTTGAAGTTATGGTAGCAGTGGTGTTTATTTTTACACGATGGGATTGCTAGCCTCAGGCCCAACTTTCCCTCTTTATCAGTTTTATTACTAGCTTAGCGAGGTGAAGGAGTGCGTCGACCTGGGATCGAACCCAAGACCACATGAAGCGTGGTTGGCGAACACTCTACCGCTGTGCCACCGACGCACAATGTATTTATAAGATATATTATGAAGGATAAAATGCGCATTAGTAGACTACATAACTATAGATCAAACTGCAGCTTTATCAAACATCAAACTGCAGCTTTATCAAAAATCATCCAGCTCTAGACGATAACTTTGTTGACTTTGATTTGAAACGGCACTCGTTAGCTTCATCTATCATGAATTAGCTTGAATAATTATTTGTCCCAGAGTTAAGCAGTGCATTGCCACAAAAACATTTAGAAACATTACTCAATAACTGCTTGGTGCTGAAACCCTATACTAGGTAATTCGCAGCTGAGAAGTCAGCGAAGCGTCTGAACTGAAGACTGGGGTATGAAAAAACAATGATAGGCTATAACCAATGAATAAACCTGTTGTGATGAAATGGACGATACGTCAAACAGTGGTAAGGGAATAAGAAGAAAGGCATACGTTGTACTGACAAAAGATCCTACACTGCTTAGACTTTGAGGATGACCTACTTCTCATTTCCTACAAACTCAAAGATATGCTAGTGAAAATCAACACAAGTTGGAAGAAGGGTCTGTAAGTGTAGGACTTCAAATGAACCTAGATCAAACGGCAATGATGAGGATACTCAGGTAACAACAGACACTGATCACTACCAGAGGGAACATCCTAAATAAATCGCCTGTTTCACTTATCTGGTCGTTCAGCATCATGTCAGCTACAGGAAGATGACACGGATGAGGATATCGAAGCCAGACAGCCAACCAGGATCGGGCAGGGAAAGAAATACATCCAGGGGTTCATAACTCTTAAATCAATGTGGAGATATATAGCATTCAGTCAGAATTATCAAACAACTTCTGAATTTCCAGCTCAAATTCAAAGCTAGTCGGTGCTTACACGTGATTCAGAGACTTGGCTTGTGTGTTATGGAAAAAATTCAGCACAGATTGATTCGGCCTTTTACCAACAGCTACCTTAACTTGATACTGAATCTAGAGATGATTAGTTGGAAAGAACATGGGACAAGGAACCCTGGCAAGCATCAAACATGCTACAAATCTATTACCCAAGATATATACAGTGGGAAATGGAAATGGACCGGATGAACTCTGAGGAGGCCGTTCAGTAGTGTCACTCGCAAGGAAGGCCCTCAATTCGAACCCGAAAGGAAAGCAGAAGACTGAGTATCCGAGGGTAAAGTTGAGGATATCATATTGAGAGGAAATGTAAACTTGAAGAGGATCTCTGAGCTAGGTGAAAGTGGAAATATTAACCAGCATACGGTGCACACATACATGGAACCTAAGGGACGAATAATCATAACATAACAGAATGAGTAAATTATCTTTATAAAGTGAGTTTCAGTCAACGATACCGAAGTGAGGTGGACGATACATTCAACAGAAACTTACTGACTACGAAGTGGCATACAGGCTATGGTGAACATCTCACTTGAGATTTCTTTATTCCTTTAACGTTCCCAGTGGAACATAGGGCTTCAAGCTGGAGGCTTGAAATTCTGGTAGAAGTGGTGTTTATTTTTACGGGATGACGTTGCTAGCCTCAGGCCCAACTTTTCCTTTACCAGTCTTATTACTAGCTTAAGAAGGTAGAGGAGTGCGTCGGCCGGGTATCGAAACCCTAGACTATCTGCTTGGCTGTACCACCGACGCACTCTCACTTGGCTGACAGAAAAGGAGGAAAATCAACTAGAAGTTGGTTCCTCATCTTGAAAAGGAGTAGCCTGATCCAGCAGAAGGAGGTGCAAAGAATTATCTTTACATTCATAAAAGTCTTTCCTACTGGCATGTATAAAACATGGATTATATTAAACGTATATGCATTAACTGCGGAGATAGGTAGTTAGTGTAACTTCTGAGGTGTTGGCCAACGCAGCACAGTGAATACATTTTCGGTTAAATATGAGTGAGATGATTGTACCCTCTGTCGCCAAATAGATGGCGCAGTTCACTACTACTACTACAATATCCTCATATCTAATCTTCAATGAACAGAGCTCAAAAGTGAAATAGATGAGACAACTTTGCATTGTCGATATGTTGACGATGCCCTCATATTATATGAAAGTGAAAATCATGCGTGTAATCCACTTCAACTGTTCAGTGACGTACATGAGAATATTGACTTCACAATGGCACATGGAATTGATGGAAACTTCCATTTCCTCGATATTGTCGTGCGAAACTGAAAATCCACACGGAGTGGACTATATTTAAATCTAAATAGATTTTGTCCAATTGACTTGAAACGACTATTGTTCGAAACTCTGTATTACAGAGACAGACGGAGATCTCATGAACACTGAGAAGGTTTTGGGGAATGATGGTTGTCCCCCGAAATTCAGCAAAAAGTGTGGAATATCTGAAAATCTGGAGGAGGAAGAGGAGGAGGATGATGAGGATAAAGAAACCACAGTGAATAAGAAGCCTGTCTTCATCCAACTCGATCTTACAGATGATAATAATGGAGGAGTAATCAACAGGGGATTGAAACCTTCCCGAGCGAGAACCCATAATGTTGCAGCCAGGTTGATTACCGTTTATCGAACGATGAATTCTGGTACAAACAAAACTTGACAGATACCCTCCACATGTTGACTCTAATTGTGTATACAAATTTACGTGTATCTGTGAGAACGGTTTCATTGGGAGAAGGGAGTGAGAGAGCGAATTGGACATAACTCGGATTCTCTGAACATGTATCAAATGGTTTACGTCTCAACCGGAGAAATTTTTTAAACGGTGCAATTGGAAGCCGTCAGTGTTTTTCATGCTGGTACAGAGGTGGACAATGTGAAATGCTTCAAGATCACTTATGTACAATATAACTCTCCTCTCCTCAAATTTGTCTAAGTGGTCGCAATTAAGCGTTTGAAACCTGAGTTATGTGTTCAGGTAGATTCACTTATTAGTCTTTGCTTGGCTTGTTGACCCAACATCTAGTCTTCGTCTCAGTTGATTAAATAATCTTTTGCTTCTACTCCCTCACCCCATATGTTATTTCTGTGGTTGAATTCAGTTCTGCCTTTTTTTCATGACTTGAGTTAAACTCACCACACTATTACTCATCGTCAACTGCTCTCTTCTCAGCTTGTTGTGATTATACAACTCAATTTTCAATGTGTATCCGACCACTGATTTCTCATGTTTGTATTTTGTTGGAGGCTTGATCTCCTCCATGAGTTGTATGAGTGGAACTTCTGAAGATTGCTCATCAACTTATATACCTCTGTTAATGGAGATCATGTTGAACGTTGGAAGTTTGACAAAATTCTATATGCATCTACACAATTAATTAATTAGTTTGTGATCAGTTGAAGAAAATCCGACGACGAAATAAATGAATGCCTCACATTGTTCTGCACATTTACTCGATACATTTCATACAATCTGATCACCCATATTCACTTTCAAGTGGATTTACATGAAAAGTGGATCAACGGAAGGCCGATTAAAATAAACAAGATGATAAGAGATTAGAGAAATGAAAAGAGACGGATTATCACTTATCTTGGTAACATAATCCGATAAGGATTGCGAAATTAGTGTTAAGCGTAATATTGAATTGTTTTGGTGCACAGTGGGTGGAAAATAAGCTTAACTTTATAGATAACCTATCGCCCTGCATACTTTGTTAATCCTTATCTGATTATGTTACCAAGTTCAGTGTCGATTGCCATACATACTTCTGACTCTTAAGCCCCTAATTATTCTGATTATTTTAATCGTCCTTTCACTCATACGTTTTTCACGTAATTTGATTTGACAAGTAAGTATGCGATCAGATTGCTTGAAATTCACTGCACAAATTCACCAAATTTCTCAGATAAAATCCGTCTTCCTCTAACAAAGCTATGCAGATTATTCTGGTCTGCCTGTTTTACTCAGGCAAATGTTTAGCACCAACTGATCGCTAAGGAATCGAGGTCGCTGACGTCCCATCTACTCGAAGTATTTCAGCTGGATATATCTGCATTCTATCTTGAGAGTACTTCTACTGCTAATCTAATTTTTAGCCCATTTGTATTGTTATTATTCCCCTGGGTCTCGGGTGGAAAGTGGGGCTTCAGCAGAACGTCGGCACCTTTTTATATTCTCTGAACTCCTCTTCAGCTGACTCCATGACTCTCCGTAGTCTCTCATCACCACCTCATGTGATCTCTTTTATGTAACCTCTCAACGCTTATTCGTCGTTTCCTATCCGCGTTACACTTGAAGGTCAGGTTGGCGCACTTTGTCCTCTGACGGTCTCTTCAACGTGTGTCCAACCCATCCGTATTTCCTCCCGCATATCTGTTGATTGGCTCGTTTCAGGAGTTTTTTGTTACTAATTCTCTCCACTGGAGACCTGATCTTCATCGAGGAGCGAAGAGGACAGCTGTTGACAAAGGCTCACTGTTAGAAGTGTTGTTTGTAACGCTCACATCAAGTTTTTGCCCCATGTAGAAGACCAGACTGACCTTACAATGGTGTTGAAAATCCGAATTTTGTTGTTTATACTGAATGTACACTGATTTCAGAGAGATGATGGTTTGTTTTGCCTTTCCGATTGCGGTTTTGACATCCTCATGCCTAGTAATAGTAGTGTAACGATGGCAGACAAGGGCCAGGCAACAGATCGTTTATTGAGAAAATCAAGCGATATTTATACATTTTATGTACATTATTATTCGTTATTGTTAGCGGAGAAGCAACGTCTTCTGATCGGTTTTTCTTGCTGAAGATTATTCTGTACTGCTTGTGACCGTTGCTTACAAAATTATCCATATATCTGCGAGTTGTATTCGCACACGTTAAGTCTGCTGTGATTGGTTGTTGAGTTACTCAAGGTTGGACTTTGTTCGTGTTTTATCTCATGACCCCGATTCGGGAAGTAAACGTGATCTACGAGCTTGCTCGCCTTTTAACCAGAAGCTCCTGGGTTCGAACCTGGATGCGTACCACTGAAGAGTCTTGAACTAGAACGAAACAGCTATCTGGCAGTACTCCCAGCTCGTTTTCCAATGGTTCTCTGACTGATGTCAGCTCATGATGAAATCCTCCAACCAATTCTTCAAAATGTTTTCACAACTTTTACAGACTTTTATCACAAAAAACTCAGTTACGGCAGTCAACCATAAATAATCAATCCCATCAAAAAATATACATCCAAGCGACCCTACGAATATGACCTTATTTAGCAGCACCTTGGTTCTTTCAGGGGTTGAATATTTACATTATTTTAAATTAAAATATTTACAATTCTTAGCAGCATAAATAAGCACTTCGTGCCAAAGAAAAAGGAGATGGATTCGAAACACCTTCAGGAGACTGTCAGTTGACATGCAGGAGGTCGCATGAAGAACAGATAAGAGCCTATGGGGAATCGCGGTGCCAGCTGAAGAGAACTGTAGAGAATTGGGTGAAATGGAGATGTGCATTTGGAGCCCAATATTCCTTTCTGCAACCCAAGGGAGTAATAATCATAATAATGCTTGACTCCGTTTCTTGCCAGTCTCGCAGTCAACCCTCTTTTTTCCTATCTCACTATACGCTAGAAAATTGTTCAGGATTTTTCTGAGAGCATCAAGCGGGAATCGAACCCTAACCTCTTGCATGGTTAGCGAACATTCTACAGTCACACAACTAACACAGTGGCCGAATGTTTAACAGACTCGCCTGGACTTTTTGATTTCCATCTCAAGTAGGGTGATGGGTGCGTACAGATGAAGAGTCCCCCCCCCTAAAAAAGGCGAAAAAAAGGCACAATCACTGCAGATATTACCACGTATATATTTGTCAGGAAAGAGTCGTACTGGTCTCACGTAGACAGTGCTATGATAAATAAAATATTATGTCAGTAGAAGTCGTCAATGCAGTCTCGAGATTTCACTAATATTTATTTCATATAGGGCGAATTGTATTTCTCAATGTAAGTTTAGAACTGGGGCACTGTGGTAGAATGTAATTCCATGTTAGATAAGTTTATTTAAAATAACACGCATTGATGACGTTACTAGCACAAATTATTGTTCATAATCGTATCAGTTTAGTCACATGGGTTCATAACTTATCTTGTATATGTATTTCTTTCTACCTCCCTCCTCCCCTTGTTGTTTCTTGCCACTTTCCATATCACCGGCATAGATGTTGCGTCATTTCGATTGCACATGTGCGGTGTTGAATCGATAAACAAAGCTTCAATGATTAACCTCTCCCTCCATATAACTGTATTACTTTTTAATACTCTCACCCTGTCCCACCCATTCTATTTTCTGACTACATGCAAATGAATGCAGTGCAATGGCTGTTTTTTAAGATTATTTAACTTAGCAAGGTCAGTTATTCTAGATCCAGCTGAATTTCTATCTTCCGATAATCTGACTGATCCCGATCTACTAGTTTGACCGACCTTTTTAACTGACCCAACTAACCGTCATTACGTGGTAAATGATATTATTAGTCTTAATTGGATCTGATATTCCTTCTTTATACAGCAGTACTATAGAGGCTTTGAATTCTATATTAATTTTGTCAGTTTACCAATCTAATTTTTTCTATGGTTCTTCACATATTTTTGAATGAATTCTGGTGGGTACTTATTCACCAATAATATTTTCCTTATTTGTCTGATTTCGTTATTTAAATCTTCTGACTTACTATATATGTCCAAACCAAGTTTACTTTCAACAGTTTGAAAAAAATTGGGCATTGGGTGTATGATATTCATTATAATAAAGGTTTTTTTGTATTTCCCAATGAATGAAAAACAAAACGTCTCTGCTCTATATGGAATGAGGACTGTTGAGGTCCATTCCATATAGAGCAGAGACGTCAGACGATATCAGAAGAGTACTCAACCAGCTCGACATTAGAGTTTTCTTCAAAACATCAGACACACTACAAAACAACCTTGTCCATATAAAAGACCAAATCCCGAAAGATTCTCTACCTAATTGTGTCTATAAAATAAAATGCCTGGAATGTGATGCGATATACATCGGACAAACATCTCGAGAAATCAAAATCAGAAGAAATGAACACCGTAGAGCATCTCTTCGACCACCGAGAAATCCGGTTGAACTAGAAAAACTTGAAAAATCATCAGCCATGCTATAGAATCAGGCCACAAAATTGATTTTGACAATATTGAAATAATCCAGAAAAAGCATTTCAGAAATCACAAAGAACGTCTAATATCAGAAGCACTTCATATCAAGTGGAATCCAAATTGTCTCAACTGAATAGGAATGATGGACTAAGACAGAATTTGACCTGGTTACAACACTTCCCTCCCCCATGAAGTGACAAAATCAACACAAATGTAATAAGCGATTTCATCATGTAAACACACGCTGTTTTTATAATTTTACACACTTATCAGATACAACGACCTACACCTGGCTTTGTTATCTCTACCAACTGGCCAATTTGACAACGGAAAAATTCCCCAACATGCTGAGAAATGATGATTAAGTTGTTATATATAAGCGGAGATTTTGTAAATTCTGGTTTAATAATACTTTGATAAAGCTATTAGCAGCATTAAATAGCGAAACGTCAGTAAAAACAATATCGTTTTGTTTTTCATTCATTGGGAAATGCAAAAACCTTTATTATTCTGACTTACTAGTTAGGCTCAGGGCCCGATTATACAGACATTAAACTAAACAAATCTTCCTTTACCAATTCTGCATAGGATGAAAAAAAGTCTAAGTATTTATTAGGGTGTGTCTACTTCCAACTAATGCTGATATATAACTCAACTTCTTGTTTTCGTTTTATTTTACAGTTAATCTAGCATGGCCACCACCTCAACATGTTCGTTTTCTAACTCAGAAGTGAATTGGAATACGTCTACTGTTGAACTTGTATGTGTGAAAAACTGAGGGATAAGTTCAGATTTCAAAACACAGTGACGGAATGTGTCATTCAAATATCTCCACCATAATCCGCCTAGTAGCAGGATTAAACCTTCTAAGAGCGTTATATTCCAGACTATCTATAAATATGCCTGCTACTGTTGGGATATATTTTTGTTGCATTTCTAACACTTCTGTTGGAGACACATTTTTCGAATATGCTTATGAGTTTCCGAAATTCCGATTTCTATATATATTTATGTATACTGCACACTGGAGATCAAATGGCCAGCCAGAAACAATTAGTAACAAGAAACCCCTACAACAGACCAACCAAGAGCCGATTGCTCAACAAATATGTAGGAGAATGTGGAGAAGGATAGCGCATACGTTGAGGAGTCCATCGAGTAAATTCGTGCGCTAGGTTCACGACTGCAACCCCAGTAGGAAGCGACGAGTTGGTCATCGGTGCTAGGGTGACATGAAGGAGATCGTGCGAGTTGGAGGAGATGAGAGATTATTGACAATCGTGGGACCAGATGAAGATGACAGCAGAAAGTAGAAGAAAGTGGAGATGTACTGTTGAAGACTTATGTTCCGCTTGAAGCCCGGGGGAATGATATATATATATATATATGTATTCAAAACATAAGACTAAGAGTGAACTTACCTCCACCGATTAAAACACAATTCATTGAACAATAAATCTCTTCATTTACAGTTTGAAATGCTGGAATCAACTTATCAAATCCTTTCATTGATTTACACTTGAGCCGATTCTGTAACAGTTCAGGATCAACTGGTCCATTTATACCGGATATAACACAACCAACGCCTTGATATGATGAAAAATTACGCTGCAATGTTTTTCGTTCTTTTGTCCATCCCCTGAAGGACAGTTTCGATAATTTTGTCTTTTGAGGTGCAACCACAACTGCCCTGCCAAGCAGTTCCACTTGTAGAACTGTAAATTATCAGAGAAAATGTGAAAGGAATACGTTATTATACGTTATATATGCATAAATATATATACTTGATAAAACCAGTGGGCTGATATCGTAACCAGTCCTTCAGGTTTCTAGAACAGATGAATGACGCAGTAAAGTATATCATAATTCTGTTAGGCTCGAAAATTATTAAATGTCTATTATTATTATTATCATTATTATAATTAATATTAATTGAATGTATTTAGGAGGCAACAGTCTATACTGTTTGTGTGTGCGCGCACGTTCGTATTTGCGCGCCAGTGGGACCTATACTATTTAAACAAGTAAAATCAATATTCCCCATTAAAATTCTATGACTAGATAGACGTTCAAATATATATTACAATCATGCGTTTGAAGTCACTGTTATGCAGGTAATAAACAATGGTGTTAACACTACAGTAAGTCAAATTAGAAAGAGCCATTTACTAAATTGCAAGCCATTTTGATTTAAGCATTTTGTGATATTACTGGAAAAAATAGGGAAAGTCTAATTTCACACAAACTCAAAGACTTACAGGCGATAAAAACAAACTGACTGAAGAGGCTGGCAGCGAATACAGAACTCCAAGTGAACATAGAGAAGACAGAAGTGATGAAGATAACCAACGAACCGTTACAAAACTGCAAACACTATCAATCACCGTCAATAGGAGAGATTTAACAGAGGTCAGCACCTTCACTTATCAGGCCAGAACGCACGGTTTCAACTAAAGGCGACAGCATGGATGATGTCAAAGCCAGTCAGAATCCGAAAAGCAAGATACGCCTTCATCAACCTGAAACCAATTCAGAAATCTTCCTTTCTCACTAACCAAAAGGAACAAGATTCGAATTTTCAACACCAATGTGAAGTCGGTCCTTCTATACGGGTCAGAAACTTGGCTAGCGTGTTACGAAAAGGATTTCCAACAGGTTGCAAACATTCATCAACAGCTGCCACCTTCGCTGACTGGCTCCATACTGAAGATCAAATAGACAGAAAGAATTAGCAACGAGAAACTCTGGCTGGGAACAAACCAACCAAGAGCCGATCTCTAAACGAATATGTAGAAGAAAATGGAGATGGATCGGGCATACTTGAGGACGCCGTCGAATGAATTTGCGCTTTAGTCAGACTATTGCTCGAGTGGAATCCACATAGGAAGCGATGAGTGGGTCATCGGTGCGAGGATGACATGAAGGAGATCGTGTGAGGAATAGATGAGAGAATTTGGGCAGCCGTGGACTCAGATGAAGAGGACAGCAGGAAACAGAAGAAAGTAGAGATGTGTTGTTGAAGCCCTATGTTCCACTCGGAACTCAAGGGAACAATAATAATAATAACCACCTTCTTGGTGATAAAGCACAACTTCAGTTCTTTAAGGGGTCGCTGAATCTGTACACTGCTATTTTCTTCCTATCATGCCAACTGTCAGTAGCTGAAAATTATTCAGCAGTGGATCTGAAGTCAGAATCAGCACCTGTTTGTTTGCGTGACTGATTATTATTATTATTGTAACCAGTTCAAATAATATTATTAATATTCCCTTGAGTTCCTAGTGGAAATTACCGCCCCAACAGAACGTCTCTATATTGTCCCGCTCTCTTCAGTCCAGTTCAGTTGACCACATGATTGCACATAGGCTCTTATCCCTTAATCACACGATCTCACCCATGTTACATTTGGACCTCTTCTCAACTCGTCTTTCTCCATAGGGGTTCCACTGGAGACCCTGGAAGGCAGTGTCCCACAACGGTCTCCTCAGTGTTTGTTCTATCCATCTCCGTCTTCATCTCGGATGAATATCTGATTCGTACGCATAATTTCTTATTACTTATTCTCTCCACTTGACACCTGATCTTTACCATGGAGCGAAGAGGTCAGCTGTTGACAAAAGCTGGCTGTTCGAAGTGTTGTTTGTGATGCTCACGCCAAGTGTCTGCCCCATATAGAAGACCTGACTGACTTTACATTGGTGTTGAAAACTCGAATTTTGTTGATTATAGTGATTGGAGAAGATTTCAGGTAGATTAATGCCTGTCTTGCCTTGTCCTGTCTTTCCAATCCCGGCTGGCTTTGACTAGATAAGCGAAGGAAGTGATGTTTGTCAAATTTTTTCCTTTCGAAGTGGTCGAAGGTTGTTGTTGTTGTCGGTTGGTTGTTTACTTTATTCACCTCTGTCTTGTCTATGTTCACTCGAAGTCCTGTCTTTGCTACCTCTTCTCACAACTATTTGGTTTTCTCCTAGAGATATTCGAGTTTGTGTGAAATTAAGCATAAATCGTACGCAATCTCCAGATCTTCTAATGTCTTCTTATCGATTCAACGTGTTCTCTCTCCACGGACGGTGTGACGCATAATCCAGTCCACCACAGTTAGGAATTCCATCGGTGATAATAGTTGGAATCGTCTTACTCCTATATTCACTTCAAACGCCTCACCAAGTTTTCTGTCGTAGATCCCCTGACACGTGGCATTATTGTCACATAGCTATTGAATGAGATTGAAAAAGATTTGGGGTGCTAAGTAGCATTGATATAATTTCCAAATTGCTTCGTGGTTAACGATGTCGATGGCCTTCACAGAGTCGATGAAATTGAGGTGGAGATTTGACTGTCATTCTATGCTCTTCACGATGATCATGATATGTAGGGCTACGATTTGAACTGCACGTGCATTCTGCTTGTTCGGGGCAGAGTTATGCGTCCAGTAAGTATTTTAGTCTCTCTAAAATGATGAAGTCTAATATTTTGCCCGGTGTGGATAATATGATCAATTCAAGCCGGTGATGCTGATATGATATCATTGATTCTGTTTTTATGCGCAGTTTAACCGACCATGCGTCACAGTAACGAAACAGGTTGACATTTTAAATCAATCTTGAATCACAGTTCATAATACAGAGATGGATGTATAGGTCGGAAAGCAAAAGTGTGGGATTCTGAACATTTTACTTTTCTGAACGCTAACAATGAAACATGTCACAGTTGAGGAATTTATGTCCCTTAAGAGTGCATATTCCGTGACCTTATTTATTTATTTTTAAGGTTATGTTTGATAGAGAAGGCTACAGCATTCTTCTACGTCAATGAACAAATTATCTAAATTCTAGTTCTTTAGTTTATCGCTCAAAAACTTGATGTCATTGCTTTTCCTGTATCTCTCTGGACTGACTTACTGAATTTCAACATAGGACTTTGCACACAAGTACACCACATCAGCTCGAGTTACCACACTCCATGTAGCACACATGCTCACCAACCATACATGTCATTCTGGGTTCGGTCCCCGAGTGGCACACACTTTTACCTCACTTAGTGGGTTGAAACCCCGACAAAGACGGAAGGTTGGATGTAGGGTCAGCAACCGCATTGCGTAAAAACATCACTGCTACTGAAACCTTGAGGCTGAGGCTTGAGGCCCTATTTTTCACTCGGGACGCAAAAGGAATTAAACTTTAAAAACTTTTAAAAAAGTAGCACACAAAGACAGAAAAAGGAGAGATAAAAAAGAGATTCAAAAAGAATATAATTGAGCAGAAATTTGAAGGAGAAGGTTTAATAACACGGTGAAAGATTAGGATATGGAAGACCACTAAGGTTAAATCGCGTCATTATTATTGTTTTCCGTGGATATATCACACACAGAGTGGAACAGTATTTTATTTACTGGATGGAGACATTTCAAACACAATCCATTGTTGATAATCATATCAGTCGTGACTTGACAGCTTTGAAATTTGCTTTTGATAGTTATAGTTATACGGTGAATCGCTAATTGAATCGTACCAAATAAAATCTTTGGCATGACAGGAGAATTTATTTTAGGATTTTCATCATGAGCTGAGATTTGTTAGAGAACCATTGGAAAACCTGGGAGTACTGGACAGCTGTTTCGTCCTAGTTTGGGACTCTTCATCAGTACGCACCCACCGGGATTCGAACCCAGGACCTTCGGGTTACAAGGCGAGCTCGTATACCATTAAGCCACTGGTACCCGATCCAATGGCCCATGAATTCTAACTTCTGCCAATTCACGACATAGCGCGACCCCCCCCCCCCCCAGCTGTATTATCACATTCATATACAACTATCCATGAGGGAGGATAGTGACAAAAGTGATGGGTTGTCACAAAAATAGTTGTTGCTTAATATTAGTTTGTACATAACAGGAGTTGAATAGGCGTAGCAGGGTTACGTAATAAGAAGGATAATTTTAACGGATGAGCTGTAATCAGGACGCGCATGGAGAAAACAAAAGAAAATATGGAATTCCGTAAGAGTACTTAGGAAGTACAGGAGTTATAAGGAGTTCTCTTAATGAAAAATTTATTTTCAGCGACACCATCTACAGATAGAAGGATGCTATTGCAATAGGATCGCCCTTGGTTCATTACTAGGAGAATGATACACAGCAAGTATCAAGAATGGTCCTTCACAGTCGACTATCAATAATTTGTAATTGTGTACATGGTACATGGATGGCATTTACATTATCGGAAACAATAGTTATGACCCCAGTCAGTTGCTGCAGATATTTAACACCTGCCATCCAGCAATAAAATCCACTACAAAATTGAAAGACGAATCCAAGGTACTCTTTCTTGATGTCGAACTAATAAGTGGACACAGCGAAACCTCGACAGTGTCAGTCTATAGGAAACCCACTTGGGACAGTCAACTAATCAGTTTCTGTAGTTGGGCGCCTGTTGAACAGAAACTAAATGTACTTATGCCCCTTGCCACTCGTATCCTACACATCTGTAGTTCAAACACCCTAGGAAGTGAATTAGATCTTCTGAAAGAAATCCGCATCCAAAATGCCTCCCCACCGAGATTCAGCGACAAGAATGTCAAACCAAACTTTCAGAGGAACGGAACATTACTTGTTCCAAGAAAGAGACTTTATATGAATCTAGATTCCAAGGGAGACTTAATCTACAATATCCTTAAGAGGAGAATAACAATCTTTCGCATCTGGCCATTTCTGTGTGTATATGAGTTCTTGTGGAGCCAAATATATTTGTTATTTGATGTATATCCTGTCTAAAGATGCTCAAGAATACTATCCCACATAGTTGTAGATAGACAACAGTGGCTCTGTTATGAGTGGGAGTATCGAACACCTTGTGAACACTGACCATTATATCTCAACAAACGCCTCCTTCAAAGTAATCTACAAAGTGAAGAGCAACCTGCCAAAAAAATGCTCTTTCGACCCCTTCGCATCGCTGAAGCTTTAGCCATTCAGATAGAGAAATCAGAGGTACTCATACAAAAGCAAATCATTCAACCACTTCTACTATCATGGTAACAACAGTGTTGATTTCTACGAACTGGATTTCTGTGAGTTTGTTTTACTAACTCCTTATGACTGTTGTATTTCTTTAGAACTTCCACGTAATTCCATATTTTCCTTCGTTACCCTGTGCATCCTGTTTACAACTCATTCATAAAATGACAAATCTCACTACGTAATTTTAATATACTTGTCCAACTGCTCTTATGCATTAACTAATATTAACAACAATGGTTATGACAACTCTGTTTGTTCTCTTTCATGAAAAAAACTGTGCATAAATGCAGTTGTACACCTTGGAACGAAAATGAATTCGCCTCTTGGCTGCCGTGCAAATAGGGTGGAACAACTGGAACCTTACGTAGAATTCTCAGCAAGGTAGAAATGAAAGTGACATTCAAACCCCGACAAACTAACTTGGAAGCAAATTATGTAGGTTAAAGGATCCTCTGGAGCCTATTTAAACAAAACAATTTTGTTAGTTATGATGGAGAATATTTGTAGCTCAGGTGGATGATTTTGATGTAGTTGTGTTCTCCGAGCTGAATGGTTTATTTGTGAAGCTTTCATTACCCCCACTAGGCAACATCTTCAGCGCATACTTCAATTTGAATTGAAGTGAGCTTAGAGATCTCTCCACGAGTTTATTAGTCATCTCTCCTGGTGGGCGACCTTGAACATGATTGGTTGTCTTTGTGTGTTCTCACACCATCTAGGCTACTTGTATTGGTACTGAAGTGTGCGCTGAAGATGTCACCTAGTAGAGCAATGAAAGCTTCGTAAATAAAGCATCCAGCTAGGAGAACACAACTACATCAAAATTGTATTAGTCTAATACCCAGATATAGGTGTGATTTCGAAGAAGTTGGAAAGGGTGAATTAGATTAACGGAGCAAAAGTCCAAGCAAAATCTAGACTAGCAGACTCTAATAATGTAAGAAGTTTAGAGGAAGGCACTACACACAGTTACACAATCAACCATACAACAGGAATGGGATAAGTTGACAGTCTTAATATCTGATGTAACTGCGTGGAGAGAGGCAGGGCATCAACCGAGTAGACGTGCAGCAGGGATGATTCGACACCTCTTCACCCGTACATCTGGAACATGCTTACTACCCTTACGACAAGTGGGAAGAAAGGATGCGAATCATGAAAATCAAGTTTTCGAAGTTGTGTAGTCACAGTGTTGATATGATTATGAACAATAAACAGTGTTCGAAATGTCATCCAGTAAATAATACTGTTTCCCTGTGTGATATATAGAATAAACACGTTGATAACGAATAATATGCTGCCACAGTGCCCAAGTTTAACACATAAATTTTAGTTATGGATGGTCTATACGAAGAAAACTTTCCACAGGTTAAGCAACTTAAAAATCGTGGAAAATACCCATCCAGATATTAGATTGAAAAGAACAAGAAGTTCAGCAAAGATATCTTTTCGGCGTTTTCATTCTCCACAGCTGTGCAATCGCATTTACATAGATTAGTTCACGTGGATACAATTATTATTTGTTTAGTTCCACATAGTAACGAAGGAGATAATAATTTTCAACTTGATATTAAAGTTTGAAGGTACAGGCTATCGGAATCGATGATCACGTGAAGACCAGAATCGGAAAGGCAAGGGAGATCCCCCATCACCATGAAATCAGTTATGCTCACACCATAAAGAAGAAGATTTGGATTTTCAACACCAATGATAAATCAGTCAGCGCTTCTCTATATGGATCAGAAAATTGGCGCCTGCATCACTAAAATCATTTCCAACAGGTTGCAGATTTTTCTCAACAACTGCCTTCGCTCCTTACTGAAGATCAGATGGCTGGTGGAAAGAATGAGCAAGAAGGAATTCCTGGAACAAACCTACTGGCCAAAAAAAAATATTCAGAAGAAACTGTAGATGGATTCGCCACACTCTGAGGAGCCCGCTGGGTGACGTCACGCACCAAGCCACGGCTAGAGTGAAACCCGAATGAGAAACGGCGGGTTGGGCGTCCCAGTGTGACATGGAGGAGACTATGCGGGAAGCAGATGAAAACCCGTGGACTGTAGACAACACGGTGTAATGGAGAATTTGAAAGTGACACAAATTCAAGATATTTAAAAGAAAAAAGAAGAAAACCAGTGACTCACTTTGAACACTCAACACATCTTTACTCTCTAGGACAACACAACCGGTTACAATTTGTCCACTGTAGCATACCGGCAGGACAGATTGATGCAAAACAATGTTTAAATAAATGCGTTGTTTCAAATCGCCTCTGTTGACATTTTTTCTGTATGTTAAGGATGTGTGCGACATTATTATTTCATGGAATAAAGAATAATTAAGTAAGTGAGATTGTTGTGTTTTAAAATTTGACCAGCTCAGAACACATAACACCTTTGTAAACACACTGTCATGATGAGAAAATGCTTTTCTCGTGATTTTATCGTCGTCAGTTCAATGAGATGATGAATACTGCCTACTCATGAGATGTGTGCACACTTGTCTGTGTAGGCAATATAGAGATTTCATGTACGATCAAGGATGTGAAGAGAGAGGCAAAGTGGGACCAGTGTATGCATATCACTCCACCAAATAAATATAGGTGATGGAAGTATTCAGCCGCAAATCGCCGATATCTTCAACTGTATATTAATTATTTACTGTGTATGAATTTGGATTTGACACCACTTTCGCAGATAATAAGTTGAGTGTTTTCATATATATATATATACCCAAGTTGATAAGCAAGTATTCCTATTGGTTATTGTGTATGCGTGAGTGTTTATCAAAGTGTGAGTAGCATACCTTTGACAGTATCACAGTTTGCTACAAATAGGATGAGATAATGTATCGAATTACTCTTGACTCATTGTGTTGTTGTTGTTTTTTTTTCACAAGGTGACAATGAAAACAAAAACCAAAAAGAAAACTAACATTTTTGCGCGGTATCTAATTGATGATGACGATGATGATGTTGATTATTCATCGTGTTGTCACTGAGTGCCAGAGTAAAATAACAAAACAAAACAAACAACCGTTGTACAGTTTGCTGAGCAACGACATTTTGCAACATAGAACACCAAAGTCCTACCTACACATAGTCGTGTGTTACAACAACTCTCTGTCTAACCTGGATGTGTGTTGTGTTTTATTATGTGTAGCACTGGCAATACAGTAATAACTTTTGGCTGTCTATACTAACCAGTACAGTGTCATGTATATTTATGTTAAAAATTATCAAACATGCACAGGTCTAATATTACCACTCATGTTATAGTTTAAACACTGTCATAAACACACTAACACACACACAGAGACACACACGCGTGTGCGCTTACTGGTCACTGAACAATAATAACACCTTATAAATTTATAGAGAGAGTTCACACATACACTAACCAAAAACAACATGAACAATCACTCATGTCCTTATTTTTATTGACTTTTGCACAGATCAATGCCAACCAATTGGTAAAAAGTGAGCACGTTAGCTATTTGGAAACCTGTCCAAATGATTGAAACTGTGGCCAAATTTGGTTACTTCTGTTTGCGTTGTGCGTGTGCGTGTGCGTGTATGCTATAAAGTGACAGATGAGTGTAGGCTATCTGATGACTTTTTGAACTTTCTTCAGATAAACGTGTTTTCTCTTGGAAACAGTCAGTGTTACTGTGATGATGGTATGCTACTTATTTCACACCTGTGGAGTAGTATAGAAAGGTGGTGAATTTATTGGGTGGTCTTTTGCTTAGGTGGCTTTTATCCGTTTCAGGTCATTCAAAATTGTTAAGTGAACATATCTCTAAAAATAAAGTGGAATGAAAGCATTGTGTTACCAATACTATAGTCTACAAAAGATTAAAGTGTCAGGCGTGCGAGAAATTCTGCCTTCTGGAAAGGTTCTTCGATAAATATAAACACTCCTGTTATTCAACTAGCATAAAGGAAGAGCCGCTTGAATGTAGGTCTTCGCACAGAAGTCCATCAGGTTAAATTATCGAGAATTAGAAACAGTTTATAGACAAAAGAAACAGATCTATGAGAGAAAAAAGAACAGCTTATTGAAGGGTTGTGAAAATACTCAGGGCTAGGAGAATTATTATTTCCTTTGGGTTGTGAGTGGAAAACTGGGCTTCAGCAGCACTTCTTCACTTTGTGCTGTACTCTTCAGTCCCCCTTATCTGATCCCACAATTATCCATAGGCTGTCACCCCTTGCTTACATGAAATCCTCCATGTCACTGTTGGACGTCCAGCCAGTTGTTTCCCCTTTGGGCTATGGCCCGGAGCGTGGTGTCGCTCAACGGTCTACTCAGTATGTGTCTGACCCATATCCATTTTCTTCTATATATTTGTCGTTTGGACGATTGCTTTTTGGATGAATCGTTCCAAGAGTTTCTTGGTGCTCATTCTTTCCACCGACCATCTGCTCTCTAATATGGAGTCAGTGGACGCAGATGCTGATGAAGGTCTTCAGTGATCTACTGGAAATGCTTTTCGTGACGTCCACATCAAGTTTCTGGCACATATAGAAGAAGCGACTAACTTCACATAAGCGTTGAAAATCCCGATTTTTTTGTTTATGATACAGAGTGGCGTAGATTATCAAACGGTTTTCAGAGGGATGAAGGTATGCCTTGCCTTACCAATCTTGCCTCATTTTGCTATTCTTATCCCTGGCTCTATCCATAGTTGAAACGATGCTTCCTAGGTAAATGAAGGCAGTGATCTCTTCAGAGTTTCTCCCTCTGACAGTGGTTAGGGTACGTGTTGTTGGTGGTGGTTGGTTATCTTCATCATTTTCGTCTTCTTTATGTTCCCTTGAAGTCCTGTCTTCACTGCCAGCCTCTTCTGGCGAATTGTTGGTTTTCACCTGTAAGTCTTTGAATTTAGGTGACAGACACAAATTATCAGCAAAGTTCAGAACTTCCAGAGTCTTCTTTTAGATCCAACATATTCCTATCTTCTCACTCCCTACGTATTGTGTTTCCGCATAATCCAATCCACCACAATCAGGAATATCATCGTGGATGATAGTAGGTCGTCTTGTTTTACTCCTGTCTTCAGTTTAAAGTCTTCGATGAGTTTTTCATTGGGGATCCCTTAAAATGTGGCTTTATCATTTAGCTGCTGAATGAGACTGATAAAGATTTGGCGTACTGTTCTCCAAGGAGTTCAAGTAGTTTCCAAATTACTTTCCGGTCAATATTGAGCTGTTGAGGGTATTTCCAAATTCGATGAAGTTGAGGTAGAGATTTGACTGCCATTCTATGCTTTGTTCGATGAAGATGCGTAGTTTCGCAATTTGATCTGCATTTGATTTGACTTCCCTGAATCCGGCTTGTTTCGGGCAGAGTTCTGCACTTTTTAATGTCTTCAGGATGACGTGACTTAATAGTTTGCTTGCCGTGGACAAGAGCATAATTCTGCGCCAGTTCTCGCAGAGTTCTTAGTCACCGTTCTTTGGTAGTTTGCTATGGTAGACCTTCCTCGAATCACTAGGCACCTATCCTTGATATATGAAGCACATGTTCCAGATAACCGAAAGTGTCAAGACTCACCACTTGTGTAACCTACTGATGTTATGCTCTATATCTACCCAACGCGAGGAATAGAACGAAGGTAGCCAAAGCACGAAGTGTAACTTTTTCATATATCCTAATTTCAGCAGTCTTTTTTTCTCCGCAAGCAGTGCAAAGTGCTAGAAGAAAACAGCGAATAAAACTGCCCACACCACATAAATTGTGCGGGATTCTGATGCTCTACATGGAGCGAAATCATCCTGACAGGTAATTATAAGAGCGAAAGAGAATGAACAATGCGTAAAGGTAGTTCCAAAAACCTGTGCAGATTTGAAGAAGCTATAAAAATACACAGCAATTGCACTTCACTCGATAGAAATTAGACGCCATAATCGACTTTCACTGGACTAAGGTTCTACAGAAAGGCTTTGGTTCATATAAATAAAGACCGATTGCAGAAGCACTACATATTTTGGTGGGATCCAAAAGCTTGAACAGGTGTTACACTGTGATGTTAGGTGATGCATGATAAGTCCTGAATAATAAATAAAAAATGGATATGTATCAGGAATTTATCATACTTACTCTAATTTCCCCGATTATGTACTTCTTATTATGGAAGGGCTAACAAATGATCTAGAGCTGTTCTCTGAAGAACTCAGACGCACACGTTATTGTATTTCGGACACATGACCATGGGCATTAGTGGAACGTAATCACTAAAATCTGATGCAAAGTGCATATTGTTTACAGTGCATATCAGAAACAGACTAATAATTGTAAGTTCATCACAGTTCATAGAATTTTGTTTATTTCTTGTCATGGTGTATGTAAATGAATCACATGACTGGACAAGAATTTTAAATATAAGGTGTGTCTTTTCCTCGAAGAAGTTCGGAGTTGTTTATCGAACGAAACCTTGGAATTGTTTATTCGTTTCAATTTCGCTGAGATTTCACAAATATAATTCTTATTTATGTCTACTTCTCACTCGGGACCCAATTACTCTGGAACTATCCTGTCAAATAGTGGTGGCACTTCATATAAAGTGCAACCGTTTGTTAAAATCCGAAGTGCCACTAGGTATAATGAAGAATGAACTGATATTTCATTATCGAATATCTTCAGAAAAAGTATTCATAAACAGACACTCATCATCTTCCTAAAGAAAACGAATGATGTTTGTGGTAATTGATGGTTCTGACGAAATAACCGTTGACAAAAATAGGTGTTTTTTGTTGAACTTAACATGACCAGAGACAACCTGAATGAAAGGTGAGTGGGTTTTAAAACGGAAACCTTATTTTCCCAATTGCTGTGGTTTGAAATGTATTTTTGATAGAGTACAGACTTATTTCCAACAGCCACCCTCTTCTTACCACTCAGAAGATCAGACAGCCGATTGGAAACGACAAGCAACAACTAACCGCACCGAACTGAGAACCAGTTAGCAAGCTATTGTTAATTATTATTATTTTTTATTTTACTCCTTTACGCTCCCATTGGAACATATGGCTCCAGGCTAGAGCTCTGAAGTTTCGGTACCAATGGTGTTTATTACTTTTACGGGATGAAGCTAGGTAGTTAGCCTCATGCACAACCTCCCCTCTGTACCAGTCTTATTGCTGGCTTAGCGAGGTAAGGGAATGTGTTGGCCGGGAATCGAACCCCGAATCACCTGGGTGGTTGGCGAGAATTCTACCTCTGTGCCACTGACGCACTAGGTAAAATTAAACGGAGAAGCGATTGATATACAAATAGGTGACATTGAAATGATACATCACACGCTGGGCAAACACTCAATTGGAAATGGAATCCAAAGCAGTGGATTAAATTATGTGGATTATTACATAAAGATCATATTAGATGAAAATCAAAGCCTATGGGCAGTTATGTAGCTAGTTAACTGGAACCGATATCAGAAAACGAAGTGGAATGGAGATGAACCATTGAAGACGTATTTTCCACTTGGAACTCAAGGAACGAATAACAACAGTATATCCAATATGTATAATGTATCCATTTTGAAGATGACTTTTACACCGTCTAACAGGATTGGCCGATAAGCCGCTCTGCATGCTGTTTCAATAACAACGATAATTTGCTTTGTTCCATACCAGTATATATGATACAGTATTTGGTACAATATTGGGTGCAGTTTACTCAACGACAAAAAAGTTACATGTTATAGGTAACCAAAATTGATAATAACAGCTTTTCGATATTATCAGTGACAATAAAGTCGAAAATGAACAAATCGTGTCAAGTGATAATAATAATAATGTTAATAACCAAAATCATACGATAATTGAAATAATGTCACCGTACACATAACAAATATGAGAAGATCAAACAGCTACTTATTTTGCTAATTACACAGTAAGTTGTAAGTTTCACAACTTAACACTTTCTCTGTCACATAGATCGCGAGTGAGCCAAATGGAGTATCGCTGAGTTTTAGCACTGAGTTGTCTGGGCATACAGTCTTTTTTAATGATTTGTATTCCCGCCTAATTGGGTACAAGGGGAGAAATGTGCATAGACAGGGTTCTGATAGTCAGACAGTATTGATTTAGCTCATTTCTTGCATGATTTCAGGTGTCTGTGGACTTGCCCAGCTGACAACCTTTAATACCCTTCCCCTCAATATGGCATAGTCCTCTTTGAGTAGCCTAGGGAAGACCAAGCGTTGGGAGCAGTAAACAGCAATAGGTGAGATGCAAGAGTTAACAAACTATAGAAGTAGAGGTTGAGTGATTCCTTACTGTCACAACTTCCTAATGTAAACGGCTAGACAAAACATTTTCTTAGACATCGACATGATATAGGATGACCAAGAAAGATGGAAGGAAGGAATTGCCATAGGGTATTTTATGCTTGACTTAGTCTGTATTTCAGTGCCCTCTACACTACAAGTATCTTGCAAACGAAGCAGTTCGTGTAGATCACGTTGATGTCTGAAGGTGAAGTTAATTGTCCAACATTTGGGGGATTTAAAGTTGAGCAATTTGGCTTATGTCCAACAGAAAGCTATTAAGTTTGGAACTGTCAGACAGGGACGAACCTGGCAATGAGACAGTCAAATCACCAGCTTATTTAACGAAGTTGATTTCTTCCTAAAATGGCAAGAAGAAAGGAAAAGGAGGATTTGCCTTTATATGCAGTACACTGCATTCTATTACAAAAATAAGAATGCAACCAGTCAACAGCCCAAGACTAGGTTTCCGTCAGGGAAGGCGGATTTAACAGAAGACATCTGGGTACTGATTTTAAAAGCAGATGTGTAATCAAGGAAGGCAAGGCGAAGACATTTGGCTCCTTTGTCTTACCAGGAAACAGTCTTATGATGTAAGACAAAGGCAGCACCTAAAGTACACCTTACCAGTTTATACGCAAAATGTTTGGGGTCCTTAGAACTAATCAAGAAAGATTCAAGGTCGAATAAAAGTAGATTTTTCATTCATTTTAAAAGACGACAATCAATTGCAACAGGTTTAAATTTAACACTACAAACAGTAAATGATTTAGGTACGGGGAAAATTATTATTATTTTTATTCACCTAATTCACTGGTGACGACAGAAGACAAGGGCCAGGCAACAGATCGTTTATTGAGGCAATCAAAAGATATTTATATATTTTCATGTACATTATTATTCGTTATTACTAGCAGAGAAACAGCGTCTTCTGATTGGCTGTTTTCTTGCTGAAAGTTAATCTGTCATCTCTTTGTGGCCGTTTCTTCGAAGGTCAGACCATATATCTGCGAATTGCATCCGCTCACGCAAAGTCTTTGTTCTTGTTTTTCTCTTCACCAAGATTTGGGAAGTAAACATTAACGTAAATTGTTGTCTTCCAATTTTGGCTAGCAGACAGCTCTCACCACACACTTATCGATATCCACTGAAGGAGATGCCATTTTAAATTAAATTCTTTGTTGGTATGCTTTTACAGAAGATTCAGGAGTTTATTTCTCGGAGATTTGTACTTCCCTATCATTCTTCGATTGAATAAATGTTGTTACACTTCTGAGTACAATGGCGGAATCATTACCAGCCAGTTCTTAAGCTCAGGTTCGATTCTCAGCAGATGGACTCCCATAATTGTACAATTGGAAAAGCAGATGTTGAGAGTGCAGCTAGGAACCTCACTCTGTAAAAATGACATCATCGCAACTGCTATTTCAAAAGTCTGAAGCACTCAGAACGCAAAATGAATGAGAAAAAGAACACATATATAAGCGGAAACAGGTAATGAACGCGTAAACGAAACAAAACTGTGAAAATCTTATTTTCTTCACTGCCGGTCAGTCTGAACACTTCAGCGATGCGTGAAAGTATGAACAATAATTATTCGGGAGAGCTGATTTTTAGGGATTTGATATGTTTCATGTCTAATCACTCGCTGATATCAGTTAGAGAACCACTGAAAACCAGCCAGAGGGTGCTGGACAGTTGTTTCGTCCTAGTTTAGGATTCTTCAGTCGCTGGGGTTCTACCAATTCCTGATATTTAGCGTGACCACCTACTAATGTCGTTGGTGAGTGTTTGTCCTTACATCCGACATGATTTGGAACAAATTAGATCCCTGTAAACTAAATCTTGAGAATTGACTAGACGACCGCTAGTGACGAAGTTGCCTGGAGGGAGTTCTACTGAGAAGTCTGTAGTGACGACTTATGCTAATTGACGACTTTGCTTTGCATCGGGGTCACGCTAAATATCAAGACATGGTAGAAGTTGGAATTAATGAGCCACTGAATCGGGTGCCATTGGCCGAACGGTCTACTAGCTCCCCTTGTACCTGGGAGCTCCTGGGAATGGACCCCATCCGGTAGTACCACTGAAGAGTCCCAAACTAGGACGAAACAGCTGATCACTAACCTCTGGCTGGTTTTCAGTGGTTCTCTCACTGATATCAATCCGCTATCGAATTTGAAATTTTTTAATTATGTAATAACTTGTTGCTAACGCCTAACAATTAACTTATCTTGAATCCCGTGATTAAGAAAATGAAAGACATTTCAGCGAAGAAAATTTTCTTTATCGACGAAATCATCTCCAGAGGCTCTACAGTCGCATTTGTATTGACCAGAAATGTATAGTAGTCCATTATTGAGTAATAGGGGTGACATAATTGATATAGTTACTTAGAAGTGGCTTCAAAAGTAAAAGTAAAAGTTGTAAATTACGTCACAAAAGCAGAAACCGTTAGAAACTTGATAAGGTTAAAATTGTCATTAAGTGAGAACTGGGTAGTTGAGTGTCCATTTAACAATTATGAAGATGGTGAGGAGACGTAAAAAAGCAACATGTGAGAATGACAGTAGTGAATTAATTATTAAAGTAAAAGCAAACCGAAAGTAAAATTGAAAATTTAGAAAATTAAAATTTTTACAGGGAACGACTAGTGAAGAGGTTAAGACCATGCTAGAATAAGAGACTGGACAAACTTTTTCTGTATACAGAGTTCGGGGTTGTATTGACGGATTATCAGCGCCTCGACCAAACACAAGCGCCGAAACCTGACGCCCTCTGTACCATTTAGCCTCGTCTTGTAGATGATCTTGAAAGACGACTTCAGTGGAGCTACGTGGCTTGAGTTCACCAAGTGCTCGAGAATTGAGCTAGTAACTGTCTTGCATTGTCCTTTTGCTATCCTTGTTAGTCAATGTTCAGACATGCGTTTGGAAAGTGTGCGCTTTGTGCAGGAGCAGGTGAATTTATAAACACACACTGAAGTGGCCCGTCCAAAATGACAGTTTATCCTTCACACATCCATTGATCACTTGTCACCTGTAGAAATTTAAATTCAGCGCTCATAAATAGCAGTTTCTTCGACCACCGTCTGGGTTCTTTCAGGCTTTTGCTTTACTTTCATGTCTTTCTCGATATAACTTGAGAGATAGCCATTCTCTATAAGGACTTGTCTAAGTCGCTCCAGTTCCCCGTCGACTGTATCGCTGGAACATATCCTTTTTATTCTTGAGGATAAGAAGTGGATCAGGTTTCTCTTTCTTCTCAAAAGGACCCAACTATGAAAATTCGTGTGTTGACCATTCCATGTTGGTTTCCTGTAGATAGATCTTTGAAGAGAACCATCAGATCTCTTTTTTAGAAAAGCATCCAAAAAAATGGAATTTTCATTTCACCTCTGATTCCGACGTGAACTGGATGGCATGATGGCAGCTGTCAAACTCCGTAGTTATCATTTCGATGTTGGTATTCTCATCACATATGGTACATATGGAAATTATCGATAGTGGGTCGTAACATACTATTCCCTAGACTTGCCAAGAAGAAGTCTGCAAGTATAGGGCCCAGTGGCCACCCCGTTGCCACTCCATCTCTTTATCTATAGTGCATGTTGCTGAACTTGAAAGGGGAAATTAAAAGTGCAGCTCACTAGTAGTTCATTTAAGTAGTGGATCGGAATACTCAGGTCTACAGTATTATCTGTGTGGTACGTTTCTCGAATGAAGGTTAAATTGTTGGGGGTAATCATAGGGCCTCCTTGGACCTAGGTTTCATGTTTACTGAATAGTCATCAGCAGGGCATATATTCAACCTTGATGGAACTGATAACCCCTCTGAGATTCGAACCCGCAACGAGAGAGACGCTACCAATGAGATTTTAAGCAATAAGGACCAGTCATTCGTATATACTTAATGCAAGTATAGATTATGACCAATGTGGTAGAATGTAACTCCATATTGGATACATTTATTTGATATAACATACAATATTTATAACTGGATGACGGTTCAAGCAAAATTTATTGTTATTAATCATATCACTGTATTCCCATTTGTTTATATTCTCTCCTAATTTTACACACTTATCAAATCCAACAATCTACACCTGGTTTTGTTATCTTTACCAACTGGCCAATTTGACAACGAAAAATGCCCACATACTGAGGAAAGATGATTAAGTTGTTATATATATACTAAGATTTTGTAAATTCTGGTTTAATAATACTTTGATAAAGCTATTAGCAGCATTAAATAAAGAAACGTCAGTAAAAGCAATATCGTTTTATTTTTCATTCATTGGGAAATACAAGAAAACTTTTATTATAATGAATATCATATACCCAATGACCAAATTTTTTCAAACTGTTAAAAGTAAACGTGGTTTGGACATATATATCTCCTACCTCTGTTGTTCATCGCAATATTCCATATATCCAATACAGATTTTGCGTCATTCCGATGGCGCGTGTTTCGGATTGACTCGATGAAGTAAGATTCGATGACTAACTTCTCTTTCCAACCAAATATACTACTTGTTATCACCCAGACCTGTAGTGTGATTACATGTAAGTGATTATTATATATTATATTATGTTACATACCGTGTGCATAGCTGAGTTGCTGAGAATAAAAACGCAAAAGGAATAATTATTTCATTTGAAGCATGGTTTGAACTCCTTATCTTACTAGTAAATTTACATAAAAAATAGTAAATTTTAAAATACCAAGTTTTTCCTGCACTTAAAAAATGTTCACATCTCCGCCATGTCAACTTCGGGCCCATAAGCAACTTGTCATTTCCCATTCAGCTTCTACTCTATAGTCTCAAGCACAGTGTCATCCAACCGTCTCTTCAGTGTGTGTGTATGTTCAGTTGGAAGATTGGCTAGTCACTCCTTCGTTGCCATAATTCCTTATTGACAGTCCTTTCTGGTCATTTGATCCTGGGTATGGTGTTTACGAATGTAAGCGTTGATAAAAGAAATTTACTGCTCATGAGTTACACCAAATGTCCTGCTCTAGGATGAAGACATAACAGATCGCACAGATAGTCTGATAACACTGATGATTAATAGCCATCGTAAATAATAATTTGTAGTATTACAACGACGAATATAGGTTCATATTTATCGAGTTATTTCTAGTAGCTTCTGATGAATACCACATAGTAATATTTGTTTGATAAACGAAATCTACTACTCAAAAGTTAACGAGTAGCTAGAGGAATTTTCAAAAATACTGTTGCGTTTTCACACTTAGTTTATAAGCAAATTTGAGTGGACAGACCATATTTAAAGAGGAACATTACTTTTCCCTAGTGAATAATAAACCTTGATCAATCCACTGTTTCAAGCTTCATCAAATTTATATCATTCTGTTTGAATGCGCTTTTGAATAAATAAATTAAAAAAACAACAGACCTCCATCACTATGGTAGATAAAGAACGAAATTCTGATTTTCAACACCATTATTAAATCACTCAGTTCTCCTGTATGATACAGAAACTTGGAGTGAGTAGCACAAAAATATTTCCAACAGCCAGCTGCCAATGTTTATCAACAGCTGCCACCTTCGCTGGATCCATTCTGGACATCAGATGGCTAGTGGGAAAAGTTAACAACGAGAAACTGTGGGAAGGAGAAAGCCAAGAACCTATTTCTCAACAAATATTCCGAATAAAGTGGAAGTGCAGTGGATACAAGCTGAGAAGACCGCCAGGTGACGTTGTCTCCCAAGATAAACCTCTAGTGGAACCCGAATTAGGAACAACAAATTGAGTGTAGTCGGCTCGGAAGTGACTTGGATGAAATCATGTGATGGGGAGATGAAATCTAGTGGGCAGTCATGGAGATTAAGTGGAAGGCAGATTAAAAAGGAAAAAGAAGGGTGTGCTTTTTGACCCTTATTTTCCACTTAGAACCGAAGGGAATAGTAATTTTTCCTTAAAACATTGCCTAATATATATATTAGACTAAGGAGTTTGGAAAGAAATTGGCTTACGTATCACACTAAGTATTTATTATTATTATTCAATTCTGTTCCAAGTGGAACATAGGCCTTCAACAGCTAATCTCCACTTTGTTGTGTTCTCTGATGTCCTCTTCAGGTGTGTCCACGACTGCACATTATCTCTCATCTCCTCCAACCCACATGACCTCCTCCATGTCACTCTAGGACGACCCAGTCGTTGCTTCCCATTTGGATTTCACTTGAGCAATAGCCTGGCTGGAGCGCTATGTCACCCGTCCGCCGACTCAACGTTAACCCGATCCATTTTCATTTTCTCCTACATATTTCTTGAGCAATCGGCTCTTGCTGGGTTTGTTCTCTGCTCGAGCTTCTTGTTACTAATTCTTTCTGGCCAGCTGACTGACCATTTCACCCTCAGTATGGATCCATATAAGGTGGCAGCTGTTGCTGAAAGTCTGCAGCCTGTTGGAAATCCTTTTGATGACGCACAATGCAAGTTTCTGACCTGTATAGAAGGACCGAATTCACATTGGTGTTGAAATTCCGAATCTTGTTCCTTATGCTGAATGAGAGCAGGAGATTTCCTGATTGATTTCAGATTGATGAAGACGTACCTTGCCTTTCCAATTCTGACTGTCCTCGACATCTTCGTCCAATCCGACTGCCTGTAGTTGAGACGATGCCAGCTGCCTAGATAAGTGAAGGAAGTAACCTCAGTCAAGTTTCTCCCATTGATGGTAATTGGTGCCGGTTGTTGTCGCTGTTGGTTGGTTATCTACATCACCTCCGTCTCCTCTATGTTCACCTGGAGTCCCGTCTTCGCTGCCACCTTCGTCAGCCAGTGTGTTAGTTTTACCTGCCTCTAAGTCTTCGAGTTTGCGTAACATTAAACATAAATCACCCGCGAACTCCATATCTTTTAGGTGCTTCTGATCAGTCCAGTGTATTCCCGTCTTATCACTTCCCATGAGCGATGTCGCACAATCTAGTTCATTACAATTAGGTGACGATAAGCAGCATTGCCTCACTCCTATTTTCACTCCGAACTCCTAGCTGAGTTGTCCGTTGTGGATCACCTGACGTGGCATTTTCATGTAGCTGTTGATGGTAAAGTTAAATGGTAAGGTAAATAGAGACTTAAGGCAACAGTGGTAATGAGATTGAACAAATCACTTTTTAGTGCACATTTCAGGATTTTCCAGGAGTTTCATCTGTGCACAGAGGTTTAAGTGACTAGAAGCCCAAGTTTTAAACACTAGGGAGTTTTTCCGTTATACACATTAATTAGTTTCCATCTCTATTGATTACCTGAGGTAATTCGCTATTTTTCAAGTAATATTATTTTCCATACCGTTTGATTTACCTTTGTTGCTAACTGACAATAGCCTCCAACCTTTTCTGGCAGTCTTTTCTGCCAGTATCTATTAATATATGTATGCCCATGGAAGTCTAGTAGAAAGGAATTTGTTAAAAAAGAATACAGCATTGTATATTCCACATAGAATATTCCCAATAGGAAACCAAAGCAACTAACATCAGGTCATCACGTGAAAATAAATGCATTAATTCTAAGCAGTGAGAATTGTGAACTTTAATTCTGACTGGTGCTTCCTATGAAACAAGCGATAGACAGTTACGTATTAAGCTGGCTGTAAATTCATATAAATTCGTCATGGTAAATTTTAGACAATCTCTTCGTAAATCATTATAAAATTATCTTAAATAATCCAAGTCTGTTTGGATAATTGCGAGACAAGACCTATTTGAAAGTGGCACTGTGTAAGCCACGGCTTCAATATACAATCCAACCTTTCCTCTACTTTTTAAACTAAAAACTCAGTTTTAGTTAGGCGGGACAGGTGCTGAATGAGTTGTGGTTAGCACAACAAGAGGTTCGTAAAATTCGTGTTTTGATTCTGTAAACATAGTGAGATTATTTTAAGTAATTTCATAAGGATTCTGTAAGATTCAGCGACCAAGTCATTCCAAGAAAACTGTGACATCTATAATACGAGTATTTACAAGCCTTAAGCTATTATTACTTATTTATTAATAATCCTTTGGGTTCCGAGTGGAATATAGGGCTTTAACAGCATATCTCCGTTTCATCCTGCTCTCTGCACTTCTCTTCAGCTGGCTCCACAACTGACTATGAGGTTTCATCTCCGTTCGCCCCAGTGCCAAACTTGAACCCACGCTCAACTCGTCGTTTCCTATCTGGATTCCAGTCGACGGACTGTTGCGCGATATCAGCCAATGATTTTCTCATCTATCTCCATATTCTTCGGGATATGTGTTAAACACTAGGTGGTTGGTTCGTTCGTTGTAACATTTTTTGTTGTCAGTACTTATTGACCATTTTATCTTCAGTATTAGGGCAGTGAAGGCAGCTGTTGATAGAACTCTTCAGCTGGCTGTTGGAAATGCTTTTTGTGAGGCTCACATTAAATGTTTGACCCATATATAAGCATTAACTAACTAAACATTGCTGTTGAATATCCTAATCTTTTATATTCAGCTGGGTGCAGAAGATTTCCAAACTGATGACAGAGTGATAAGGGTCTCTCCTGCCTTTCCAATTATGGTTTTTACATCCTCATCCATTCTGACTGCATGTATTTGAAATGATGCTTCCTAAATAAATGAAGTGACCTGTTTCAAAGTCATATGCTATTTATGGCCTTAATTTTCTTTTGATATTTTGGCTGCTGATATTTTTATAAGTAGCATAAAATGCTTAGTAGAAATATTGTTGTTTCTGTGGGAATACTGTCATCACTCACTGGAGATATCAAATAAATCAAGCTCGGCAGCCGAAATAGGACTAAATGAACATCCTTGATTCCACTGCTAGTCACCATGCACTAAATAATGCCAGTCTTAATCCCCAGAAATCATTGAGGCTTCTACATTATGTGCTTAAATATCAAGAGATGTTAATAATGCAACGGGAAAAACAAAGTCTGAATTAAAGAAAAATGACTTGTTGCATCGTTTATCTTGAGACTGAAGAGTTAGATCCTGTGGACGAAATGTTTCAATATTCATAATATGGACTATACGCTGTTATGGATGAGCTCTTTTATAAGTCTCTCATGTAAGTTTACTTGTTGTCAGACACTATGCCTGATGAAGTTCATGACAAAACCCTACAACTTGCTTAGTTTTACAAACTGTTAATGAAACTGGGAAAGAGGGGAGATTCCACATAAAGCTAGCAAATCAATCCTTCAAAGACAATACCATCTCTACTGAAACTTAGCACGAAAATCTTTCACATAGAAAATAAAAGGAATGCAAAAAAGAAATCATTTTGCAGTGTGATACCACTACAAAACTATAATCAGAGTGGGCCAACACCGCAGTTGGGGACAATATAATAATACCTAGAGAGTAAGACGTAATCTAGTCTTCATCACTGGCTGACAGTGCTCGAAATGGATTATTTTGATCCTATGCCTCAAAGAGAACACTGTGAAGACTTTTATAAGCAGTGATGGTGGACATTTTTTGACAAAACTATTATTTGAAAACTCATAGGCTTATAAATAAAGTGCAACTACCTGCATTTTGAAACTTTGTTGTTTCTCAAAAAGTAAAATGTTCCACAGCTGGTTATAAGTAGAACTCCTTACGTAAAACGATAACAGCCCCGTTAGAAGTAAACTTCATCACAGGATAGTAAAGTCTATGTTCTTTCATCTGTACTCAAACTTGCTGATAAACAGGCCACTTAGTCGTGGTGACATGAATGAGAAATCAAGAAACCTATTAAATGCTTACGATTTCGTTCAAGTGATTCTAATGTGGTTACAGGATTCTATGATTAGATGAAATCGGTTAGAGAACAATTGGAAAACTTTTGGTTTGGTCAACAGAACACACATGGCACATTAACAAATTATCATTATTATTGTTTCCTTTAGTTCCTAGAAGAACAAAGGCCTTCAGCTACACATCTTCATCGTGTTCCTCTCTCTGCCAACGTTTTCACCTGGCTCCACGTCTGCCTACATGGTTTCATCTCCTCTTCACATGACCTCCTCCATGTCACCCTCACACTGACGACCGACTCACCGCTTACCATTCGGGTTCGTCTCGAGTGATGGCCTGGCGTATGATGTCACTTGATGGTTTGTTTTCTCAGCGTATGGCCAATACACCTCCATTTCTTCCTGCATATTTGTTGCACAACCGGTTCCTGGTTGGTTCATTCATTACCAGAGATCCCTCCCTGTTGCTTATCTTTACTGGCCGGCCATCTGATCTTGAGTATTGGGCAAAGACAGCTGTTTATGAAAGTCTGTAGTTTGTTCGAAGAGCCTTTCGTGACGCGGCGTGGTGTGGCGTGGTGTGGCGCCAAGCCTTTGATCCGTATAGTAGTACTGACTTCACACTGGAGTTGACAATCCAGATCTTATTTTTCATGCTGAGTGCCCGTTGACCTCCACACAGACTTAAGGGAAATGAAAGCATGCCTTACTTTCCCGCTCCTCGCTTTGATATCCCCATCATTTCCACTTGTAGTTGAAATGATACTTCCCAGGTAGGTAGGTAGTTAAAGAAGGTTGCTTCTTTCAGATTTCTCCCATTTATGCTTATTGTTGTCTGTTGTTGTTGCTGTTGCTGTTGGCCAGGAATCTCCATCACTTCTGTTTTCTCAATGTTCACCTGAAGTCCTCTCTTCTCTGAATGTTTCTTCTGCCAACTTGTTGCTTTTCACTTGCATATCTTCCAGTTTGTGAGAAATCAGACATATATCATCGGTGTAGTCCAGATCCTCCAAGTCATTTGTGTGGGTCCATTTTACGCCTGTTCCCTCGCTACCCTCTGTCTGTCACATTATCTAATCTACCGCAATCAGGAAAATCATTGGATATAGTTGGCAGTCAGTTTGTCTTACTCCCGTCTTCACTTAGAAGGATTCCGTGAGTTTCCTGTTGTGGATTACTTGGCATGCCGCGTTGTCGTTCAACAACCGCTGGATAAGGTGTATAATTGTTGGCGGCATCCTGTAGTAGCCAAATAGTTGCCGAATCACCTCACAGTGACAAATAGTCTGTTGATATGTACTGGTGCCACTACTTATATTTTGTCTTAATTTACATCTAAATCATTTTCAAGTAGTTATTTTTCTGCACTTATTTTCGGAAACCCGAATAAACATTCCTATTATTATTATTGTTCCCTTGGGTTCCAAGTAAAACGTAGGGCTGCACTTCGTCCTGTTCCCCTAAGTACTCTTTAGCTGGCTCAATGATTCCCCGTAGTCTCTCATCTCTTCCTCTGACTATTTCCATCATTTCACCCTCAACTGCCCCATTTATAGCTTCTCAATAGGATTGCGAAGGAGGGATGGCCTAGCTCGTGATGTCATTCAACTTTCTCCTCAATGTGTCTCTAATCCACCTCCATTTCCTTCGGTATATTTTTTGAGCAATAGGTCCTTGATCTGAGGTGCACCAATCATAAGATATCACTGATCAATTCATTGACCAATACTGATTGATCGGAGGTATCTCCGAAGACTGTACTTCTTCAGGTATATCACTGTTATTCTGGTGGGTCCACAGAATAGCATTAGGATTATGCAGAACATTGTCATTTCATCCTGTTCCCTATCAGTGTGATTTCTTCTTCCCACGATCTCCAACATGTCACTGTTGAATGTCCAACTCGTCATTTCTCGCTTGTGATAGTTTCAGAGTCATAGGCCTCGTTTCAAAAGTAAACTACACAGTGATAACAGTTAAAACTTACTTATAACTCATATGAACACCATTTGGTCACAGCTGTTCTTTCTAAATTTATTATTTTTTAGTGATGTGATAAGGAGTATTTTCATCACTCGAATAAAAATTACTAACTTCTGAGACTTACTCGGAATGATAAGTTTGGAAAAAACCCAAAAAGTAGGGCTCTGTAATACATTTAATATAATTTGAATAGATGCTGATCTGAAGTTCTGCTTTTCTACAGGGACAAGCAAATTACTTCATGTATTTGGATTTCCTGAGATTGATCTCTGGCTTGCGAAGACGTATTAGTATAAGTGCGGTGCTCAGAGCTTTATTTGGTGTAATGGTACTAATATTTCCATCAAAATCCGTACTTTTAGTGACGTTTTGACAATTTTAGTGTTAAAGTTTTGACCACCACTGGCAACTCACCCACAAATACTACCAACAGTCCGCACAGGACTGCCTGCCAGTGGACACCAATCCTCCAACGAAAGAAGAAATCCTAAGTGAGATCAAGCTACTCAGAGCCGGCCGGGAAGGCAACAGGACTAGATGGAGTTCCCCTTGAAGCACTGAAAAAGCATTCAGTGAGTGCAGCAGATGTGCTCACACCATTGTTGCAAAAGGTTTGGAAATAAAGAAAGGTACCTACCGACTGAAAGAAAGGTTGGCTACCTTGTCGAGCTGCCAAAGAAGGGAAACTTACACCTCTCTCTGCAAGAACTGACGTGAACGATAATGCTCTTGTCCACGCCAAGTAAATTACTAAGTCGCATCATCCTGGAGAGAATAAAGGATGCGCTGGATGCAGAATTCCACCAGCCCGGAACAAGCTGGATTCATGAAAGGCAAATCCTATGCTGATCAAATTGCAAATCCATGCATCGTCATCACAGAACAAAGCATATAATGGCAGTCAAACATCTCCTTACCTCAACTTCATCGACATCGAAAAAGCCTTCGACAGATAGCGCTGACCGAGAAGTAATTTGGAAACTACTTCAACACTACGTCGTGCAGTGCCCAAGTCTTTGTCAACCCCATTCAACAGCCATACGACAATGCCACGTATCAAGCTATCCACAGCAGAAAACTTAGTCAGGCGTTCGAAGTGCATACAGGAGTAAGACAAGCTGGCTGCCTATTATCACCCACGATGATATTCTTAATTGTGGTGGACTGGATTATGCGTCAGACTGTGCACAGGCAAAGAGGAGTCAAAAATACGCCAGGCGACCGATAAGAAGACTCTATAAGATCTGGATTTTGCAGATGATATATGTCTTATCTCACACAAACTCAAAGACTTATAGGCGAAAACCAACAAAGTGGCAGAAAAAGCAGTGAGGACAGGACTCCAGGTGAACATAGAGAAGACAGAGGTGGCGAAGATAACTAGCCAACGATAGCAACAAGCACCAATCACTAACAGCTGGAGGAATTTGGAAGAGTCTACTTCCTTCACCTGTCTAAGTATCATCGTTTCAACTATAGGCTGCATCGATGAACAAAACAAAGTCATGTTCGTAAAGATAAGAGGAAGGAGCTTATTAATCTGAAATCACTGTGGAAATCTTCTGCAGTCAGCACAAAAAACGAACCTTGAAAATTAAACACTAATGTTGAGTCAGTGCTTCCACTGTATGGATCATAAACTTGGTGCGTAAGTCACGAAAATCATTCCCAACAGCCGGCTACAGAATTCGCCCAAAAGCTGCCCACGCTGTCTCCATACTGGAGATCAAAATGCTGGCGAAAAGAATTAGAAACAAGAAACCCTGGGAACAAGCTAACTAAGAACCTACTGTCCAATAAATATACCAAAGGAAATAGAGGTGGATCAGGCACATATTGAGGAAACTGTTTAGTGACATTGTGTGCCAGGCCATTAAGTGGCACTCGAGTGGAAAACGACCATCGGGAGTCCGCATGTGACACGAAGGGTATCGTACGAGGTAGAGGTGACAGACTGTGGGGCTAGCTGAAGAGGACCGAAGAGAGTGAAAGAAGTGATGTGCTGCTGCAGCTCTATGTCCCGACTGGAACCCAGGGGAATAATAATAACCAATAGTAACATAAGAACTCCTCTTCAATAAAATCTGGACGTAGCTGAGTGTGGCTCCTAAAGGGTGACAAAATTATCCCAAAAAGAATCAGTTACGACCTTGGGCTTATCTATTTATATCAGACCTACTGTTTCCTAACACAGTCTAGGGCTTTCTCTCACTGTGTCTATCAAATAGGTATGGTGTACAAGCCAGAGTTCGTACATTAGCCTGAAGCCAAAGAATTAACAAGCAATCAACAGAACAGTTTTAAAACATCCACTGAACACAGGATTCAGTGGGGATCGTTGTTAAAAACAATTAATAAATAGCAAAGCAATATAAAAGATTTGTAGTTCAGGTGGATGATTTGCAATTAATAGTGTTCTCTAAGCTGGTTGATTAGGCTAAATATTGCTCTGAAGATGTTGTCCAGAAGGACGACGAAAACTCCACATCCAAACCAACCAGCTCAGAGAACCCTAATAATTGCAAATAGTAAAGTCCACACTCACTGTAAATACTACCAAAACTTAAGGACAGAGCTTATTCAAAAAATTGCTGCCATTTGTAATCCGCTAACTTGAAGGCTGAATTTTTCTGAATACAGCAGTTATCAAGTTATTCTTCTTCATTGATTATACCTCCTTTCACCAAAAGCTTTCACGTGCTTTCAGTGTTTAAAATGTACTATTCTCAAAAAAAATATTGACATTTTTAGAATGGCTATCCAGTCCACTCCAGCCTGACAAACAGTCAAACACCACACTGCCCCATTGTAAGATGTAATGCATATCTGGGTGTTCATCAGTTTTCAGTGATAGTCAGGGTCCGGTGACACCGGTTGCGACGTCTAATGTCTGTCTCGACATGAAGTCAACATGTAAAGTTGTTTTTCTTTGTTTAGTCAGTTTCCACAGTTACATTTTTGTTTAAGTGAGAACAAACTACCAGAGAATGTTGTTAAGTGGACCTGTTCGAATCACAGCTGCAGTTCTATAGACAATGTTGAATAAACGTTGTAACCCACCCACTGGCATTTATGCCATAATGGTTAAAAGATGGATCTGATTTTTATTGTTGACTGCTGCAATCATGGTAATAATTCAGTTATTTCTGATTTATTTCCAAAGTGTATTGGCCAACTGATGGCAGACAAAAAACTAAAGCTGAACGAATTGCAGTCAAACCGAGCAACACACTGTCATACGCAAAGCATGCAAGGGCAAGATGTTTCGTGGGATTCTTCATATCTGCAATCTTAGTTCGCTCATAAGCTTTTTCCTATCAGTGTGTTTCATTCCTTGTGTTCCAAGTGGGATGTAAGGTTTCAGGCTTCATGCTTTGAGGTTACAGCTGCAGTAGTGCTGTTTTTACAGGGTACAAATAGTTAGCTAGTTCAATTACTGGGAATCTTCCCCCCTCCATTTAATATGTATCTTTTTTTAGATCGGTGGAGGCAATTGGAAGGAAACCGACGTAGGTTTCATGCTTGTTGGTACTCACCTGTCAGTAAGGAGTATCTGCAAGCTTGAAGGGGCCGATGTCCTCCCTGAGATTTGAACCCATGTTGCCCAGTGTTGCAGTTAGAGAAGTTAGTACTAAGCTATTCGGGCTCGCAGCTGACCTCCTGTAGGACTGTACTGGATATTTTTGATTGGACACTAGTCAGTAACTAGTGTAATGTGTCTAGTCCTATCTTTGGTGCAGGCTGAATTCCATCGGTGAACTTCACAATGTGGCCAGAATGCCACTAGGTGGCTCGCCATCACAGTATACTGTTAATCGTTGGTATTAGGTGTTTGGAGGCAATCATACACTAGGTCAGTCGCGAGCCCGAATGGTTCAGTGGTAAGGTGTCTGACTGCTGCACTGAGTGACGCGGGTTCGACTCCCACAAGAGGCATGACTTCCCTCAAAGTGGTTGTAGATACGCCTTGCTGACTGACTGGTGCGTGCCAACTAGCACGAAACCTAGGTCTAGGTAGGGCTTCCTGCCGATCGCTTCCTACTATCTAATACCAACAATTCACTGTGCACCGTGATGGTGAGCCACCTAGTGCCATGCTGGCCACACTGCAAACTTCACTTTTTTCTGACTTTCCTGACGACTAGACGACGTTTAAGAATTCGCCTGTCAGGAATTGAAGTTGGACATCCCATGTGACTAAGAACTATTCTACCATTCAATAATCTTTGTTTCTATAAGAATAAGAGTTTTGTTTTGGACAGAAAATTGTCTGCAAAAATGAGTGTTTGTGATATTTGCTTATGATCCCCGAACGAAATGAGGGTCTTTTTTGGAGTAAAGTGTAAATACTTCAAACGCCTCAGTTTCACATTGTTCTACCCTGAAAATTTAAGATATTTACTGATATACTCAGATTAATAAGCTTCAGTAATCACTGCAAACTTAGAGCAATAAACAACATCCAACTATTAGTAGGTCTTTATTTATTTCTAGAAGGTACATCACATACTATGAAAACTAGCCTGGTTTTAAAATCTGTTAGACTCGCAGTGTTAGTCAGTCGCCTTCAAAACATAGCCTAGTATTGCTATATGACAGTCCAGCTTTACCCCACCTTATTTCTGAAAATCAGATAGAAATTAAATGAAAGCAAAAGGATTGGAGGTAAGTAATGCAGATAAAGATTATAGAATGCTTTAAGACCAGTACTAAAATAAATATATAGGCAAAGAAAAGTTGTAATAAAGTTCCTTTGAAAAAGATTTATTCATAAAGTTTTTTTTCATTTTTGAGGTACATCACACAGAGTCTGCAACTACGAATTCCTTGGGTCACCTGGATTCAAGCCAGGCAGTCTACACTTTCCCCTTTCAGATCAACACTAAGCGACCTCTTTTATTGATGTCATATTCTTGATATTCCTCTTCAAACCATTCACTGATAAAATAACATTAGAAGTCTACAGCTTCATCAGGCCAATTATATATCTTATCTAAGGCTCCATACAACAGTCGCTTCAATAGTTCTGCGAAACCCGAGCAATACTAACAAGTTTTCTGTATGACTAAACACTTTTTGGCACAGAAGATGTACCTTTTTAACAAATTACATAAACATAAAACGGAAGATAGCCCAGTGAAAAACAAACGAACACTTCATAGCCCCAACAAATATCATGGATTCACATTCCTACTCTTTACTTAATAAAACAAATGTTTCGCTTAAAAATATATATGTTTTTTATTCGCTAAACACACTGACTACATCTGTAGTGTCATTTTATTTTTTTATGTTACACAAAACTCGTTTATAAGCGATAAAGCAAATGTGCATTTTGTTCTCAGTAAATTATAATTCTACCACTACTAGGTTACGCGATCATTTTTATCTTCATAAAACAACTAGTAGAAACACAAATGTGATAAGTGGATTGACACGTGAAAATGTTTCATTTTTGCAAAGCATAAACATATGTAGTGCAACTTTAGGAACTTAAGTGTGGACCTCGGTTCGGCAACAAAGGACTCTGTAGAAACTCCCAGTATGCTTTACTAACTGGTTTGGCTTCCTTATTTGAGCTCAAAAACAAATGATGAGGTAATTATGCCATGGCCATTCAAATTTCAGAATTGAACTTAGAGGCTTATAGAGAAACCTATCATTAAATGCACCTTGATTTCACTTAGTGTGCGTTTAAGCACAAAACAGGGAAAAACGTCAGCGAATATGACAGCTTTTCTTTTTTACGCATACCTTGTTGGTGAAAAGTGACTTGACTGGTTTTTGTAAGCTTTACATTGAATATATTTCGAATTTTATTTGCTACCATATTGGTAAGATTTAAATGCCTACTTCTCCACATTTCATCGAATTTCCTAGATAAGGTTCATTAATTTAATGAATGTCTTTCTTGCGCACTTGTGTTTACTGTTTGATCTCGTAAAGTAGTGGTAATTTTGATATGTCACAGGGCTTATTTATGCGTTTTGCCATGTAGGGCTAAATCATTTACCCTCATAATGCAGCACATCTAAGCTTCGGTATTTTATCATAGAAAACACTTTGTTCCTACTTGATATAAATCCTAAAACCTATTTCCATTTATCACAATATTTCTAAGTCACTTGATTAATGATAAATTTTACAGATTAATATGTGTGGCTTATACCGGATGGATAACTTTAATATTATAAACATCCCAAGGGAAATAAGTCAACAGAATTCATGTTTTGTTTAAGTAATTAGAATATGGTGAAAACCCTCTACGATTCTCAAGATAAATAGTAAGCTAAAGCTTCACTGTAAAAAATATCATGATCACCACCACATAGTTGTTATTTATCAGACTAAATTTAAGATATGAAACTTAGCCTATTTGTAGTGGCCTTTGGAAACTATAGCAACAATGGCATTCTTTGGAAAATAATATCCCCTCGTAATTTTTAAAATAAAGATCAGTTACAGTATAGCATTCCCTACAAACGAATACATGGACAAAATCACAAAAGTATAACTAATGTTATGTATTCCCCAAATACATTGTACATTTATACAGCCTAAAATCACTCAATTTCAACTTATCAGATGTTATAAGTCTTTGTATGGATGAAATTTTTCCAGATTATCTCATACAACGTTTCACTGCGCCAGTTCCAAGTCCTCGTAATATTTCCTCACCGTCTGACGTTGATTTTCATCCTTGACGAACCTATAAAAAAAGATAAGTCGTATTTGTTGTGTTACCAATAGTCTGCAAAACGATACATTTGAACACTTTGTGCTGACACATTCGTAATATGCATGGCGAATAGTAAAAGATTTCTTGGCTGCACACGGAGAGCGAATCTCATGAATGCAGATGAATAAAATATCATGGCTGAGAAAAACATGAAGCAATTCGGAAGTTTTTCTAACCTGTAGTCATTTTCCCACTAATCTTTTCCGGATTCTTCTGAGTATCAGCTATAGCAGCAGCAGGCAAACCCCAGTTAGCTACAGGCCCCCAAAAATGCTACAAACAGTGACTGAATGTTAGTATTATGTTTTGTTTGTGGTTGTAAAGCGACGAAAAAAATTTGAGACACTTACAGTGCTAAAAATATTCCACTTAAACAGGTCTTTAGAATTACCTTGTCAAATAATCCTTCATCTCTTTACTAGTCAGATATCGAATGACTCTTTTCATCTTAAATGATAATAGGTTATCTGTATGCGTGATAACTTGAACTGTATTTTTGAACTTCGGCTGGCAACAACAGTCTTTAATATCGAGGCAGTAAAACAAAACCCCACGCAACTTGAAAGGGATATCCTTCACAGTACAATTAATTCTAATACCCAATATTTTCTCATGAAGTTTAAGAAATCTTTGGAATTATTTTATCTTTGCATTTTGATGTTGTCAAATGCTTTTTGGTTAGATTGAGTCAGTCACTGAGAATCTCCTTCCTGTCTAATATGCCTCTGTTCATTTCATTTTGAGGATGTGTCCCAATTATTCCACAGAGGTGGCACTCCTTGGATTTACAGCCGTTATTTCATCACCCTACAGAGCAGCTAAACACGTTTGAAAGTGACATAGTAACGTTATATCCAATATCTTTTTAACAAACTTGAGTAAACCATATGATTTCTTGACGTTTGCTTTTAATTATCTCAAACAAGCTCTGGGTCTCTGATGGACTACCACAATATCTGTCCCTTCGACTACTGCAGCCTTACTGGACGCCATTTGATTTATTTTAGGATGAATCCATGGTACGAACCAAGGCTTGAAAATACATATAAGTATAAAACGTGGGCACTGTGGTAGAGTGCAACTCCATTATGGATAAGATTTTATTTTGATAAATCACACAGTGTTACACAGTAATATTAACTGATGACGTTTCGAGCACAAATTATTGCTCATAATCATATCAAGTTACTCACACAACTTGTGTGTGAGGAACTTACCGACAGGGCAGCCGCCATCTTGGCGGGTACTCAAGTCCATAGGGGACAAACTCTAAGGGGAAATTAGTAGGCCTCACCTTTTTCCCTCATTCTCGATCAGCAACTCTGTTAGTGTTAACCTGTGGGTTACCATACTGTCTCCACCTAGTGTCTCGGATCAGGTGTCTGTGACTATGTACTTTTCGCATGGCGTGATGAGTTGGATCCTAATTCCGCCATCGTTGATGGCATATACAACTGGCGGGTTGCTTGAGATCTACTGGTGTGATGCCACCCTACCCTGAGGAATTTTGGAAAGTGCTTTGTAAGCTTTACTTCAAAGAAGCGTGGAGAGTAACCTCAGAGGTACCAGAGTGAATCATTGATTGCCAGTTGTTCATGTCCCTACGGTATCTTCATTGTTGGCCTTTTTTATATGCGTTATTAAAGGCTCCAGCTGTCCCCAAATTATTCAGGGGTTCGAGACACTGATCCCTATAGTTATTGCCTTCCCTCTAGACTATGAATTCGCACTCATTCTTCAGGTCGGTGTGAAGTTTTCTGGACGACTTTTCCTGGATATTTCTCTTGTCTCCTCGATCACTAGCACTATTCCAACTTCTCGGGGCGATGTGTACCCTAGTCTAATCTGGGACTGCTTTCTAAGTATGCTGGCTTCAGATGATATATACTAATGCTGTCTTCGCGGCCTTTTTGTCAAGGACAAAAGATTTGTCCTTACGTTTAATGACTGTATATGGTACATCGTATCGTGGTTCCGTAGACCGACTAACAGAGTCGCGAAGAACAAGAACATGTGAAGAAATCTTCGGACATGGGTGGACAAAATCTTCAAAGAACTGCAGCTGGAGAGGAGCAGATTTAACTGAATGCACTGCATTTGTAAACCTGCTGACATACGAGGCGGGATCTGCAGTTAGTGGGAAGGCAGAGAAGAAAAAAGACTCACTTGGCAGTCGTAGTTTTGTTCGGGATATTAGCTCAGCAGTAGTACAGCCAGCATCGGCTTCAAAAGAGTTCACCAATGTGCACTGTTTGTGGGTGATAACACAGTGTTCGGCGGGTGGTGAAAACGTTCTAATGGAGGATGAGCAACCAGAATTTGCGAACCATCTTTCCGTAAAAACGCGTGCGACTGCGTCGGTATATATGTCTTTGAGGGATACTGCTACAGGTCAACGAGTATGATGGTCAACACAGGTTACCATATGTGGGTATCCATATGTTAGGATAAACTAACTACCATTGTTAGCCTTAAAATCATGAGTGAGGTCACTAATTACATACTGATTATTCATGGTTTAAATTTCCGACGCTGTGTTAAGAATAATCTTCTCCGTATTGTGAATGATAAAGTCTTCCAATATCCAACATCGTTTTTACGAGCTAGTATGAACCAATTTGATTTCTTTGTGCTCGCCTCTTGATTGTGACGTAGAGGTTCCTGATCTTTGGTAAACGTCTGTGTAGCTCGTCCCGCCACTCGACTGTCGTAGCTTTGGTTGACTCCAACAGGAGTAGTGCTGGGGTTAATTATATGGGGTTTGTAGTATGAAGTGTGTTAAGACTGTTACTACTGTGAATGGAGTTGATCCTTTCACCAGTTAGTCCTTCGGTATCGTCGTCAATGGAAAAGAGATAACAATAATAATAATAGATATAATTAGTAAAGGTATTCAGACTAACAGACAGAGAAAGAATAAGAAAACGTAACAACAGTCAGTCAACCGGTATACATATATATATACCAGTAATAATGATAATGATAATAATAATAATAATAATAGGTGTAGTTAAAGCTGTCAGGAGAGTAAGACTGAAGGGAATGTGAAGAAGTAAAACGACCAGTTTAATTGTCTACCTTTGAATGGTATATGCGATTTTAAGGGGATAGGCCATTTGGATGCAGTCCTTGTGTCGCTGCATGGTTGTCCAGCCTCCGCTTAAAGGCGTCCACAGATGGTGCCATAGCTACATCTGCCGGTAAGGAATTCCAGGGACCGCAAACCCACAAGGAAAAGAAGTGGGAGCGCACTCGGGTCCTTGCCCTCTGATGAGCTATCCTTCTAGGATTTCCACGAGGAAGCCTATACCTACTCAATGGCAGAACACCTTTGTTTGGGTGATTCTGATCATTTGTTATTTTGTAGGCAGTAATTAAATCCCCCCTCAGGCGACGGTAACTGAGTGTGAATAGGCCTAATTTCTTCAGCCTTTCGTCATATGGTTTATTTCGGAGACCAACCACTCCTTTTGTTGCCCGTCGTTGGACTCTTTCCAAGGGGTTGGCGTCTCTTTTAAGCAGTGGGGGTGCAATGATATTATGCACTTCAAGATGCGGTCTGACGTATGTTTTATACAACCTTAGAAAGAGCTCAGGAGTGAGTGCACCTAATTGTCTATGTGTAAAGTGTATGACCGCATATGCCCTCGCTACATCCCCCGTGTAATTTACGCTTGTGTCCATTTTCTCCGTTGGAACTAGACCTAAGTCACGTTCCGACGTTGAGCAGGACAAGCTTTCATTGCACAGGGTGTAACTTGCGTTCTGCAGTCTACAGGTGCGTAACTTCACTACTTTGCACTTTTTCAGGTTGAAAGTCATGCCACTGGTTACCGCCCAGTCTTCCAGAAGCCTTAGATCTGTCTATCTGAGTCCTCCGGACACTTGATCGCCCTCCATATCTTTACGTCATCAGCGTATAGAAGAGTCGGGCAGCTTAGACGGCATGGTAAATCATTGATAAAAATCAAGAACATCAGTGGTCCCAGGATAGAACCCTGCGACACTCCTGATGACGAGCTGTGCCAAGATGATCGGACTCGATTGACCTTGGTGCGAAATTGCCTTTCAGTTAGGTAGTCCTTCAACCATGACAGAAGTGGTTTACCTAGACCTACCTGGCTTATTTTGTGTAGGAGAAGGTCATGGTGAACAGTGTCAAATGCCTTCTCAAAGTCTAGAAAGATCACATGGACAGGAACATTCATATCCCAGCATGATGTCCAGTCGTCCCAAGCTGATAATAAGTTAGTGACGCAGGATCTTCCTTTCCTGAAACCGTGTTGGGCTTCATGGAGTATTTTGGACCTATCCAGATATTCCCTGATGTGATCATCAATAATACTTTCCAGTACTTTCGATACCACTGGGAGTAGAGCTACTGGTCTATAACTGGTGGGATTTTGCCTATCCCCACCCCTGAAGATCGGAGAAAGGATGTTTCTTTTCCATTCCTTTGGCAGTTTCCCCGATTCCATGGAGTGTTGGAACAAGTCGCATAAAGGCCTACAGAGAGCTTCGGCGCACTGTTTCAGAACAGATGGCCTGATGTCATCAGAACCTGGGGACTTTCCAGGTATTAGTCGCTGCAGCTTTCTCAGTACTATCACAGGGTTTATTTGGGGGGTGGCTATTCGGTCTTCCTCCTCTGAAATAGTCATGCCACCATTTTGGTTCGTAACGGTAATGCCCACAATGCTGTTTAGCTGTTTGGCGAAGGCTAAACTGAATGTTTCAGCCATCCCCAGGCTAGTGAGATATTGACCGTTTTGGCCTACTAAGGCGCAAGCCCCTTGGTTGGTTGGTTTCCTTTCCGACATGAATCGGTACAAATTCTTCGGGTTTGCCAGGAGTTTTTTAGCAAGGTTAGCCTGGAATGACCTTCTGTCCCTCCTGACTTTTGCATTGCACCGGTTCCTGAGTTCCAGGTATGCATCGTGGTCGATCTGGCTTTTAGATACGCGCCACGTAAACCAAGCCTTCCGCTTTGCTTGCAGAATACGCTGCGTGCCTCTCTTTAACCATGATGATTTTCTTTTGGGCTGTGCTGTGACTAAAGGGACGGTATCCGAGATTGCTGTATGAATAATCTTTTTTACCGCTTCCCAGTGTTCATCCACAGACAGCTCATCCCATGCTAAGGGCCAGTCTGCATCGGACAAGAGCCTCCGCATTTCAGCATAGTCAGCCTCGCTGTAACACCGACATGGTTTCGTAACGTCCCACTGCAAATGCTCACAGAGAACGAGATCGAAACCTATGACTGCATGGTCACTACTTCCTAGAGGAGTTTTGATCTGGACCTTTTCGACGAGTAGTTGGTCACTAGTTAGAATGTAGTCTAGTTTTGATGACTTTCCACTAGGGCCCCACCTAGTGTCGTCTCCAACGTTCTCAGTCGGTCCCGTGTTCCGAATAGCTTGCAGTAGATTTCGGCCGAATTTTCCCTTAGCATACCCCGAGCCAAGGTTCAGTGATGGGGCATTGAAATCTCCAGCAATGGTGATTTGGTCATAGCCCAAGTCTCGTATCCCTGTGATAGTGCTGAGCAGTAGCTGATTGTGCTCTGCCCCACAGGTGGGAGATCGGTAGATGCCACCAAGTAAATGATTGGTGTGGCCTACGGTGAAATGACACCATATGGAGTCTGGGAGTTCAATAAGTGGTGGGTCCGTTGCGCGCACACATTGAAGTTGTCTATCAAAGTATATAGCAACTACCCCTCCTTACTCATTATCCCTGTCTCTCCTGACCAGAACCATATCACCTATACCGATTTCGTTGTCAGCAATAGTGAGGGTTAGCCATGTTTCGGTGAGAATGATCATTTTCAGTTGTAGGTGTGCTTGGAGATTTCTGAGTTCGCCTACTTTTCCTCTCAGTCCTCTCACATTGCTAAAAAGGCAGCTGACAGTGAGTCTTACAACCTCAGCGTGTTGTGGGGTAGTTGACGTGGAGCTGTATGCTGGGACTAGTTGGCCAGTTCCGATGGAACCGGCCCGTTGTGGTTTTTTCCCTTGAACTTAGGCAGGACACTTGGGTGGCACAGACTGTTATTCTCAGAACTGCATCGCTCGAGTGTCACTAAGCTTGGGGACGTATTAAAGCCTCCGTTTGCTGCCTCCTTATGGTTCGAGGTCTGCTTTCGCAGCATCGGATGTGTCCTCCCAATTTCCCCTTGATCTCATACCACCGTTGAAGTGCTATGGCCAACTGCTCTGGGGAGTTGAATGTGACACTAAGCAGCTTTGGGGAGCTAATCAGTGTGAGATGAGCGGGGAGAGGTAGTCGGTAAATGGAGATGGCTTCAGAAGCGCCAAGGGCCATCTGAGACGACAGCCATCTCCACTACTGTACGTCATGCATGCGTTTTTCACAGGCAGTGCCCGTTTCCAGCTCCGGAACACCGTGCACTACCATAGAGGTAGAAGGCAAAAGTTCCGGTGACTCCCTCGCCATTTGCCTGACAGCCCACGGTCTGTCTTGTCTCACCCTTATGTTAGAGCTTCTGTCGATGGCTAGTACCTGAGCCATCAATAGTATCTTTTCGGCTTCTTCGGCAGAGTCCAGTGTAACCCGTAATGGGGGTGGCTTACCTTGAGGTGTGTGGACACCCCTGTACAGCCTGCACAATTTCACTGAATTAATATTCAGACCTAGTTTATTGCACAGGTTGGACCACTGTGCCTGATCAAACAGGGCCCGCTGTTCAAGCAAGCTGTCCTTGCTCACAGGTACGTTAAAGAGGATGATCGAATTAGACCGATTAACCTCAGACTTAGGTTTGGCCCTTGGCTTCTCGTATTCCTTTGCAGCATCAGCAACTTTAGGCTTCATCGGGTTCTGACCAGCCTTTATTGTGCTGCCAAGCTTGCTTGTGGATGCAAGTGGTGCTTCTCTAACTGTATCTTTCCTTGATGTTTTAGGTCCAACCTTGTGAAAATTGGCATTTTCGGTCAGTAGGACTGGAGTGTCCTTCTTACTGTCTGTGCCAAGTTTTGGTAATGTGATGTTAGCAGGTGGGGAGCTACATAAGACCGTGTTGGGACACAAGGGCGGCGTGTTGTTTCTGCTAACCGCAGACACGCTCTGTGTGACTACGCCAGGGCGACAGAGTGGACAGATGTACCAAAACCACGGGCACGGGTTATTTCTCATAAACTCGTAGTATGATTTCGGTACCTCTTTGTCGCAACGGCAGTGCACCCACCGTTTGAAAAATTGCATTCGAACGCTGAGTCAGCTTTAGAAACAATGATATTGCACGCCTGGCATTCGTCTCCCTTACTTGGTGACGCCTTCGAGGTCTTATGACGTCTTGAGCGTTTCCTTTTAGGTTTGTTGTACTTCACACATTGGCTTTCAGTTGGTGCAGGTGTAGTATCCTGTCCTACTAGTATTGTCTGCGCCGTTTCAGGACTAGACTGTGGCAGTGCAGGCATAGTATCAGGACAGACGAGTCCTACGCGGGTCTTTAGGATGGGTATGCGACTTGGGGTTGGTGTCCCTGCGTTTTTGCCTTCTCTGGCTGAAGCCCTTGTGACTACAGAGTAAGGTGTTTTGGTGCCATTTCTAAGGTTACTTTCTACAGCCATATTAACTATCGCTAAAACTTATGCTGTATAAGAATAAGAGTGCAACAGTATCTACCCACAAGAACAAGAATAAGAATGGAAAAGTACAAGACAAGGAAAAGAAAAGGTTTTCGACTTTACCTAGTACTTTCTGGATGATCAGCTTCACAGCAATCACATGGTAGACCAACAAGTCTTGTTTATCTGAACGAGTGAGGAAGATGCTGCTACAAAAATAGCACCTGAAGCTTTGGCAGTAGTTCGAGACAGCTGGACTTACCACACAGAGATTCGATATGTAAGTAATGGTTGAATTTAATTCACCGGCTAGGAAGATCAGGTTTCTCAAGCGGATAATTCACAAAATAGGTATTTTCCGGTTAGACAGGAAAAGTCACGTCGTATTCAAGGAGCGCGCGAAGCAGCATTTTCTAAGATAAACTTAACTTCTGCATGTCTAATAAGTGTGGGGTGGTTTTTCCAAGTGTCTAGTTGGCCACAGTGACTGGAGGCTCATTCCAGCCAAGTTAGATGACAACCAACAAAAATAGTAATATTCCGCTACACTCTGAAAGGGATTCAAGCAAATCCGCATGAACGTGACTGAAGCTGGCATTTCGGGTAAGAAAAAGGCTGATGGAGCCTTTGGTGTTTTCTATTACTTTGCACTTTTAGCAGGCCAGACACATACAAGAGTTATGTGGCGGTCCCTAGCTTAACATCCCGAATTCGAATAGAAATAAAAAATTAAAAAATCCGTAAAGTTACTGGAAGAATATATTAAAATTTGTTACTTGGGTTATTACAAGGTCCAAAATCCACGATTAACTTAACAGACTCCAGAAGTATTGTAAGAAGACTGCTCCAATCTTAATTCTCCAATGTCGATATTGCAAGAGGTCGACCAAGGTAACGTAGGTAGGAATTACGGCGTCCCTGCGAAATTTCGCAATAGAAGATAGGTAATTAGAATTGGCCGATGGCAGTTGAGATGGTGGAGAAGACGGAGAGATATAGGCAGAACTATATTTTCATTCAAAACATGAGGTTAAGTACAAAGTATAGAGATTCTGGTTAAAACAAAGTAATGTACAATGTGTTCATTTCTCACATAGTAGTAAAAGTTGGATAAGTTTACTTTGAGGACTCCACAGTTATTCCTTACTTAATTAATTATGACAACCCAACAAAACCGATCAATAATAATTAGTTAATAAATAGCTTTATTCTGAATAAAATGTTTACACAATGTACAGAATTCTCGCAATCATTTATCGTATGACATTTTCTTCTCATCCAGAACCTTCTAGTAAAATAGGAGTCTACAGGATACTATGTTGCGCAATGCTTTCAGATCTGAAGCACAGACTATTCCCTTATGATATTTTTATTTCGTCTCCACGAAATCCACACCGGCTGTCTGAAAGCCAACTGAAAAATTACATGGGCACATCTTACAACTCAAGGATATAATTGAGTGGTTAAGACAGTAAAACTGGATGACATATTGTGCACAGCGGTAGTTGTAGTGCTTGGCGTCCCAGCGATTCGAGAAGGCGGACAAACTAGTTGTCAATTTAACGGTTTTTTGGATTCTGGGTGAGATAAGCAGTGTAAAGCATTGAGTACATTAAGACAATAACTTTCAGGCACGGTAAAGTGACAAGTACTGTTAGAGATTTCGCACAAGATAATGTCCTTAACAGCACCAGATGGTTTCTATTTCATTTTTTTATTACAGCTTGATTCCACACCGTATTTTTAGGTACAGGCATGGAATTTTCAGCATGTGATATCGATAGCCCAAATTTCACAGGCCGACCATAGATATCAGGTGTGCATCGGCAGCGCATCGAACCCCGGACCATGTGCATGGTCGGCGAGAGTCCCAACCACTGTGCTACCGATGCATGGGCAATTGCAGAGTCCCTCTTGACAGTTCATGTTGAAGCTTGATATCTCCTTTATTATAAACCTGTCAATAATTGGTATGCTCTCGTTGACATCTGGCATTACCAAGTGGACTGATGCGTGGGAACAATAACAGTGAAGCAATGAACAGCTCAACTGACACTCCAGATACATTTATTTGTCCGTGGTGGCTCACGCTTCAGTGAACCACGTAAAAATCAAAAGGCAAGGACTGGCCTGTGACTGTCAGGCCACAGTTTTCATTTGGAGAAAGCACGTCATACATCTATATTTATTTACCACGTTAAAATCGGCTTAGGAGAGTGGAAGTGAACTGTTCCGGTTGACTAAGGTAAGCAAAAATAAATATTCTGATTGGTTGGCGATATCACGAAGACCAAAGTGAGAAAAAGATGATGAAATTTTACAGTCATCCGATCACACGATGATTCATAAAACGATTACCATTTTTAGGCGACTCCTATCTCCCTTTCTGAAGATAACCCAGTTCCGTAAGGTGTGTACCATCTGTTTGGACGAAGGAGTAGACGCGCGACAGGACACTAGCAGCAGCGCCGATGACCATGGATATGTGGCAAATATTCGATGTGAACTCCGAAATGTAGTGTGCTTGACGTGATCATCTTGGTGAATTCACGTCTCACAATGAGTTCAGAGGGCTTCCTTCTGCATATTTTCCGAGCAAGAGGTTCTTAGATAGTTCGTTCCCACAGTCCCATGCTGCTTACTCACTGAGGCCACCTGATCACGAGTATGGAGACAGCAGATTCAGCTGTCGACGAAAGTCTCTAGTGACCTGTTTCAAATGCCTTCCGTGACACACCAAGTCTCTCAAACATAAGGAAGCACTGATTTGACACTAGTGTTGAAAATCCAAGTTTTCTTCTTATGCTGATCTCAGTAAAATGTAAGCTAAACTGTGAAAGCATGACAACAACCACCCCTTTCATAGAAACTACTTGGCGTGATCTGCTCTTGCCACTGTGCGTCTAGAATTAATCACTCCCTAAGATGCTTCATTCCTAATCCTTCAATTTCATGAATATAACCAAGGCTATATTTACGCCAAATCACATCTTCTCCTGTATCTTTGATGTTTCGATCTCTGTCTACTGCTAAAAATAGAAAGAGAAGGAGTATCTCTTTTAGGCTTCTTCAGATAACCTCAACAATGTCATATTAATATATGTGTAAAACTTAGGCACTGTGGAAGTAAGTAATTCCATATTAGTTTGTTTATTTGATATATCACACAGTGAAACAGTATTATTTACTGGATGACGTTTCGAACAAAATTTATTGTTCATAATCATATCAATTAAAATCACACGACTTTGACACTTGAGTTTTATAGTTTTCTTTGTTCTCTCCTATTTGTCGTTTGGGTAGTAGAATTTTCCAGATATCGGGGACAGGTGATGAATCATTCCTATTACATGTATTTGTAGTTGATTCGATAAACAAAGCTTCTGTTATCAATCTCTCCCTATACCCTGTGACATTAGATTTTAAAACTGTCATCCTATCCCATCCTATTGTATGGTTGTGTGTAACTGCATGTAGTGCTATACCTGAACTATTCTCTAGATTTCTTATCTTATTCGGGTCAACCAATCTAGATTTTGCTAGGTTTTTATGTTCAGCTAGTCTGACTGCCCCTGTTCTACTAGTTTGACCTATGTATTTGACCTGACAATCATTACAGGGCATGAGATAAACTAAATTGTTTTGTTTTAAGGGCTCTACAGGATCCTTTAACCGACAAAGCTTGTTTCTAATTGAGTTTGTGGGTTTAAATGCCATTTTTATTCCTGCCTTGTTAAGAATTCTGCGTAAGGCTTCCGAGGTTCCTTCCTTGTATGGAATTACTACTGTTGATTTAGATTTCTTATTATTGGTGTCGTCATTAATATTATTATTATCACTATCGCTACTATCAATATTTATTTTATTTTTACATTTCCTTACATATTTCTTGACTAATTTATCCGGGTAATTATTAAGTTTCAAGGTTTCTTTTATGTGTATCTGTTCCTGTTTTAGATTTTCCTTACCAAGGAAAATCTAAAACAGGATAAATTAGTCAAGAAATATGTAAGGAAATGTAAAAATAAAATAAATATTGATAGTAGCGATAGTGATAATAATAATAATATAAATGACGACATGCATGTCAAACATGCACAAGACAACACCTTCTTAGTGTAATTCCATAGAAGGAAGGAACCTCGGAAACCACCTAATGCATATAGCTGTTGAATGTGGTTGATAAAAATCTGACGTACTGCACTCCAAATCACTTCACAGTTGTGTGAAATTACAGTCACTAAATGATTGAGTTTCCGGACAGAAATGCAGCCTGAATAACCCTGTAGGTATAATAAACTTTGACCACTAAAAAAGCTCACCAGCTACGCGATAGGTTCCGCCTCAACCCCTAGCCTACTAACTTGTAAACTTTATGTAGTCCACTAGCCGATAATAATAATAATTTGCTTTATTCCATAACAGTACTTTCAATACAGAATGGAATTCTCAGCATTTCACTACAGTATTGCATCCAGTTTGTACATTAACATTGAATAAAATTCTGCATAGATTACGGGTAGTGTCAGTTAATTTTGACAACAACATATTGGCATATCGGTAGCAAAGCCAAAAGTGAATGGAATGTTTGATGGTGTTAGAAAAGTAGAAACTAGTATATTTACTGGCAAAAGCGGCAAAAAAAAGGTCGAGATATACAGAGTGTGAAAGAACGAAGAAGAATTTTTAAGTAGAGTTTGTAAGGAAGAAAGAAACCAAACAGCATATAACAAAAAAAGAGAAAAGAAACATTGTACCTGTAAATGATATGAGTTGGAAAGACGAGATCCATTTTTTCTACTGGCTATTTAATAAGTGGTAAGTTTCACGCCTAATGCTTTCTTTATCGCACGGAACACGAGTTTTGTACTTGCTAGTGCGAGCATATAGTTTTCTATGAAGGCTTCTGGTCTTGCCTGATGAGATACAAGGGGAGAGTTGTGAATGAAGAGGGTGGTGTGAGTTAGATAGAATGGATTTAGCCCATTTTTCACATGAGTCCAAGTGTCTGTCGTGTTGACCATAATATTAACAAGCTGGTTAATTGGCACATTGCTTACCCTGCTGACAACCTTTAACACCCTACGTAATAAGATATAGTCCTTCTTCAGTAGCCCTGGTAAAACTAAGGGGGAACAATAGAGAATAATACGCAGGATGCAAGAGTTAACGAATCCTAAGAGTAATGGTTGGGCTGAGTTATTCCAGAATGTCTTAAATTCTTGATGTAGAAGGTGAGACGGAATACTTTCTTAGAAATCATCAAGATATGAGACGACCAGGAAAGATCAGAAGATAGAATGACGCCAAGATATTTAATTTCCGACTTGATTTCTATTTCAGTACCATCTATGTTGCACACCTCGTGAGAGCTAACCAGTTTGTTTAGGTCATATTTATGCCTAAAGGTGAAATTGACTGTTAGACATTTAGAGGGATTTAAGGTAAGACCGTTTTCCTTGGACCACTGGCTGATTTCTGATAAAAAGCCATTTAGTTTGGAGCAGTCACTTTGACACTTGACGGGCAAAGATACAGTCAGGTCGTCAGCATATTTAACAAAATTAATGTCATTTGAATATGGTAAGTCATGTAGAAAGAAAGAAAAAAAGGAAGTGGGGCGAGTACAACACCTTGGAGGACACCAGCTTCAGTGAGCACAGCAGAGGAGGATGAAAAGGTTTCAAGACCTCGCTTGTATGAACATGGCTTTGTAGCACCCAAACTGTACGCTTATAAAACTAATTCATGTACGCATGCTATACGCTTACAGGAACTAATTTTACTTAGGCTTGTGGAATATTTGCCATTGTAATATTGAAAATTGCTTTTCGTTTTGTATATATGTATATATATATATTTTACGCGGTTATGCTCTTTTTTGTTCACCTCGTGCCTTTTGAAGTTCGATTTCGTTAATAATACATCTTTTCAAGTTTTCACTTGTCCTTCTTAATACAACGTTGTTCATCTTTGACCGTGTAGAGCGTTAGCACATAGTAGTAGAACGTGAAAACTTGGCTGTACTATAGCATCATAATCGGAATCATCTTTAGTGTGCCACAGCTTGTTGGGACTGCACTTTCATAGCTGCGAATCCAAACCCTACTATTTCAGCCCGGAAAGCTAAACAGCATTGAGAATTTTCACACAAAATTTGTCTTCAAAGATTGGTTCGTGGAAAGTGTTTTCCAGGTGAATGAGTTCTAAGAAGCTGAATAGCTGCGTGATTCTCACAAATCAGTATGATTTCGTAATTTATTTTGTGTAAGTGCCTGCAGGACTTGGACAGTAGCGTAGAGGTAAATAATTCCCCAAAATTACTGACCACACCACTCATCACTGAACATTGGGTGCTGACTCTCATTGTTTAAGTCGACTTTTGTTTAGCTGAAGGCTTCCGGTCAAGCATCCACGCCATTTGGGACTCTGTCGTGTCACGTGCGTGCACGATCACTAGCCAGCTAAGCAATCACCTCGCACTGCGATTTGGTCCCGAAATATATCTCGTAATTTGGGCGATCAATCGGGTCTTTTGATTTGCCTTTGGTCTATGCGGAATGAATACTATAGATGCTGTGGGTATTAAATCTTGCATTAGTATACTCTGTACAATCCGCGAATGTCAATACCGTCATCCTCTAAAGTAGATTAGCATACGTTAGAAGGTCTTGATATATTTGTTCCAATTCCGAGGATAGGCAATCGATATCTTCCACACAATGCACTATACGTCAGTTATCAGATCCACAGACTTTGTCCCAAGCATATCTATGTGTGAAGAATTCAGTCAATTGAGCAAGATCTAACAGATTCTATATTCTGTGATGTTAAACACTGGCGACATTATCAGTTTTTGTGTAGTATTCCACATTGGTGATAAAAGAATGAACAAAACTGAGGGGGCCAGTGAACTACCACCATTGGCTGATGCGAAGATATTAGGAGAATAGAGATAAAAGTCATTGCATTGAAAAGCCTTCATCAACTTTTTTTGGGGTGAAGAATCAATACCATATGCATTTTTAGGTCGGAAACAATTGATTGTCCATTAATGAAGGCATGAAGACCCACTTTATATAATTGTCACAGTATAAGAAATGAAGGAGAAATGGCTGTGATTCTTCACTGAATGCAGCTATAAGGAATATGACGAAGAACAGCGTCTTCAGGCCGACAAATTCTGTTTCAAGTATTGGTTTGGTAGGGACTTTGTTTAATTGCATGGAGGATTTCATCATGAGCTGATATCAGTTAGAGAACCATTGGAAAACCTGGTAGTACTGGACAGCTGTTTCGTCCTAGTTTGGGACTCTTCAGCAGTACGCGCCCACCGGGATTCGAACCCAGGACCTTCTGGTTACGAGGCGAGCTCGTAGACCATTGAGCCACTGGGACCCGATCCAATGGTCCTTGAGTTCTAACTTCTGCCAATTCACGACATAGCGCGACCATTTCGCAATGTCTTCTCTAATGATTTACTGCCTCATCTTCAACCTGCTGTACCCTACTGGTCACGGCTTCACACTAGAACTTCAGGTTAACTGCCTGAATAGGGCCAGTCACTAGTGAGCATCAGATTAATTTTTTTTCAAGTATTGGTTTCCTGTCTAGGAATTATAAGAGCTTCAATATAAATTGGACTGTTTCAAAAACATCTATGGGGACTGCTTTCAACTACTTAAGATAATGTTCGTGATATAAAGACATCCTCACGAAATTTGAAGCCTTGGATGGTCATCGTCTAACCAGATAGATTGTGGTTAGTGACAGCGTTTGCGAAAACAGGAGATATGTTTTTTTCTTAGCATTCTAATGAATTGTTTCTATTATTTTAGACAGGACCACATGTGCGGTGAGAGCTGGCCGCGAACAAGCCAAAATTGTAAACAACAATTTACGTCAGTGTTACTTCCGAAATCAAGGTCGTGAGAAAAATGATAACAAAGCTTAACCTTGAGGAATTCACCCACAAATCACAGGGGACTAAATCTGTGCAAATAGGATTCGCAGATATATGGCTTAGCCTTCTGAGAAAAGGCCACAAGCAGTACAGAATAACAGTCAGCAAGAGAACAACCAATCAGAAGATGTTGCTTCTCCGCTGATAACAATGCACATAAAAATCTACAAATACCTCTTGGTTTTTTCAGTAAACAATCTGTTGACTGGCTCTTGTTTTCTGTCGTTACACATGTATGAATAGCCACTAGTTGTGTCTAGTACCTCGGTGAACTATATATTTTAGGAGTGTGAATAATATAAAGGAGCTTCTTACATTTCTCAGAAACATACACTTCAGTCATGTAAAGGACTGGTAGTGCTGTTGATAAGCTACACCTCACCAGCTCTTACTTAGTGGAACGTATGCTGTATGAAGAAGTCTCCTCGTTGTGAAGTGTCTTTGGAGAGTCAGAGCTCAACATAGTATTGGCAGTATTTACCATTGCGGCCTCTAGCAGACGCCCGATTCATAAATGAATTTAATTTCCTTGATTGTTCTTTTCAGCTGGTACGTTTGGGATTCTCTCAGAATTCTGAAATTGCATACAAGGACACCTTTCAAAGGAACGTAGTTCTTACTGTGTTAGGTAGACGTCAAACAGGCAAAAACGTCTCGACTTTACTACATCATCAACTGGTGGATGGTAGTGACTAGCAGTGGAATTCATGATGCGCATTTCATCCTATTTGGGGTTCGTCATCCTGGTGTACTACGTTATTATCAACCAGTTGATTGCAGGTTTAAGTATGTTCAAAAAGACACGTAAGGCGCTGGTCGTGATTTAGACACTCTACAGTATACAAGCTTTACTCAACGTAGTACATGTAATAATTACACACTTTGTCAGTATGCCAACTAACCTGAAGTTACTGATAACAAATCACCAGTCGAAAATATACACTAGTGAGCAATATATTCAAAAAGAATTAAATAAGAAAAGCATCCACAGCCGTGCTAGACGTTTATTCAGTTGATATCAAGTTAGTTCAGTTTAATCTATTTATTCTGGCGCTGGGTTGATTTAGGTACCTTGAAAGGTGCACTACAGACATCCTAAATGATGCAGTTAGTTCTCAAGTTTAAAAGCTATGTGGAAATTCGGTTCCAGTGTCCCTAACTAAGTGTATTCAAGTGGAAAATCTCCGTGCATTGAAACACAATACTTACGTTAGTATCATAATTAAAGCATAACTAATTGTAGTCCGAGAAATGAGAGTGTCAATATTTACACAGAGTATGAAGTATACCAACGCGTATTCTGATATCCACAGCTTCTAAAGACCGGAAGCAAATCAAAACACCATTCTGATTGCCCAAAATACTAAATATATATTTGGATCAGAATCCTGGTGCACTATTGAATGCTCAGCTTATCTAGGGATCCTGCACGAACGAGCCAACATAAGACGATGGTGTGCCAAATGGCGTGTGTGCTTGACGGCGAGCCTTGAGCTTAATCAGTTAACTTAACCAGTGAAGGTCAGCATCCACTGGTGAGTAATGAATGCTGTAGGCTAATAATTTTGGAGAACTATTTACCGCCACATCAGGTCGCTGATTTCAAATATACTTATCAACAAGTCTTTCAGCTAACCATTACTAATGGAAGTAAATGGCTTGAGAAGACACAAATACTGGTTATGTCAGGTAATAAGTAATATTAGTAGGCATTTTTATAGGTAGTAAGCCTGAACCATTTCCTGAGACAGTCTTTTTGGATAATACATTGCTATATTGTATTGTAACGACAGAAGACAAGGGCCTGGCGACAGGTCGTTCATTGAGAAAATCAAGAGACATTTAGAGATTTTAATTTACTTTATTATTCTTTATTGTTAGCTGAGAAGCAACGTCTTCTGATCGGTTTTTCTTACTGAAGGTTGTTCTGTACTGCTTGTGACCGCTGCTTACAAAGTTATCCATATATCTGCGAGTCGTAGTCACACACGCTTAGTCTGCTGTGATTGCTTGTTGAGTTCCTCAAGATTAGGCTTTGTTCTCGTTTTCTCTCATGACCCCGATTCGGGACGTAAACACTGACGTAAATTGTTGTTCACAATTTTGGTTTGCAGACTGCTCTCACCACAGCATAACAACAATTCACAGAGTGAAACACAAACTCTGAGAACCATAGAAATAAAAGCGGCTGTCATTCAACTCCTCCTAACCAGAAAGATATTTTTTCTAATTGCATCACCGTTATTGTGATTTTTAAACGCGTGAAGCTTGAAAAGTGACAGCATGAAAGATAACATCAGAAAAATCATCGTTGCAATAAGACAGAAGACTGACGATAAAAGAAAGTTCAAGAAGCTCCTTTTGACAATGAGCTTTCGTGAAATAAGCCACAAGAAATCCTGTGACTCGATAGGCTTGTGGTATTTATTAATTTGTAATTGGTTAAAAATACCCATTAGAATTTTCTTCAAAAGAATGGTTACTGAACAAAGAATAATCTTTTTGATAACCCCTTCTTCATCAGGCTCTACAGTTATTTATACAACATTATAGTGAATGAATTAGTGTGATGAACAACATTAATGTTGTTTGAATAACATGGAATCAATAATAATAGAATATCAATGGATTACAGTTCAATGGCATCAACATAACAATACACACTGAATATCAGAAAAATTAGGAAAAATAACAATAATACAAATTCATGAATTTGTAGTCTTCACTGAAGGCTGGCCAGCGCAGTAGTGGTGGCTGGCTGGACTTGCTTCTTTTGCACACAAAGCACTGGTTGTTTCACGCGAATCGCGATAGCATCTACTGTTTGGAGCGTGCGGTACCTCAATGTTTTTGGCAATTTATTTGGTACCCGGTAGATGATAGAGAAGGATTCTTCAATGCTGGCTAGCTTTGTGGTCATTTTCGAGCAGGTGGTCTAATATCGAACTGTTGATGGTTTTCACTACACCTTTACTTAGCCATACTGGGAGATGTCCCCGAGTGAGCACGAAAAATCAAGTTCCTAGAGCAACGGCCAATATAACTGGCTCCACTACAAGCGCAGTTGAATTGGTTGATACAATTAGAGAAGTGACTAGTCTGGGTACTTCATCTTTTAGTCGAGGAATCGCCATCATTCGTATAGAGAATAAGACGTGTAGTTCACCAGTATTAAAAGTTCTTTGAAGTGATTTTCTTAACTTCTTCGTAATTATTTCGCTTGGTATATCAACCTTGAGTTGCAGTTGTGTGTATAAAGGCTTCTTGCTAACGGACAGTGAATGGTCCTTTTCAACTTTCTAAGTCATATGTTTCCTGATGAATTTGTCTGTCAAGATATCATATGCTATCCTTAGTTCATCCTCAATTACTTCTTCTGAGCATATAGCTCTAACCCCGTGGCTGAGTGAGGGTCTTTACTAGATTTCTTTTGTACTAGAGAGGAACGGAGCTATGAAAATGTGTATCTTGTCCTGTCCATATGCTTCTCTTATGCAAATTTCTCTTTATACTATCATCTGGTTTTCTTGTGAGGAGGACATCTTAGAAGGTGATTAATTCCTATTTTGTGATTCCCCTTAGCAAATGAATTTCATAGCAGAATGCAATGTGCAATGAACGAGGAGCATTAAAGCAAACCAGTACATAAATTCGCATGCACCAGAGTTATTTGTATTGTGTATTTACAATAAACAGAAGCAAATGAACAAAGAATATTTTCGTGGATAACTTCTTCATCGGATTCTACATTCATATAAACATAATAGTTAAAAAAAATACTGCTACTGACAATATTAATGCTGTTTCAAATTACACTGAATCAATCAACAGTATCGATAGGGGTGATTACACTTCACTAAAGCATCAGCGCAACACTAAACTGAGTGAATATCAGATAAATTGAGGGGAGTTAACAGACAGAATTTATAGGCTCGATAGAAGGCCAGAAGAGTGTAGCTACAGTTACTGAATCTGTTTCTTTCTCACACACAGCTCCGGTTGATTTAAGCGAATTGTAATGGTCTCTGCTGTTTCGAGGAGTTTTTTATCTAGAGGCTTTTGGTTGTATACTTGATACCCGATAAATGATAGACATGAACGCTGTTCAATGCTAGCCAGCTCTGTGGTCTGTTTGAACAAGGTGATCTAATGTAGAACTGTTGATGGCTTTTACTGTGCCTTTATTTGATCATACTGGTGAGCCCTACAAAATATTAAATTGACAAAGGACAGTAGATTTACTACGATTCGCCGAAGCGATCGCAATCAAACCAGACTTATGCGTATTGAAAGACGGTGTGATTAACCCTTCACTCCCCTGGTAACTGAATTTTGACTTCGATTACATTAATTAGTCATCTAATTCAGTGATCTCAACTCACTGAACAAATCTCAATCTTATAAACTGCAACCGCTTTTGTTTTTTGAATTGCTATGTGAACCTACAAGCTAACACTGTTTGTTATTTCTTTCTGTTTTCTGTCCTCCCCCTCCCCCTGTCTTCTACTTTGAAAGCGTATAAATTGATAATGAAAACTTAAACTAACATTTGTAATGCCTACATTTTGGATGCGTCAGTTTTATAGTATTTCTTCTCTACTAACACTTTAACAACATTAAAGTATGTTATTATCTTCTATGTAACCATTGTAATTTCAGGTAGTCTGCAGCTGATGAGAACCCGTGAAACAGAATGATATCATTTTATACTGCAAATTTCGTCTTCCTTTCTTTATCGAAATTTATCAAGGCAACCAAATGTATGAAATACTGGTGGGCGTGTTCCTAAGTACGAGTAATTGAGTTCCTAGAGGAATGATCAATATTTTTAGATAGAATTAGATGTGGCGAGCTAATCTAGGTAGCCTGTCTTTCACCTATGGTGTTGCATACAGTTGTGTGAAAAATATAAGGTACAAATCACCGGAATTAAATCTTTTTCGAATCGATTTGCTCAACCTTTTGGTTATCGATATACCACCGTTGAACCGTTAGTCGTATATATGGAGACTTTGTGTTAACAGATTCAGAAGAATTCTTTTCTGTGTTCTTGTCCGTGTGTTTAGTGATAGCTGTTCTCAGTTAACGTGTCGTATACAACCTTGAGTTCATGTTGAATCCCATCTTCTGAACAAATAGCTCTGATCTTATAGCTGAGGGTCACTACCAGATTTCTTCTGTCCTGGAGAGGAACAGAACTGTGAAAATATGTATACTGACCTGTCGAAGTACTTTTCTTATGCAAGTTACTTTCTTGCCTGTAGGACGTTTACAAAAGCAATTTTACTTCGAGATTATTCCTCACTTATGAATTTGACAGCTGAATGTGTACTTCATTAAAATGAGATGTTATTGTGTGCCACCTGTCCAAGTTGTATTCATAAACGATGAGCATCGACACGGTACAGTAATAAAAACAGCCAATCAACACAATGCTCTCTTTTCCTAAATCTGTCAAAGTGGGTTAAATTTAGTTTTTCTTTAGTCGCAGACCTATAGTATACTCCATGGTTCTCTTATTGGTTGACTGCGGATCATGGTGCAGAAGTCCAGATTATCTGATTTCATCATTTCAATGTTTCTAGTTCACTTGGATGATATCAACATGTGTACAGAAATATGTTGGATCACTTTTATGGTTTCAGGGGTTATTGAATAAGATAGGCATAAATGATAAGTCAAATGTCAACACAGAAGAAAGTGGCACAATAAAATGTATTTTATAAACTTTTTGAATGGACTGAGGGCTTTCTGACAGTCACCTTCAACTATGTTACCACTATCTGTCAACAGTCACTGGAGACTTTAGTTCTTGAAACTGTTCTTTCCCCGAACAACTCGGCTACGTAATCATTGTCAACTACGTTACCCGACTTGACAGTGCACTTGATTAAGTGTTCAAAAATGACGGTGGAATGTATAAAGCACGCAAACGTGCTCCAGTACTAAACTCTGATAGTTACATTATACAAGTATTGCCTAAAATATGTGACAAGTCATACACATGTGTCTTCTTTCACCATTTCAAAGAAACGCAACGGAAATGTTACTCACAGAACAATGTACATAATTTTAGATGCATGTTGAAAGACACTAACAGGCATCTGTTTACTAAGCATACACTTGATGACACAGTCACTAACAAAGATGACTATCTTCAATTCTGCCTCGATATCTGTTGCGCAAAACAAACATTATTCAAAATATTTGACCGTGTGAAAGCAAATCCTCTTCTGTCTTGCTTACTAAAACTGGTGTCCTTCAAGGTGCTGTTCTCTCTCCTCTTCTCTTCCCTTCTTCCTACAGGAGTTGCCTCTTTCGGAATAAATCATCTTCGCTACATACGCTGGTGTACTGACTGTCATGTCGCCAGTTGCATCCCTATCTGACTGTTCCAAACCGAAAAGCTTTTTGTTGGAAATCAGCCAGTGGTCCCAGCTAAGTGGTCTTACGTTAAATCCCTCCAAATCTCAGATAGTTAACTTCACATTCAAGCATAAATGTTATCTATACGAACTGGTTCGTTCGCACGATGCTTCTTGCATACAGGTCACTGAAATGGACACTAAGTCAAGCATTAAATACTTTGGGTTAGTTCTTTCCTTTGACCTCGCTGATTTCTAAGAAAATGTTCCGCCTAAACTGCTACGTGAAGGAGTTAAAATAGTCAGATAGGTACCACTCAACCCCTACTTTTATAGTTTGATAACTCTTGCATCTTACCTATTGTAGCGGCAAATAATTCCCCAAAATTATTAACCACAGCAATCATCACTCAACATTGGATGCTGACCACCACTGTTTAAGTCGACTTGTTTAGCTGAAGGCTTCCGGTCAAGCATCCCCGCCATTTGGTGCTCCGTCGTGTCACGTGCGTGCACGATTACTAGCTAGCTAAGCATTCACCTCTACCCGCGATTTTGTCCCGAAATATAATACGTATTTTGGACGACAAAACCTGGTCTTTTGCTTTACCATTTGGTACTCGAAGAACGAACACTATAGAAGTTGTTGGTATAAGATCTTGCGTTAGTATAATCCGTACAACTCGCGAACGTCGATACCTACAGCCCCCTAAACTATTATTCTTTAATGCTGCTTCTCCTACCTTGGTCTTTCCTGGGCTAATCAAAAAGGACTGTGTCATATTCAGCAGGAGATTAAAGGTTGTCAGTAGGGCAAGTGGTGTGCCATCACTAAGTCAGCCCGTTACCACTGCAGTTGACAGACACCTGAACATCTCATGTGACAATGGGTCTAAATCCATATTTTCTGAATGTCAACACCCTGTCTATTCACAACTCTACCGCCGCTTGCATCTCATCAGGTAGGACTACAAGTCATAATAAAAGATTGTATTCTTGTACAACTAAGTACAAAAACTCAGCGATACTCTATTCAGCCTACCTTGAATTCTACGTGACAGAGAAAGTGTTAAGCATGAAGCTTATAATTTACTACGTAATTAGCAAAATAGGTGGCTCTTTGATCTCTTCTCCCATGTGTAATTTAGGGTGATACCATTTCAACTATTTTATAATCTTAGTAATTATTAATGTTATTGTTATCATTTTATACTTTTTGTACATTTTCGGATTTATTGTCACAGCTAGTACCAAAAAGCTTCCATTTTCAATTTTGGTCGCCTATACGCTGTAATATTATTCTTTTTTGTTTTGTTTTTGCTGTTCTTGAGGGGAATTAGATGTAATACTGTACCCGATGCTAGGACTTCCCCTCTGTATCATAAGCACTGGTTTAGAATAAAGCAAATTATTTTTATTTTTATTATTGGCACTATAAATCAATATTTATTCATTTGTTCTGATCAGATTTCCAGCGTCTTTTCTCCTTGGACCATTACTTTCTCAGTAATCTTGCCTAACACTTCTTGCTTCAAGACACCTGTGACTGAAATTCCCTGCCATGCCTATCAATTTCCTAGTGTGCAGTTCTTTGCCCTACAACTTTTTTCCACCATCCAATCAAAATAAGGAGACATAACTTCTAATGAGTGATTTCATCTGAAGTGTAGTACCTTTCAAACGACTTAATTACCGTCCTTTAAATGTTATACTGCATAATCTTGTGGGGGGGGGGGTGAAAATGAATAAATAACCTTCGACCATAGAAACTGATAATTCTGGGAAAGCGTAAAATCCAGAAATATGCAAAATAACCATGGAAGACAGTGTATAAACGCCGGAGAGTTTGGTGTCTGGGAATAAAGCCGTGAATAATGCTGCCTAGAAAAAGTGTCAACAAGATAAACTACAGGGTTGTATGTATGAAAAAGAACAACAATCATAATGAAAAATGTGAGAATATATTACAGAATAAGGCAAGAGTTTTAGAATAAGGAAATTTCATTCGAAAGTAGATCAATAAAATGGCTTACTTGAAGTATAGCTCACCTGTGGAAGTTTATCGACAATGAACTGTTATGAGTGTAGAGGTAATACCATTGTAAATAAAACACAAATTTGTACTGCCTCATTCAACAGTTATATGACAGTGCCACGTGTCAAGTGATCCACAACAGAAAACTCACAGTACATAAGTGTCCTGCTCTGCCTGTCAACTCCAACTGCATTTACCACTTCACCTCTACTTGCGAGAGTAAGTATATAAGAAGGGCTGAGAGGCGAGTGTCTACTAAATTTTCTGAGCACATCTCTATACGTTACCGTACGAAAGGTAGCAAAGCGTTCCCAATTGCAATTGCTGGACACCTAATTGATACAGCACCTAGAGTGGAAATTAGTCAGGCTTACAAAATAATCAATACACAAAGAAGGGCATAGTTACTTCGATTCGGAGAAACCACTGCTGTCAAAGAACTTTGACTCAACTTCTGTATACAGAGAGATAGAGTGACTTATCTCTCATGACCCTGGTAACTGTAGTTGTTTTGTTTGTATGCTTTTGTGTTTTGTTCTGTTACACAACACTCCACTTAATTCCATTATGGGTAAAATTCATTTTGATAAAGTCTCACAGTGTTATACAGTAATATTTATTGATGACGACGTTTCGGGCACAACTTATTGCTCATAATCAAATCAAGGCACTACTCACACAACTTTCTAACTTCGTTTACATAATTTCACTATTTTGCATCGATTGATTTGATTGGAAGTAGTATTTTCCATATCTCCAGAATGAGTGATGAGTCATTCCCACTGCACGTGTTGCATGTAGACTTGATGAACCAGGATTCAGTAATCAACCTCTCTCTCCACCTACCTATATTGCTTCTTAAAATTTTAACCATCTCTCACCCTATTGTGTGTTTGTGCGTTAATGCATGCAGAACTATTGCTGAGTTTGTTTCTCAATGATTTATCTTCGCGGGTGGGATCAGTCATTCTAACCTTAGTTAAATTCTTATGTTCTGATAATCTCACTACTCCTGACCTACTAGTTTTACCTGTGTAGTTGACGCAACTTTCAGTCATTTCAAGGTATTTTGTAAATTATGTTGTTTTGTTTAATTGGGTCAACCTACAGGGTCCTTTAGCGTACAGAGCTTATCCTACCTGAGTGAGTCCGGAGGTTTACATGCCATCCTAATTCCTGCTTTATTGAGAATCCCACTTAGAGGCTCAGATGTCCCCTCTTTATGTGGTAACACTGTAGACACCTTATATTATTCCTTATTTATGTTATCATTACTAATTTCGCCATTATGTTTAGTTTGCTTTTGACCTTTTTTGATATTTCTAATGAATTTTATAGGATAATTATTTGAAACCAACGCTTCTTCTTCTGTCTGTTTCATTTCATCGTTTGGATTTTGTTGGGCTACTTGGGGCTATTGCTCGGTTTTTTAGATACTTAACTAAGCCTGCCTTAACAGACAGACAACGGATGAGATGAATTAAATTCTAAATATCTATTAGCAGAATGCGTTGGCTTTTTGTAAACACTACTGTACAGTTTACCTTCTTCTGTTTGTTTTATTTTACAATCTAACATCACAGCTAATTCTCCTTGTTCATTTTCCGATTCAACTGTGAATTTTATTCCCTTTACTAGTGAGTTTGTATGCGTCAAGAAGCTAGAGAGAGAGATGTTCTGTTTTTAACACTGTGTGAAAGTGTCATCCGCATATATCCCCTTTATCTTTGGAGTAGGATTAGGTGAATGTATTAAGAGCAATATTTTTCCAGCTGTCCATAGAGATATCTGCTACGATAGGGGATATTGGTGATCCATCCCACTGGTACATCTTCTGTGTGTATATATTTTGCCCTGGAATTGAAAGATAGCGGACGTGAGGTAGCACATAACTAAATTCCTAAAATAATTGTCTCAATGGGTGTCTTTATCCTATGACCAAGTTCGTATTATCCTGCAAATATGTTTATTCTTTGTTTGCTTAGAATGAGCCTCACACAACATATTTTCGAATTTCCTATAGTGTACAGAAACTACACATATTTTAAAATCCCTTATTCAGGTTGATCAGTACTTTGTTACTAAGATGTATAGATGTCTATTTCTAGATTACACATGTACTTTGAGTAGCAGTCCCAGGTTTCAATAAGTAGATATTCAGAAAAACACTGATGAACATTTGAGTGTGACTTAACTTGGGGCATGTATTGTTGACGATTTAATTCTAATTTTATCTATTGTCGAGTGTAAACAACTACAGGAACTTAATTTGTGGAAGGTGACCAGCAGTGGAATCCAGGATGCGCATTTCGTCCTATTTGAGACTCGTCATCTGTATGTATCTGCATTTCCCAGTGAGTGATGATGTTCACACCGGGGCTCGAACCCAGTGCCCTTAGTTTCAAACGCCAAAGCATACAGGAACTGCTGGAGGCACCTGCTTATCATTTGAAAGAAGAAGAATCAATGTCTTCAAATTACTGGCCGAGTCTAACATCGTATACATAAATGATTTCCTCTTTGATACCTCTTATTTATTCTATTTTACTTATCTTCTAATGATCGTTTATTTTTAAAAGCAACGAAACATTCTTGATTGTTTTTCGCATAAATGCATCATACATGCACCATTAATCAAGAGAAGTTAATCAAAGTTCAAAATCACATGCAGGTAAACAGAATCTACCAATGTGAGGTGATTTTTTAGAGGTCTGAACTATTATTAACCTACAGGTTTCGTAACTTCAAGGTCTCCTGGTCATGGGTATACATTTCAGAAGAAGAGTTGCAAACTGCTACGAAACACCGTGCGCCGTTCTTGCTGGCATCCAGTGTTATCCCTAACTCGTGATGATGATTCGTGACGAAAACTACATTAATATATTACCTATACTTACGGAATCGTTCGAAGTGAAGATGGGAGTAAGGCAAGGCTGCCTACTATCGCCAATGATTTTCCTGATTGCAGTAGATTGGATAATACGACAAACAGCGGCGGGCAATGAGGAAACAGGCATAATATAGACTCACACAAAAAACTTGGAGGATCTGGACTTCGCCTATGATATATGTCTGATTTCCCACAAACTGGAAGATATGCAAGCGAAAAGCAACAAGTTGGCAGAAGAAGCATAAAAGATAGGACTTCAGGTGAAAATAGAGAAAACAGAGGTGATGAAGATTCCTGGGCAACACCACCAACAGCAGCAACAACAACAGACAACAATCAGCATAAATGGGAGGAACCTGAAAGAAACAACCTCTTTCACCTACCTGGGAAGCATCGTTTCAACTACAGGCAGAACTGACGAGGATATCAAAGCAAGAATCGGAAAAGCAAGACAAGCTTTCACCACTCTCAAGTCTGTGTGGAGGTCAACAGCACTCAGCATCAAAAATAAGATCCGGATTTTCAACTCCAATGTGAAGTCAGTCAGTGCTACTATACGGATTAGAGACTTGCACTGCGCGTCATGAAGAGCATCTCAAACAAACTACAGACCTTCATTAACAGCTGTCTTCACTCAATACTCAAGATCAGATGGCCGGCCAGAAAAGATCAGCAACAGGGATCTTTGGGAATGAACCAACCAGGAACCAATTGTGAGACAAATAGGCAGGAAGAAATGGGGATGGATTGGCCATACTCTGAGGAAACCATCAAGTGACATCACTTTACAAGCCCTCGAGTAGAACCCGAAAGGGAAGTGGCGAGTCGGTAGTCCAAAGGTGACTAGGAGGAGGTCATGTGAAGAGGAGATGAAAGCATGTGAGCAGACTTGGAGCCAGGTGAAGATTCTAGCAGAGAACCGAACGCAATGGAGACGCGTGGCTGAAGCCCTATTTTCCTCTAGGAATTAAAGGAAATAATAATAAATAATAATATTACCTATAGTCATCATCTTAATCGAAGTGTCAATAAGCATTGTGAACAGTCAAAACTGAGAAATAGATTTTTCCTGATCAAACTGAATTTACATATGTAAAAAATATATATTTGAGAAATCCACACCAGATTGAAATAAATAATTTCATCGTTTCGTTTGCAAAAGACACCTCTGAAGTTCTTCAGAGAATTTAATCAAAATTTAGAAAAAGCAATAAGAAGAATTAATTTTTACGAGTTGATCACGGATTGATATCAGTTAGACTACCATTGAAAACCAGCACCGGAGTACTGGACAGCTGTTTCCTCCTAGTTTGGGAATCATTGGCAGTACGCACCCACTGCACCGGGGTTCAAACCTAGGACCTTCCGGTTACAAGTCAAGCTAGTGTACCATTCAGCCACTGGGATGGAGTTTCCTGGAGTTCTAGTGAGAAGTCGTGACCTGTGAGGTTCAACCAGATGTCACGTGTGAGGATGGATGTCCCACCAACGACATTGGTTAGAGTCGCGCTAAATCACGAATTGGTAGAAGTTAGAATTCATGAACTGGCCATTGAATCGGGTCCCAGTGGCTGAATGATATACGAGCTTGACTCGTAACCGGAAGGTTTTAGGTTCGAACCCCGGTGCAGTGGGTGCGTGCTGCCAATGATTCCCAAACTAGGATGAAACAGCTGCTGTCCAATACTCCCTGTGGCTGGTTTTCAATGGTTCTCTAACTGATATCAATCGGTGATCCACTCGTAAAAACATAATTAACCCTTACAAACCAAACTATAGAAGTAATTTGTCTGAATCATGTGATGTATTTGCGCAACACATTTCGAACAATTTAATCACGCTTGAACTTGTTAGAGGAATATATACGAAATTAATAAAAAGTTTAGACGTGAGAAAATAAAATTAGGTCATATTGAAAGTGAAAATAACAATGAAGATGACTAAACCAAATAACAGAGGTAATAGTTCATCTGCTATGGTATCAAACAAAGTTTACCAAAGAATGTTTAGTGTGATGACGAATTGTTTTCGAACGCATAAAGGTGGTTTAAACCTTCTAATTGCCAGCTAGGGCTTCCACGAACTTTAGGATACGCCCTCCACACATACACGTACATTCAAATTGGTAAATACAGTGGAAGGATGTGACATCATTTTTCGCATGTTCCAAGGGCTTAGATAGTTATATTGGCTTCACATTCTCAATTATTATGATATTAGCTGCATAAAAAGTCTTTTTAACAGCAGCGTTCAGTCTTTGCCTAGTTATCAAGCTGCTATGATCCCCCATAGTGGAGAGGCTGTTGTACACGCCTTTCTTAGGGGCGAGTTGGACAGTGGGTCTTCGCGCTCCGCTGACCACTTTATATCTCCTGATGAACTTATCTGAATAATTGTTATCAACCAGAGTTTGTGTCAACTTTCTTTCTCCTTCATCAAGTGTCTTCAGTGCATATTCGTTGGATTCTACTGAAGTGGAACCTTACTGAGGCTCTTTTGTACCGAACAGGGCACAAACTGTGGTAATTAAGTCACTGTCCTGTCCAGGTACGTTTTCTATAGATAGATCGTTTTATTGACCAATCAAGCCGTCGACTAAGCAATATATCTGGGAAAGATAAACAGTTATCTTCCTCTTCTGCAGATATAAGTGATATGCTATTCTGAACTTCATTCATTCGATTTAAAATTGAAGTGGCAGAACAAGACTTATCAGTGATGATTACAATGTCATCTACATACCTTCTATAATGTGGCACATTTTCGATTAAATCCTCCGAAAGACTCTTAATGTAAGACAAAATTGAGATGAGAGGTTTATATATATATGTACATAGTACGACAGATCTTCTCTTCATAAAATCCTTGTCCAATCATGAGTGCCCTGAATAGAAATCAAAACAAAATAAACAAAATTGCATGAACTGCGATCAAGTTTTGACCACAGACGTATAATTAAAATGAGTCTGTTTTCGATAAATCAGAGTAAACAGTGTATTGTACTTTTGCATGAGACCTTAGTGATCATGTTAGACTAAAGTTCATGGTCATGGATAAGTGAATATGACAGAGGTGTGCATATGCACTCTACAGTGGTGTGTGTGTATGTGTGTGTGCTTGACGGAACAACTACAAACCATATGTTAGTCTTTCTATAAGAATACATAAACACTCGGAAAATTAGAGTATGATAAATTACTGATACGCGTCCACTTTGTATCCATTAAATAGGACTTGTCATGCATCACCTAACATCACAGTGTCACGCCTGCTCAAGCTTCTGAGATCCACCTAAATATGTAGCCTTACTGCAATCGGTCTTTATTTATATGAGCCAAAGCCTTTCTGTAGAACCTTGGTCCTGTCACAGTCAATTTTGTGACCAGTTTCTGTTTAATGTAGTGCAATCACTGATCTGTTTTCCAGCTTCTTCAATTCTCCAGAGGTTTTTGAAACTACCTGCAGGTATTGTTTATACTCTTTTACCCTTATATATATATATATATATATCTGTCAAGAAGTTCCTCTTCCACAGGTAGCGCCAGAATCCCTAAAATGTATGTGACACATGCAATTTTGTAATGTTAGGTGATGCATGGTAAGTCCTGATGAACATATAGACAGTGTATTTTTTTATTCCTTTACATTTCCTGTGGAACATAGAGCTTCAAGCTAGAGTCTTAAAGTTTCTGTAGCAGTGGTCTTTATTTTTACGGGACGGAGTAGCTGGCCCCATGCCCAACCTTCCCTGTTTACCAGTCTTATTAATGACTTAGCGAGGTTTAGGACTGCGTTGGCCGGGGACCGAACCCCGAACCACCTGTGTGGTTGGCGACCATTCTACCGCTCTGCCACCGACGCACAGAAAAAGGATATGTATCAGTAATTTATCATGCTTACTCTAATTTTCCGAGTGTTTATGTATTCTTATAGAAAGACTAACATATGGTTTGTAGTTGTTCCGTCAAGCACACACACATACACACACACCACTGTAGAGTGCATATGCACACCTCTGTCATATTCACTTATCCATGACCATGAACTTTAGTCTAACATGATCACTAAGGTCTCATACAAAAGTACAATATACTGTTTACACTGTTTTATCGAAAACAAATTAATAATTATCATGATGAAATCCTCCATGCAATCAAACAAAAATCTCTACAAAGCCAATACTTGATAATAATTATACGTCTGTGGTCAAAACTTGGTCGGAGTTCATTCAATTTTGTTTATTTTGTTTTGGTTTCTATTCAGGGCCCCCATGATTGGACAAGGATTTTATAAAGAGAAGATCTGTCGTACTATGTGCACACACACACAACCATGTTATTTCAATTTGGATTAAATTCCCTGAAGAAGTTTGGAGGTGTTTTTCGAACGAAACGTTGGAATTATTTATTTGTTTCAATTTCGCTGGGATTTCACAAATACAATTTTTACATATGTCCACTTTTCACTCGATGTCTAATTATTGTGGAACTACTCGATCAAGTTCAGATCACATTTCAGATTGACTGAGTTTAATTGACTAGTGTAGGTTTAAGTATTTCTGCGAACCGTTTTGTTATTTCGCTTGTTCCATGCACATGGAACGGACAGCTAACTAATTTTTACAGTTGGGTGCCTATTTCCAGGAAAAGGAACCTAATTCATTCGCTCTGCTTCAGGATAAGAAACATTTGTATTTCTGATTGCGTTGACTCAGAACTTGACTTCCTGAACTCCACGCTCGCAGGAAATGGTTACCCGAACAGATTTATGAACAGTAACACGAAAGATAAGCAGTCTAAACTTGTCACCGACTCAGTTCTAACAAAAGTCTTATTCATGAACTTGGAATTCAAAGGTGATCAAGCTTCAGATATGCTCAAAATCGTCTATCTAAAGCAATCAGTAAGACATTCTTTGCAGCAAAATTACAAATGACGTTCACCAGCCGTAAGTTGTTCTCCGTCTGTGTAAAAGATAAGGTCCCCTGGCCGCCTCCATGTGTATCTATCAATTTACCTGCTCTTGTAGGGTAAGGTACATTGGCCGTAGCCACAGGATGCTTCCCAAACGGATACGGGAACATATTCTAACATGGTTTTACAAGGGATAATGGAAGTGTGTACGAAGCTCTATTCTAGAACACCTAATCGACTCCTGTCACTCTGCCAGCCCTGACAATGATTTTAAGATCATCTACTGAATCCATGCTAACTTACCGGGTTTTCTGCGTTACAGACTTCTAAAGAAAGTTGAGGCTTTGGCAATTCATTACTTTAAGCCACACCTTTGTGTACAAAAGAAGTATGTACATTCCTTACTTCCGTCTTGGCCGTAGAGCGATAGACATTCATTTATTTATTTTGTTTATTTGTTTATTCTATTTACCTTTCCCTTATTACTACGATTACTTTTATTATCACTATTACTATTCTCACTCTCAATTGTTTACGCTTGTCCCACTTGCCATTATAGATCCAAAATTATTTTTTATTTTTACAATACTGAATTCTATCTTATCAAGTTTCACACCATGTTATGTAACATTTTATATTCGCCTACTAGTCCCATAGTTATGCACTCTTTTCCAACATCTATACACCTTATGCATTATTCTATATTTAACACTAACTGTTTTGCTACTTGACATTTAACTATGATTATAATCACAAATATTTTAATTGCATTCCATACTACTACTATTATTATTTCATGTGTTCACACTTTTGATCTAATTCCCTCACCGGATGTAATTTCTTAAAATCCGCAATATATATACGATTGTATAGCTTGATAATAAATTCGTTATTGAAGAGAGTCTCTTCGCTGAATATTCTGTTCTTAATACTACAATGGGAATTATTAGATTTTCATTCAAGCGGATTTTAACAATTCTATTCCATCACATGGTACCAGTTCACAGAATGTTTTTACGCCCCAGTTTAAGAAACAAATTCTCTCAGTCAAAGTTCGTAATGTTTTTGGAAAGTCAAATCAATTTCTAGAAGACTATCAGTTTTTAGCGAAAGTCTGCATTTTTCTAATTTCTTATAGACTACCTTAAATAAACAAAATTATTTTGTAAGGGGGTGGTGATGGTCACCGCCTACTGCATAAATACTGCGAGATATGAGAGTAATCCATGTCAGTGTTATGATTATCACTTCCTGCGTCACTCTCATTTACATTTTTCTAAAACTTTTATCATTTCTATACAGTTTTCACAAGGCCACAGAAGCGCTAATCGTATGCTTTGTGTTATTGGGTTATTTGAACATAGAGGTAATTATGTCCCACTTCCAGTTTATTAGTAATCTTATATTTCACTTTAGATAGCCTACCGTGTTACCCTTACTATCACGCAAAACATCTGTTCTGTCCATCGATTACCTTGAATATACATGTATAGATAAAGCAAAAGAACAGAAAACAAAGTACAAAGTGGGCTGTATTTATTTAGAACAGTTGGTAGGGATAAGAATGCAAGCTAGAATATAGAAATTTTACAAAATAAGTGTGAACACCGCATTTTCTGTAAGAATATATTGATATATTGCTGTTTCATGTACATCTTCATACGCTTATTCACCTTTATGAATTTGAATACAGCAAGAACAACAGTTTGTGCAGAATACAAAGATGGTGTCGTCATTTGTTTCGCTGGCTTCTAATCAACTGCTTACAGCCTACAAATGTTACGTAACATCAGTTAACATTATTGTATTGTTTGCTTTAGTTCCTAGAGTAACAGGATGTTGGTGATGCGGCTTAGGGTTTTGCTTTGGATAGACAGGAGCATAATGCCGCACCATTTTTTGCACTGACCTAAGTCCCCCTTCTTTGGCAGTTTGGATAGGTAGCCTTTCTTCCAATCAGCAGGTACCTTGCACTCTTTCCACACCTTCTTCAGTGTTGCTTTCATCAAGTCCTCTGATGTCTCTGGGTCCATTTTCAAGCCTTCTGCTGCGATTCCGTCTGGTCCTGCTGCTTTTCCAGTTTTAGCATCCTGATTGACTTCAGGATTTCTGTTCTCGTCGGAGGGTTGATGTCCACTGGTAGTTCTGCTTCGGCTGTTGGTATTATTGGGAGCGTTGTAGCTGGCAGTTGATTTAGAAGTCTTTTGAAGTGTTCAGCCCAGTATTTCCTTTGCCGCACCTCTTTGGCGATTGACTTTCTATTGTCATCCTTCACTGGCTTAATTTGTATTAAACTTTTCCCCGATAGGAACCTACTTGTTTGGCAGAATGTTTCGAGGTTTCCTTCGCCTGCACTGCAGCTTGTTCTGCCTCACTTGTCACAGCTTGATAATATTTTCCTTCTTCTTCCCTAGCACTCTTCTTTACTCTTTTGTTCAGTGTATTGTGGCTTGCATTCAACTCCTGCTTTTGTTGTTCATCGATGCATTGGATAATCTTTTGTTTCCCCATCCTTTCTCTTCTATTAGTCTCCATGTGTCCGCGGTGGACCACTGTTTACCATGTCCCTCCTTTTTCCCAGAACTTCCATGCACGTTCGACTCCACACCGCTTTCAGGCTGTTTCAGTGTTTTTCAACGCTTTTATGTTCACTAGTGTTAATTTGTACCGCCGCCTTTTTCCTTATGTTTGCAGTGAAGATGTTCTTTGTAGCCTGATACCTCAGTATTTGAGTATTGAACTTGGCTTGTGGCCTATCTGCAGCTGCTGCAGTATTTTACATTTTAAACTTCCTGTTCTCTAACCTTACGTTGTTTAATTTCTACATTTTATTACCACTGTTACTGACTTGACCAATGCTCAATTTCTAGTCATTTATGTTACGTCATCCAATTTATTTGCTCAACTTTAGTCCCTATTTAAATGGCATTATTCTCTACCTCACCTCTACTTAGCCTCTACTTGTAATTATCTCTGTTGCTACCCTGACCTAAGTTGAAACATTTTAGTCAATTATATTACGTCATCTAACCTACTAACTCAATCTTATTTTAGTTGTTGTATAATTAACCTTCTTTCTATATTAGATCATTCTTGTATTAACTGATCAATTATCCAAACTTGACAAACCTCATGTACACACACAACAATCATTATATATAAATGCGATTGTACAGCTATGTGAATGAATTCGCCGAGAAGAGTCTCTTCGCTGAACGTCTTCTCTTTTTCATATGACTCAATGGGATTTTTAAGCTACTCAAACGTTGAAAGTGTATTAGTCAAATGGTAGAAATGTGCCATATTCTATAGTGTAGTTGTTCTTCTCAGGCTCACAGAATGATTGCATGATTTGGTGTATTGCTTACGTACCACCAGTGAAATTCAGAGATTATTTAGACATTTCGGGTGGTAATATGAGGATGTTTAGAGTGTACTTTCTATCTTCGAGATGCAAGTGATTGCTTCTGGACCGACCAGTCGACGTGGTGACACGACATTATGATAAGGAGTGGAGTAGTTAAGCAGGTTGATGTGTTTCATTGTTATGGGGAGATAGGTTATATGTTGTTAGATGATATATATATATATATATATATATCCACCTCTAAGATTTTAAACAATTGTGAAATGCTAGTAATTAGCATGCCAAAGAGGACACTTTATTTTACAGTGTTCAGAGAAGGAAAAATGCTACTGTAGCTTGTGAAATGATACCTGGAAATTTTGTGAAACACAACAGTCTATGACACCTTCAGTACTCTCTACTATGAGTGATTTTCAGCAGTGAAATATGTCGAAGTGCAACTTGCTGGAAAACTAAAGAAAGCCGCCAAATACTTGGATATTAAAGGGACAGTGAATAAATTTGATGACAACAAATCTGAAGAAACAAACAACAGCAGTAAATTTAGTTGCAAAAGATATGTCTTATGTTTAATGACATTTGTGCATTGATGGCTCAGGGGTAGAATATTCGCCAGACAAGCACGCTGTCTGGAGGCCGGTCCTTCTGGCCAACGCACTCCTTAACCTCGCTTAATCCGTGAAGAGCTCGTTGCATAGGAAAGACTGCGTGTGAAGCTAGAAACTGAACCCCGGTAAGACAAACTTCAAGACTGAAATTCGCAGCCCTCTATCCCACTAGAAACGTAAAAGAAAGAAAATGAAAAATTAGTCAAAGCGCTATTAAAAGATATGAGATTATTTAATTTGATTCACTAAAACAATATATCACCAGAAAATTCGAAAAAAGATGTCTCGTGTATTCGTTCGATAACTGTGTGGATCATATAAATGCAGATTGATACAAAGCAGCCGAAAATTGATATCAACATTGTAAGTCAACGACTAGATACAGTTTACCTTAAGGGCAGGAAAATATCTGGTTGGACGACTTGTCGACCATTTATTTAACCTTAAAATCGATAGCCGACCAATCAAAACAGTTTATTTTCCTCTGACCAAGCCGACTTTTATGTCGTTAAAACTATGTAAATACGATACGCTTTTCCATAACAAAAGGCCGCTAACCGTTTTCTTTTCTTCTGTCGTTGCACCTGATTCACATAATCAACCCGAGTGATATCACTACATCAATGAAGAATACTTAGCTTGTAGGTTATATATATATATATAGTTGTAGAAACAACTTTCTTACCGTATAAGGTAGAAGTTATATCGATCGATGAAGTTGTTCAGTTTAAGGTCAATCAGTATATGGAATTGAAAAGATTTATGTAGAATTTTCAGTTCACTATGTGAGATGATTTTGAGGTAAACAAACAGCTTAGATGATGATAGTTTTGAGTGATTTCTCTTGTCATTATGATTAACTACCCTTTAAACATCAACTGACTAAGATGATGACGTAAATGTTTGATGTTTTGAAACGTGGGATAGTCTATGCCGAGAAGTGAGATTGTTTGTGAGGGAATTCAGAAGGAGTAGTGATTAACGGGAACATATCTGATTGTAACTGATGAATACAACAAAGGAGAGTGAGAATTACCTGCCTGACATTGTCTGTGATTATCTGTGCAACAAAGTGTGAAGTTATACCATTGTTATTAGTCATTACTGGTTCAGTTGTTTTGTCGAAATATCGAACATTCTGTCGTTCCCATGCAAATGTGTTAAGTGCTTTTAACAACCAGTCTTCTTTCGTGTCATTCATTGATTTTTCACACTCAATTCAGTAATTGAGTATGCACCGATTAGGATAACCAACTTGATTGATTGTGTTGTCGTTACAACTCCTTATGATGATGAGATTAAGTTCACTTTGTTCGATTTACTTGTTGTACAATATTTGAGAAAGATCTTGTGACTATTGGACACCTGATACGTTCATTTCGTCGACTTGTGGTAGAGAACATTACCAGTTCTAACACTGATAGAATGCTCGCTAATGTCGACAATCTTTTGAAATTTAGTCAGAGATTTACTGATGTGAGTCCTACTCTACCTGTCTGTATCTGGACTTCCCGTCTAGATGGCAGACCACCCTGTCTATTTACATGCTTCAGTGTTTGTAGTGCAATCAGAGCTTGTTACTTTCTCTGCATAGCTAGCTTCCATGGTCTCTATAGGCGTCATTGTTCAGTGGAGTTCATGAGTATGTGAATGTGGAGTATTCTTCATGCGTGTTCACGAAGTTACACCTATTCACAGTCTAAATCGTGAGGTGGCTGTTGATTGATGATGACATTCTAGCAGTAACGTAGATTGTTTGACAACTAATCAATGTACTTCTACTAACCAGTGTTCTCCTGTCTTGTGGAGTGGTGAATCCGTTTCTCATTGCATCACTATCTTGAATTCCCGAGCTGGGATTATGTATCTGTCCACTGAATATAACGCATAGTTTAAGATTGCGAAATGTGAAGACGACCTCTGATTTCTCTGGAAGAATTTCGGAAGTTTGCCGAACGAATCGTCGGAACTATTTATTTCAATTAAGCCGACATGTATACCAGTATAAATTTTTGATTGGTGATCTGTGATTTCCGTGAGAATCTGAAATAAGTTATTACACTGCCTCCTCTTTGATATTCATTCATTGGTGCATTTTGCAGATGTTACTAAAGTGACCGTCATTTATGTTTTGATGTTTCATTCGGCTGGTTGTCGTTGAATAATGAGGTGAGGTGAGGTGAGGTGGCAGTGCAGTGTGTGAAGCGAGATATTCTATCATCAAACACGAATATGTGTCTACTTCGTTGTCCATTTGATCACAAAGATATGTGCCTCCTGAGAAACGCAATGCTTTATAGTCGAGTACTCGTGCTGGTAAATGTTTCATACACAGTGGGCATCAGCGATGCATTTCACTTAATAAAGATCAAATTACAATTTGTTTTATGTCCTGATAACATTTCATTTGCAATTTCTACAGTCGACGTGATTTCTTATGCACTTTTGTCATGTGACTCACACTGACAGTTTATTGTGAATTTTTAACCACTTTGTACACATTCCAGTTCTTTTCATGAAATAAAGTTTTATGAAATCAGAGTAATGGAGTTCTCCACTTTATGGCATAGCTAGAAGTAGTTCTGGGCCTCTATTCAGCTGTAAGGAGTTCAGCGATGGATCTTTGCGGATCTACCCGATGTATGTGTGTGTACTCTCCAGTGAAGCAGTACTATGTGCAGGTTGAGGTTGGGATACGATTGAATGTGTTTATCTCCTCCATAATCAGCTGAAGTGATGTGAAAACGTTTCCTTGTGTGTGTGTGTGTGTGTGTGTCTGTGTGGAGACATATATGAATTCAGAGAAGTGGTAAATGTGATTAGTTGAAACGAAATTGAACCAAGTTCTAGTCAAGTGTACAAGTTCTTCTCAGGTATGCACAAAAACAGGTGATATGAATAAAACCACTCTGAATTCCTTCTTATCTCAATATTTGCTCCACTGTCAGTCACCACAGTCTAATTAACCAGGTCATCAGAGGTCGTCTAGTCAAAAATCGGATAAGATAACTCCACATTCAGTCTCAGCAGGTAGATAATTAGTTGAATGCGATGTTTATCGATTAATCAACAGATGTGAACCTTCGCTATCAGAGATAAGAAGTGGTTGCTAATACTTTGTTATTCATCTGTTAATGCGTACTCCACCGATTCTCACTTCACTGCTCTCGCATAGTTTTGCTGAGAAACACGATTATATTTGATTACTAAGTAATCACTGTGAATTGTTAAGTGCGTGTCCGAAACAGATGATGAAAATGAAAGGCTGTCATATCGCTTCTGATAGATACTAGACGAAGATTGATTTCGCCACCAGCTAAGCAGACTGGAAGAGGAGTTGAATGAAATTCGGGTGTATTTCAGTTATTCGTTGATGAGTGATTGGTTGCAGTACTTGTGCACGAGTATTATGGAAACATTGCAGCTTTTCTTGATGCATTCGATTTCACACATGGTGTAGTTGGATGCACACAAGTGATAAACTGTGTCCTCGTCAGACTAGAAAAAAGTTTAGTATAAAGTCTTTCAGAAAGTGTATTATCTTGGATACTGAAAATGCGGTTGACTGGAAAGATGCGGTAGTAATTATCCTTCCTTTTGTTTGCGATTAAAATAGCATGAGAAATGCTCAGATAATAGAGATATGAGGCAAAATGAGTGAGTGGTGTGCTTGTGAATTTATCATCAACTAAATACTGGTTCCACGTGGTGAGTTAGAATCAGTGGTATGATGTGAAGTGTGAAGACAGGAAAGAAATGAAATGTGCCTGATTTAGTTACCTAGGGTGACGAGTGATGGTAAAGATACTAATAGTTTCTCTACGTGAACAAGGTTTTTCGAAAGGATCAACTCCAAACTCGTCGTTTCACATTCGGTTTCTACTCTAGACACTGACGGGCGATATCACGCAACGGTCTCCTCAGTGTGTCTCCAATCCATCTCCATTCTCTTCGAAATGTTTATTGAGCAGAAGGTTCTCCATTGGTTCGTTCCCAGAGTTTTGTGTTTCTAATTCTTTCCCCCACCCATCTGACCCTAAGTATGGAACTAGCTAAGTCAGCTGTCAATAGAATCTGCAGCTTGCCTGTTGCAAATGCTTTTCGCGATGCGCCATGTTTCTGACGCATACACAAGAACTGACTGACTTCACATTGGTGTTGAAAATCATAGTTTTGTTCCTTATGCCGAGTTCAGAAGATTTCCGAACTGATTTCAGGGTGATGAAGGAGTACCTTGCCTTCCCGATTCTGCCTCTGACATCTTCACCCATACTGATTGCCTGTAGTTGAAACGATACTTCCTAGATAAGTGAAGGTAGTGACTACTTTAAAACTTACTCCGTTGACAGTAATTAGTGCTTTTGTTTTTGATTGGTTAGTTTCATCACCTTTGTCTGCTCTACGCTCAAATGAAGCCCCATCTTCGCTGCTTATTCTTTCAGGCTGTTGGTTCCCACCTGTAAGTCTTCGAATTTATGTGACATAAGGCATAGGCTCTTTGTAGCAGGTAAACGTCACGTGATAGCATCGCTAGTAAGTGTAAGAAAATGAGCTGAGTAATCTGGTGAGAAATTAGATGAAAAGAGAAAGCACCCGGATTAGAGTGACCAAACAGTGTTCATTGAAATACTTAACTCCTACACCAGAGGAGTGAAAAGTATTCGATAAAGATAACCACAGAGAAAGGTGAGGGTATTCAGTGTATTGAATTCGAAAGAAAAGGACTTCTATCGTATAACTTGGCCAAAAGCCAGTTTACATTAACCGAACGAAGACAAGAGGAAAATTGCACTGAACGGATGCTGATGGCAATTTAAAAACCAACGTTCTAAATGTATAGTAGTGAAGTAACTGGTTTCCACAGTTACTGTCTCCTATTGTGTACGAGACTCAGGCATCAACTTTACAATCTCTTCACTGATAAGTATGTGAAATAGTCGTTTTAGAATATCAAATGTGAATATCTAATCCTAATCATGTCGATGCGAATCTGTATAAAACTTCATTAGCTCGAAGAGGTGATCACTCGGACACTGAGTCACTCACTGTCGCAGTATTAGGGCAACACCCTACTGAGCTATTCAAGTTTTGACAGACTACTAGGGAACTGCATTTCCTAGCGTCGGATGCATCACAAAATCAAATGAAGAATAAACTGAATGACGATTCCCAATGCTTGTATGCATCGCCACTGACGTGAATAGGAATGGATGTGAACAGAATACTTGAGATGATTGACAGAAACAGTCAATTACTGATCACTACTCACAGTCTCTCCTCTCATCTGCCTAGATTAGGTGACATACTGCATTCTATCCTTACAACTCAATAAAGAGACTGTCAGATTATTCAGTTTCAATGTTGGAATATGGTCTATGTGATTACCGTGTGATATGAAGCGTACATAATCAGTTAAGCGAAGGCGTTTAACATCTAAAATGAATATAACTGGCAATCAGTTAACTCGTTCATCGATTACCATTCACTGAATGCCTTCTTCATTAAGTGCATTCCACAAGTGACCTTGTGAGTGAACAAAAGGCTCTATGGTTATTATTTTCTTGTTGCTGAATTATGGCTTGTAATTATCGATCGGTTTATGTAATGTTAATGGCAATTAATAAAAATATAGAGGATTTCAATATAGCGATAGTATGCAATCAGACATTTAGAAGACAAAATAAAATCTGAACAAACAATATTCTTTTCGATAATTTGTTCTTCTGGCTGTACTCTCGTATATATATATATATATATATATATATATTACTGAGTTATCAAAGAATGTCTTAGAAAGGTTCTATACTGTGGATCAACTCCCAGAACATTTAAAGAAATCTTTTTAGGATTGTGTGGATGAAATTGCGAGTAAAAAGAAAGAACAGATACGTACTAAGTCTGGAGAACAAGGCACTTGGAATAAACTTTCCTCCGAACCCATATCCTTGTGTGCGTAATTTTTCTGATGTATTCCTTTATGAAGTGAATCTGCAAGTTTTATCTCTTAGCCATAAATTTTAAGATAGTCATGTTACATGAAAACAAAACAGGTAGCTCAGAGAAGAGTCTCTTTTTTGGGCGAATTTATGTATGTATGGGTTATTTTATATGTATGTGTACATTAAGTTTGTCAAACGAAAATACAGTTGCTTATGGTTATTTCAACTAAAATGGTGAGAATTAGTAAGTTTTGGGTGGAGTTACGTGATACAAAGACGGTCAATAAAATTGGGTGTTAATGAAACTAGGGTAGTAATAAAGTTGATGAGTTGTCACAAACAGTTGTTAAACAGTTAAAAAGGAGTTACTTAATGATATGAATAGTTTGATGATTGAGTTATACTCAGGATGCACATGGAAACAAAGTAGAGAATATGAAATTACGTAAGGGTTCTAAATGAATACAAGAATTATAAGCACTTCCAGAAACAAGCAAACAAACAAAATTGAGTCATCAAAAATCAACAAAGTTGTTACCATGGTAGTAGAATTGGTTGAGTGATCCTCTTTTGTGTGCACAGCTCCGGTTTTTCTATGTGAATGGCTAGAGCTTCAGCAATACAAAGAATACGAAACCGCATTGCCTTTGGTATGTTATTCTTGACTCTGTAGATTACTTTGAAGGAGGAGTTTGTTGAGATGGTGTGATCAGTGTTAACCAGGTGTTCAGTTATCGCACTCCTCATAGCACTGCTATTGCCTTTTCGCAACCATGCTGGATAGTGTTCTTTCATGCTCTTTGGCAGGATGTGAGTCGAACGACTAATGTACCTTGCTCCACAGCAGCAGGTGAACTGATATTTCCAAGTATCGGTTTTGAAGGGATTTTGTTTGATTGCGTGGAGGATTTCATCATGAGCTGACATCAGTAAGAGAACCACTGGAAAACCTGGGAGTACTGGACAGCTGTTTCGTCCTAGTTTAGGGCTCATCATCAGTACGCACCCACCAGGGTTCGAACCCAGGACCTTCTGGTTACAAGGCTGGAGGCTTCTGCAGATCAGTGGGCGACTGGAGAACACTATTCTTAGCCTTGCTGCAAAGGATTTTCTTCTCAGAGATGATGTGATCCTTCTCTTGAGAAAGCTGCTTGTTAAATCTCCCTTGAAACTCAACTTCATGTAGAAATTGTTTTTCAGTGCAAGTGAAATTTAATTTCTCCAAAATCTGTTTTTGATATTTTTATCAATGAATCTTGGTGGGGGTTAGAATTAATAAAATGGATGCACAAGTTCAGTTTGAAGGATTTATATCCTCATCAACTGGAGCTGTTGAAAGATTGAAGTCAACTCTTGTCGATTGTTGCTATAACTATTTGAATATTGAGCACAACTCAGATAATATTTTGACCGAAAAACATAGAGAAGCTCTAGATATTCTTCGAAAAAACGATAACATATTGATAACAATACCGAATAACGGTCCAGGAGTGGTTATCATGAACAAAGCAGATTACTTTGATAAGGTGAATACTATTCTCAATGACACTCTAAAATTCCAAAACATCTCATCCTTGAATCCGATTGGAAAGATAGAGAAACAGTTAGCGGGAACATTGAGAAGCCTGAAACAACAAGGCTTTATCTCTCAAAGTCAGTATGCATCACTGGATCGTTCACACCAAGATTTTATGGTTCGCCTGAAGTGCACAAACATGGTGTACCACTTCGACCAGTGGTAGATATGTTAATGTCACCACACCATCCCGTAGCCAAATGGTTAGTCGAACACTTACAGCCTTTACATACCGAATTGGTTAAACACAGCGTAAAGGATACTTTTGGATTTGTTGAAAGGATAAAAGATTTAAATGTTGACAATAAATTCATGATATCATTTGAGGTATCTTCTTTATTCACCAATGTACCACTTATAGAAACAGTGGACTTTTATGCGAAGAACTCGTAAGACGAAACATCGATGTTGGCATTCCTATATCTTTTTTAAAAGAGCTTCTCTTGAAATGAACAGTGAATGTTCACTTTTTATTTAATAAGGAAATATACAGATAAATCGATGGTGTGACAATGGGGTCACCACTAGGACCCATTCTAGCCGACATTTTCTTTGCGAAAATAGAGTATAGGCCTTTGAAAGATGTAATTGATGAACTTGAATTCTGGTGTCGGTACATGGACGATACACTTTTGATTATGAAAAATGAGGATGAAGCAAAGAATATACTGGATAAATTTAATGAGGTTCATCCTGCAATAAATTTCACAATCGAGAAAGAAAGAGACTCTAGTATTTCATTCCTAGACAGCGTCCTTATGACAAGAAAAGAGGATGGCACAATAAGAAGTGTGTATAGAAAACCTACATCAACTAGTCAGTATACTCATTTTTCAGCTTCGTACCTTTAAAATACAAACGCAGTCTATTAAACTGCTTGATCCACAAAGCAAGAACCTTAATGAAGAGCTTAATGCTATTAAACAGTTACTGAGTGAGAACGGTTATCCAGAAAAATTCACTGCTAAGAATATGAATCAAAAGTCAAGGCTGTTCAAAGTACCAACAGTTCCTAAAAAGGCCTTATTCTTACAACTTCAGTTACTCAGGAATGAAATCAGTCAGATATTAACACAGTGCCTGAAGGAATGAGGCAAAAGAGCACTCAGTACTGCTGAATTACCCTCTGTCTTCAAAACCATTCCTATTTTGAGTTCGGGAGTTAGAGATAAACTGCCTAATCTCGCCTCTTCTATGTGTATCTACCAATTTGACTGATCCTGTTGTTGTGGATTGAGCCAGTTGCGTAGGCCGTAAAATTAGGCTTATTAATCGTCAGATTTCTGAACACCATCCTGCTTGATTAAGTTAGAGACAAACAAAATCCATTCACAGCTCTATCCTATCTCACGTCATAGATACAGAACACATGAGTGTTTGTCTACTACACACTGCTGAGGCTGTTGGAATTTACATTAAGAAACCTAACTTATGTATCCAAAAGAAGACGTTGGTTCAGACGCTTTCCTTACTCCCATGGCATCAAGATTTTAATTATCCTTAATTTGCAAGTATTGGTTTTGTAGGGATTTGGTTTGATTGCATGGAGGGTTTCATCATGAGCTGACATCAGTTAGAGAACCACTGGAAAACCAGCTGGGAGCTCGCCTCGTAACCAGAAGGTCCTGGGTTCGAATCCCGTTGGGCGCGTACTGCTGAAGAGTCCCAAACTAGGACGAAACAGCTGTCCAGTACTCCCATCTGGTTTTCCAGTGGTTCTCTAACTGATGTCAGCTCATGATGAAACCCTCCATGCTATCCTTAATTTGTTGTGGAGGTTTCCTTAATTTTATTTGATAATCTCTATACCATTACATTTCTACGCTTATTATTATAACCTAAGTATCTTTCTTGAAATGTAATCACATTGATCTTAACAGATCGATAGTATTTAAAAAAACACCAGAATTGACATTAGATAGTTGGAGGCAATCGGCCTTTGACCTAGGTTTCGTGCTAGTTGGCACTCGCCAGTCAGCAAGGCGTATCTGCAACCTTGAAGGAACTCATGTCCCTTGCTGACGAGTGTCAGCAGGCACGAAACCTACTTCTAAGTAGAGCTTCCTGCCAACTGCCTCCAATCATCTAGTACCAACAATTCACAGTGCACAGTCATGGCGCTTACCACATTGCAACTTGACTGACAGAATTCAGTCTGCACCAAACAAAGGACTAAACATATTGCACTAATCGCTGACTACTGTCCAATCAAAATACCAATATTGTTAATGACGATTATTCTAGCATATTATGTATATCACGAAAAATACCCATTTATTCATAAGTAAAAACACAGTTTTTTTTTTCACTGGGCAGTACACTAACTTCAACAGTTGGGTACCGTTAGGGAGAAAGAGAAATCTTATTCATTCCTTATGCTCCAGAATTCGAAAAATCTGCTCTGCAGAGACAATCGATAGTGAACTTGATAAGCTTCGATCAAATCTCCTTAATAATGGTTATCCTACAAGGTTTATCGAACGTAATATCAAGAAAGAACACGCCCCCAGACAAATTACAGTGCCAAAGAAGAAACTGTTTATGAGTCTGGCATTCAAAGGTGACACCATTTTAGAATTGATTAAAAATCGTTTATCTAAATGTATTAAACGTACTTTTCCTGCAGCTGACTTACAACTAGTTTTTACCAGCCGAAATGTGATTAGACAATGCGTCAAGGATAGATTACCGCTTTTGTCCACATCCATGTGTATTTACTCTTTTACCTGCTCTTGTGGAGCTGTTTATATTGGACGTTGTAAGCGTAATCTCCGAAAACGTGTAGCTGAACACTATCCAGTCTGGTTAATGAAAGGCGAACGTAGAACCGCGAAGTCGTCTATCTGTGATCACCTGTTAGAGTCAGGTCATTTAGCCCCACGTGATTCATCTTTCAAAGTTATCTACATGGCAAAATCGAATCGATCCAAAAGTTTACGTTTTCTTCACTTATGCATAACCGAAGCTTTAGCTATACATGAACAGAAACCTAAATTATGTGTTCAAAAACGTTTTGTCAAACCCCTTTCTTTACATTGGTCATGGTAATGTTCTTTCTAGTTTTTACTTTATTTTATTTTACCACTTGAATTCTTTCCACTTCACTTCACATCTTCATTCTCATCGTAATCGTACTCTTATTTTTTAAAATTATTTTTAGACAACACATTTTTAAAACATTTTTGATTTCAATTCACTTATAAAACAATGTTTAATAATTTTGTAATTTATCCACTTCAACTCTACCCCTTATAACATTTTAATTATCGTCATTCTTATCACATATATGTATATTGACTGAGCAATCATTTAGTGCCACTTAATGACCTTTTCTGTAATATAAATACGAGTGTACAGCTTGAAAATGAAGTCGTTGAAAAGAAATTTCTTCGCTGAACAAAAACTGTATTATATATATATATATATATATATTATTGTAGAGCCAGAATAGGAAATTATAGAAAAGAATATTCTTTGCACAAGTTTTCTCTTGTCTTATAAATATAGAAATTGTATAGCACGCACATTTCACATGCAACACAGTTAGTTCATTTTGAAACCGCAAATTGCAATACTTGCGTTTTACAAGAAAAATACCCATCCTTACATGGAAATAGGAACAAACACGTCAGTGAAGAGTCAGTTTTCAGCTAATCTATTCAATTTTCTGTAAAATTGAAGTTATTTGTAATTTTCTTTTGTATATATGTGTACATTAGGTTTGTCAGACAAGAATGAAAAATTAGCTTGCGTTATTGTTAACGTCATCAAAATGTTTCAGTAAATGTGATGAACAATCAGATTGTACCGAGGGGGGAAGGGGGTTAAAGATTGGTAAGTCTTGAACACGATTACGTAATGCGAAAAACCCCTAAAAAATAAGGATGTCAATGAAAGAACATGGAGATAAGTGTCCAAAATAAATTATGTAGAAGGTAAAAAGAGTAAATAAAGGATTAGTTAAGAAAAAGTTGTTACAAAAATATCACGCTAAACAAACGCACAAAATATCATTAACAAAATAGTTGAACTAGGAATTCTACTGACGGTAGAAGGAGAAGTTTCTTCCTCTGTGTACATAAATCAAGGATTTCCATCGGAATCGCTAGGGCCTAGACAATGCAAAGTATATGGAAGCTTACCAATTTTCGGAAGCTACTTTTGACTTTTGAATGAATTCGCCTTACTACTGAGTGGCCAGTATTCAATATATGTTCAAAACAATTAGTTCCCTTTATGAATTTAGACAAAGCAATAAGAAGACGTATTTTGTCTGAATCGTGTAATGTATTTGCGCAACACATTTCGAACAATCTGATCACACACGGACTTGTCATAGGAATATATATGAAATTAATAAAGAGTTAAGAGGTGAGAAAATAGACTTAGGTCAAGTTAAAAGGACATATTGAAGGTCAAAATAACAATGAAGACCACTAAACCAAATAACAGAGGTAATAGTACATCTGCTATGGTATCAAAAAAAAATTTACCAAGGAAGGTTTGATGTGATGACGAAGTGCTTTTGAACGCATAGAGGTGGTTTAAACTTCTTAATTGGCAGCTAGGGTTTCCACAAACTTTAGGAAACGCCCCAAACATGTTCTATAGATAGGTTTAAAAGATCTGTTAACGTCAATTTTATGTCCTTTCTCTATGATATGTTTCGCCATAGACCTTTTCTCACGGTTAATAGGTTCTGGAGATTCCATTTGATTCTGGAGCCATTTAGGAATATGCTTTGAAGCCCTTACTTGCTGAGATCGGTGAGTCCTCCCTATGCATGTGTGTCCACACGTACATTCAAATTAGTAAATACAGTGGGATGTGACATCATTTTTCGCATGTTCTAAGGGCTTAGAAGTTTCTGTAGCAGTGTTTATTTTTACAGGATGGGGTTGCTAGCCTCATGCCCAACCTTTCCCCTTTACCAGCATTTTTCGCTAGCTTAGCGAGGTAAAGGAGGGCGCCGGCCCGGGATCGAACCCCGGACCATGTGCATGGTCGGCGAGCGTCCTAACCGCTATGGCACCGACGCACAGAAACTTCAAGCCACTAGCTTGAAGCCCTATGTTCCAATGGGAACGTGAAGGAATAAAAAAAGAAGGGCTTAGATGGATAGATATATTGGCTTCACATTCTCAATCATTATGATATTAGCTGCATAAAAAGTCATTTTAACATCAGCGTTCAGTCTTTGTCTAGTTATCAAGCTGCTATGATGCCTCGCCTATATAAGGTAGCTTGATTTACACGTCTTTTTTAGGGGCGAGTTGTAGAGTGGGTCTTGGTCTTCTGACTACTTTATATATATATATATATATATATATATATAGTTATAGTTATTGATCCGTATTGATCCACTGTTACCTTTCTTGTGTTTTACTCTGCTGATAGTAATTACCATAGCAAAGCATTCACTGAGTGAAACAGTCGAAGGAGAGTTGAACCGTCAATAAATATGAGTATCGGTTGGAGAAATACACTGTGTAGCTAGTCAGAACAGCGGTCAATATGCGAAATAAATTCTGAATATGATGACTGTCTCCATGATTGTCAAGAGATTTCGCCATCATCTGACGAACATTAGAAGATAATAATAATAATGGATAGCTGTTTCATCCTAGCTTAGGAATCATCGGCAGTGCGCACCAATTAGGGTTCGAACCCAGGACCTACCAGTTGCAAGGTAAGCTCGTATACCATTCAACAACTGGGACTCGATCCAGTGGCCAGTGCATGAATTCTAACTTCTACCGATTCGTGATTTAGCGCGACTGGCACCAACCAGTGTCATCGGTGGGAACTCCATCCTCACACTTGACTGGATGGACCTCACTGGTCACGACTTCTGGATCTCAAACTGATATCAATCCGTGGTCAAACTCGTGAAAACAAATCTAATCCTTACAAACCAACTCTTGAAAATAATAATAATCTCAATGATAGAATAGGTGAAAAACATTGGATGTCGACGTGTCCTGAGTTAATTTATTACAGTATATTTCATCCAGTCCACGTGGTACTGCTTTGTGATCGACAAATCTCAGCATATCTTGTGCACAGTCTACAGAACATACATCTCAACCAAGTTATCCACTCACAGTCTATCGAAGTAGGAAAAATTCATTGAAAGTTGTGATTTGCGCTCATATCTGTATTTCTATGGCCATCCGTTTCCACTTTTCCACACACAAATGGTTTCGACAACTGACCACATGATAAACTGATTCGACATCTTCATTAATCACCACTGTGCAAACTGTCAACTAACAGACGAATTCTTTGACATTCATAGATTGACTGTGAATACCTCTTCCTTCTACTGCTCAGTTATCCATCATCAAGATGTTCAGAGTCAGTCTTTAACGTCCTCTATATCTAAAAATTGATAATACGCTCTTCAATGACTTGTCAACACTTGGTCAGTACACTAGATTTTATGATATAGTTAGATGATTATTTCATAGTTTGAAGGCCACGTGACACATAATTCAAATTATATTATGGCAGAAATTGTGAAACCATGGTTACATATACCTTACCATAATGAATATGTCCTAATGATATAAGTTTGTGGTGATGTGATACAGACAGTGTCTGCCAACGGAATATTATTCTCACATATTCGTACAGTTCAATTCGGCATTAGCAACAGAATACGATATATCCATTTGAACATTCTGTTCGATGTTAGAGACAGAATACATTTCCCACGGTTGTATACTGCACTAACAACAGAATACTATGTATATTTGAACATTCTATTTCATGTCGTTTGACGTAAACCGAAATCATACGCTCAGTGATTGGTTAACGAACATAAACTGTAGATATATAAACAGCGCAGTGTGATTAATGAAAAATATACCTTGGCTTCCATGTCTGGCCTTCTGTTGTTACAAATTGATGAAAAATAGTCCACTGCTTCATTGTCACAGTTGAAAATACACTAATGACCACCACTAAATACGGACATAATCGAGTGAGTGAGAGTGTAGCCCTATGTGCAAGGTTAGCACAACTAGTATATTACATAAGATGAAGAGGTTGGAATGTGCAAGGCGACTACTTCCACCAAAGGTACCTTTCTAACAAACGCTACACCAACGTGAACATTGTTGAATTTACTGCAGCTGTGAATCAAGTAAACTTGTAGTCTTTCAGTTGGTTTTCTGCTTTTTATAGATATATACATATATCTTCCGATTCTATTGGTAACCTCGGCTAGTTAACTAGTTCGCTAGTTTTGTAGCCGGGTGGCTAAACCGGGGAAAAGACAGAAGGTTGAGTGGAGGGTTAGCAACCCTATCAGAATCAGAAAGACAAGACACACCCTCATTATTCAGAATTAAAGAAAAGAAAACTTTCGGATTTTCAACACTAATGTTAAGTCAGTCAGTTCTTTTTATATGCGTCAGAAACTTGGCGTGAGTGTCGTGAAAGACATTTCCAACAGGCTTCAGATTTTTATCAACAGGGGCCTTCGATGTCTCTACACTGAAGATCAGATGGCAGGCCAGAAACAATTAGCAATAAGAAGCCCAACAAATATCCCGAAGAAAATGAAGATGGATCGGATGCACGCTAAGGGGACAGTCGAGCAGTATCTCGTACCAAGTCATCGCCGGAGTGGAACTTGAATGAGAAACGACAAGCTGGGCATGGGTCAAATGGTGACACTAAGGATATCATATGAGGCAGAAACGAAAGTTTACAGCCAATCTTGGCGGCCAGCTGGATAGGAATGTGGAGAACAGGATGAAATGGAAATGTTGGAGAGAAAAGAACAAGCAGGTCAACAGAAATATCTTTTCGCCGATCGAGGCGGACTGTTGAAGCATTATGTCCCACTCGCAACCCAAGGGAATAATAATAATAATGAATAACAATAATAGTTGTGTTGGTATTACTTCCAGTGAATACTATAAATGACATTTTACTCTTGAAAAACAATGAACCCTTATAAACTGAAGACTAGTCAGCAAAACGAAAAAGGAATATATTAAAACTAGATCTTTATGCGCCTACTGTATTCAGTTGTGACTTGTGCATACTGTTACTTTGAGTAGTATGACAAAAGTAAACTATTTATGAATCAAAGGTTATTTTGCTTTACGTCATTTTTAACCTACTCATACATAATCTTATTCACACATAATAATTATTATTAATAATAATAATAGTTTATATTTCGTGTAAACGGGTGTTTACAAGAAATGCGTGCCATTTCTACAGGCACGTTCAGTTATATTATAAATTACAATCGTGATGTATCATAAATTAACACTTTTTCAAAAGTTTAAATTGTTCGATTAATGGTACAAGCAATCAGAACAGGTTCTCATAAATGTTAAATTGTAAACTCTTCACTAAGTTCACTATCAAAGTTGAGCAACAACCCAAACTTCGCTATGTTTCGTGCTGATAGTTATGGTCAATCAGTGAACAGCGTATATTTGGGTACGTGCTACGTCGCCACGTTATTAAAAGCTATTTCAGGAAGACAAGAACGTCCTGGGAAACACAGCAGTAAGTGTCCAGTTGAACATGCAATGAAGTATTGGTACATCAATAGGTAATTTTCAGTCCATATGCTGCCAGGAACCAGAATAATAGCGAATTAACCCATATAAAATGAAAATTGGAGCATGTAGGAGCCGGAAATTATCATCACGCGAGTCAGCGAGATTTCAAATGCAGCCATCAGCATGTGTTCATTATTTCTTAAAGAACCCGATTTATTGGCGTCGAACAGATAGTTATTGGGATTTTTTATTGGTATAGAGGTTATATTCCACAACTGTAATCCAGGATGCATCGTGGAGGAAGGTAATGGGTAATTCACGAGGCAGTTGTAGGATATGGGACCAGTAATGTTTGCAGATCATTTGTCATTGTAAGTGGTCAAATATCTACATTCTTTATTCTCATTCAAAATGTCATATAGAAGCTAAAATGGTGAGAGTGAAAAAAGAAGACAAACGACAGCAGCACAGAAGAAAGCAAGTGGAGTCCTCAAGGAGTGATATATATATATTCTGTGTAGAAACTATGATTATGTTGGTACACTAACTAACTAGTCCTGTTACGCAAACTTTTATATTATGTGTGAACTAATAGTAATGTCCTGTGTAGAAATGTTTATCACGTACTTCCAATAATATTAACACTTATAACTGTAGTTTGTTGTAACTGACATGTTTAATGAACTTATAATACCTATGTAGGGTGAAAAAAAGGGTGTAGGAGTCAGGAGTGCATTGTCATCTTTGAGCAGTTTGGTGACTGAGAAGATGAACATCGGAAGTGTGTTGGCATCACGCACATTAGCTGATAGTCTATTCCAAATGACTGAAAACTTGTTTAAGAAGAAGTTGTACCGCATGTAAGTCTTACAATGCTCTATAGCAACTAGGTTGTCATGATTTCTAAGATTGTAACTGATGACAGCGGTAGGTTTAATTATTGGCTCGGAGAAGTGCAAGAGAAGATTAGTTAGCTTGCAGTAGAAAATAAGGTTCAGCTTAAGACGTCTTTTTCAAAGTGCTTCTAATCTCAGTCTATAGCAACGCTAAGAGTATTCGAGACTACATTCTAGACCAAGAGTTCTTGAGGTAAATTGCCGTTGCACTCCCTCTAATTTAAGCTTGTCATTCTGTCTCAGTCCGCTAAGAATAAACGGGCAGTGTTCTAAAATAGGTCGGACACATACTTTGTATAATAAAACCCTAGTTTCACAACAAAAGAAATTACGAGTTATGCAACCTATGAGCCTTCGTGTTTTACGTCTGGCATAATCAGTTTGTTCAGAGAACGTTAAATTACTAGAATATCTGATACCAAGATCTACGACTGAGTTGAGCTTGGCTAGTTTTCGCCCATTTACTTCAATTGGCAAATACTGTCTACATGCAGTAAGAACCCCGATCAAATTTCTTATACACTTGTTCACTGCTATCTGTTAGATAACCTTTACTCTTTGTGATAATGATTTGGATAGGAACACAACAATAGTTGAATTCAATGAAGTACATTCTGCTATGAAATTCATGTGCGAAGGGGAATCACAAAATAGGAATTAATTGCCTTCCTAGATTTCCTGCTTACAAGGAAACCAGATGGGAGTATAAAGAGAAATTTGCATAGGAGAAGCATATGGATAGGACAAGATACACATTTTCATCGCTTCATTTCTCTCCTGTACAAAAGAAATCTAGTAAGGACCCTCACTCAGCCACAGGGTTAGAGCTATATCCTCAGAAGAGGTAACTGAGGATGAACTAAGGATCGCATATGATACCTTGACAGACAAATTCATCATGAAACATATGACTAAGAAAGTTGAAATGACTATTCACTGTCCGTTAGCAAGAAGCCTTTATATATACGACTGCAATTCAAGGGCGATTTACCAAGCGAAATAATTACGAAGAAGTTAAGAAAATCAGTTCAAATGACTTTTAATGCTCGCGAACTACACGTCTTATTATCTACACGAGAGATGGTGATTCCTTGACTGAAAGATGAAGTTACCAGACTAACCACTACTCTGATTGTATCTACTAATTCAACTGCATTTGTAATGCAGACAGTTACATTGGCCGTTGCTCTAGGAACTTGATTTTTCGTGCTCGAGAGCATCTCCCAGTATGGCTAAGTAAAGGTGTAGTGAAAACCATCAACAGTTAGATATTAGACCACCTGGTTGAAAATGACCACAAAGCTAGCTAGCATTGAAGAATCCTTCTCTATCATCTACCGGGTACCAAATAAATTGCCAAAAACATTGAGGTACCGCACGCTCCAGACAGTAGAGGCTATCGCGATTCGCGTGAAACAACCAGTGCTTCGTGTGCAAAAAAGCAAGTCCAGCCAACCACTACTACTGCCCTGGCCAGCCTTCAGTAGAGACTATAAATTCATGAATTTGTATTATTATTATTTTTCCTAATTTTTCTGATATTCAGTGTATTGTTATGTTGATGCCATCGAACTGTAATCCATTGATATTAATATTATTATTGATTCGATGTTATTTAAACAACGTTAATGTTGTTAATAACACTAATTCATTCACTATAATGTTGTATAAATGACTGTAGAGCCTGATGAAGAAGGGGTTATCGAAAAGATTATTCTTTGTTCAATTAATTTTGAAAATAGCATGATAATGTTACAACATAACTAATAAATTGAAATGTTGGTTGGCTATACAACCTTAAATAGGTGAAACAGCATATTACGGCATATTATGTATACCACACTAGTAAGATAAGATGACCGCTAATAAATTATGGCTTAAAACCAGTATAATGAAAATGCTAGCTAGATATGACCTTACAATACTTTAAGAAATATACATAATTCATGTGATTTTTAAACTATTCTTAAAGCCGAATCATATCACAGATTAAAAACTCTGTAAGGTATTTTACTGCATGCACACTCCGCTATAAGGCAGTTAGCCTGACTAAAGCAGGACAGGCTTTCAGGTGTACTGTGATTCGACCAGGTCTTTCTGTCTTCGTGTATCAACGCATTTATTAAGGCATAATTTGCTTTCTAGTTCACTTACATTCTAATGAAAGAAAGAAAATCAACTGCGGATAAAATATGTAGTAACTGGCGGAATACATCCGAATTTAGGAAAAGAAGTGAACAGAAAACAAGGGAGTTAAAAGTCAACAAGATGGTTACCACGATAGTAGAAGTGCTTGAATAACTTTTTCTTTTTACGCATAGCTCCGGTTGCTCTCTATCTGAATAACTGGAGCCTCAGAAATACAAAGTAGACCTACTACCTTGGCAAGTTGTTCTTCCCTTTGTACATTACTTTGAAGGAGGCGTTTATTGAGAAGGAATGACCAATGTTCAAATGGTGTTCCATTATCGCACTCCTTACAAATCCAGTACTAACCTTCTCAGACCATGGAGGATAGTGATCTTCAACATTTTTGGATAGGAAGCAATATTGAATGACCAATATACCTGGCTCGACAAGAACTGGAGAATTGGTCAGATGCGAGATTTTATCCTTAAGATTTCTGTAAACCAATGGACGACTGCAGAACACTACTGTTGGTATTGTTACTAATAATTTTCTCCTCAAAGATTATGACATTTTTCTCTAATCACAACAACTACGATTATGGCAACTCTTCACTTTCGCTTCTACCCTCTTACATGAAAAATCCGATTCAAGTATTGGTTTGTAGGGATTTTGTTTGATTACATGGAGGATTTCATCATGAGCTGACATTGATTAGAGAACCATTGGAAAACCTGGGGTACTGGACGGCTGTTTCGTCCTAGTTTGGCACTCTTCATCAGTACGCACTTACCGGGGCTCGAACCCAGGACCTTCTGGTTACAAGGCGAGCTCGTATACCATTAAGCCACTGGGACCCAATCCAATGGCCCATGAATTCTAACTTCGGCCAATTCATGATATAGCACAGAAGTTAGAATTCATGGGCCATTGGATCGGGTCCCAGTGGCTTAATGGTCTACAAGCTCACCTTGTTACCTGGGTTCGAACCCCGGTGGGGGCGTACTGATGAAGAGTCCCAAACTAGGACGAAACAGCTGTCCAGTACTCCCAGGTTTTCCAATGGTTCTCTAACCAATGTCAGCTCATGATGAAATCCTGTAAAAAATCCGATTGCTCAGCTGGAAAAAATGAATTCGCCGAAAAAGATTCTTTTCGCTGAACTATGCATTTTGTTTTCGACAATTTCTGAATGTGGATTAGTCATGAAGATCTGTCTTATACGCCAAATCAGCCTTACTTGAAAAATACCATTAAGTGTAGCCTACAATACTGGATCACTTTTCAGCACTGCGCACACCCTGATATTTATGTAGGCAAACAATTATGTAGACATGCAGCTGCAAGACATTACTGCAAATTATTCGTAAAAAGATGTTTGAAGTAGTGAACTCATCCAAATTATTTCACAATGTCACCCCAATGAGATCACAATAGGAGATGTTTTGTGTCATAAAGGTGACTGGATATGTAAGGAGAAAAAAACAGTCAGGATACTTCACAGGCTGATGGTATCGACGTTCACGAATTGTACGGAGTATACTAATGCAAGATCTAATACCAAGAACTTCTATAGTATTCGTTCATCGTGTACCAAAGGCAAAGTAAAACAACAGAATTTGATCGTCCAAACTACCAGATATATTTCGGGACCAAATCGTGGAGTGAGGTGAATGCTTAGCTGGCTAGTGATCGTACACGAAAGTGACACGACGGCGTACCAAATGGCATGGATACTTGACCGGAAGCCTTCAGCTAAACAAGTCGACTTAAACAGTGAGAGTCAGCATCCAATGTTCAGTGATGATTGCTGTGGTCAATAATTTTGGGGAATTATTTACCGCTACAATACTTCCTAATGATGGATAGATCATGCGGGAGTAATCAACGCGAAGGAAGAATCACACTCATCCTCAGACACATTACAAAGCAGCATTTTCACTCATAAACGCAGAATAATAATCAGTGCTGACATATAGCAGAATACAGGAATTCATCATGAGCTAACATTAGTTAGAGAACCACTGAAAAACCCGGGAGTACTGGACAGCTGTTTCGTCCTAGTTTGGGACTTAATGGTATACGAGCTCGCTAGCCTTGTAACCAGAAGGTCCTGGGTTCGAATTCCGGTGGGTGCGTACTTCTGAAGAGTTCAAAACTAGGATGAAACAGCTGTCCAGCACTCCCAGGTTTTCCAATGGTTCTCTAACTAATGTCAGCTCATGATGAAATCCTGTAACCAATCAACCAAATCCCTACAAACCAACACTTGGATATAGCAGAATAGTAAGTTCAACAATGTAGACGCCAAATGTGACGTTTGTTAGACAGACGTCTTCAGTCGAAGTAGTTGTTGTGCACAAGGTCACTTGTGGAATGCACTTAATGAATGGTAATCGATGAACGAGTTAACTGATTACCAGTTATATTCATTTTAGATGTTAAACACCTTAGTTTAACTAATCATGTATGCTTCATATCACACGGTAATCACACAGACTATTTTCCAACATTGAAACTGAATAATCTGACAGTCTTCTTATTGAGTTGGAAGGATAGAATGCAGTATGTCACTTAATCTAGACAGATGAGAGGAGAGACTGTGAGTAGTGATCAGTAATTGACTGTTTCTGTCAATCATCTCAAGTATTCTGTTCGCATGTATTCCTATTCAAGTCAGCTTACCTGGTAGGATGGCAATGCATATAAGCATTGGGAATCGCCATTCAGTTTATGCTTCATTTGATTTTGTGATGCATCCGACACTAGGAAGCACAGTTCCCGAGTAGTCTGTCAGAATTTGAATAGCTCAGTAGGGTGTTGCCCTGATACTGTGACAGTGAGTGACGCAGTGTCCGAGTGATCACCTCTTCGAGCTAATGCAGTTTTATACAGATTCGCATCGACATGATTAGGATTAGATGGTAACATTTAATATTCTAAAACGACTATCTCACATACTTATCAGTGAAGAGATTGTAAAGTTGATGCTTGAGTCTCATGCACAGTTAGAGGCAACCAATTACTTCACTGATTCCTATTTGCCTTGTAGACATTATTCACAGTTGCTAAAACAGGTAATACTTTTTCGATGCAAGTTCAACATTGGCGTTTGAATCAATATCCTCTGTTCTTCGTTCGCCAAAGCTTACCTGTTCTTAGAGCAAGTTATACGACAGAACGCGTTTTCTGTGGATATGATTCCAGGGAATATCGTCATATTTCTCAGCAGTTATCTTCATCGATATTTTCACTTCGAGTTAAGGGTTTCTAGACAACTCCGGCCACTCTGATATGAGTGCTTTCTTCATCCAATTTCTCACCAGATTAGTCAGCTCATTTTTTACACTTACTAGCGATGCTGTCACTGTCTAGTATGAAGCTAACAGCCTCCTTAGTCAAGTATTTCTTCTCCATACGGGATTCGACTCTAAACAGGAGAATTAGAACTTCTCTGCATGGTTCACTTGCTCTCAGTCAGACTGAATCTCTTCGATCGTACACTTGGGAATTAGAAAAAATATTCCACAGGGAATATACATTTCATCATGTCTGTTGGTAACATTTGACACGATGACTTCTTTTCAATATAATTTAATTGGTGGATGGTGACTAACAGTGGAATCCAGGATACGCATTTTTTCCTACTTGGGACACGTCATCTGGATGTACATGCATTCCCCAGTGATTGATGATGTTCCCACAGAGGCTCAAACCCAGTGCCCATAGTTTCAAACAAACACCAGCTGAAGCGTTATCCACTAAACCACTTGGGCCACGAGTAGTTTGAAATTTAGTCAGCTACAGAGAAGGAGAGCGACTGGCTGACTGGTCGAGGGATGTGATGCACAAATATCCGAATCTAGTTTTCCTAACAACAGTGATCAATGTGTTTCCAACTTTTCATATTTCGAGGACGTTCCACATGCTGGGTCCAGTCTGATTTAACACTCTAGATACAGTTTACTGGGCATATTTGCATAGTGAATTAGTGAGTAACAGTGTGGAAGGAGAGTTCATATTTCTTGACATCAATAACCACAGAGGCTGAATTAATTAATACACTTATTCTCTAGTTATTGGAACAGTGGACTGTAAATGTGAGCCACCCAACGAACTACCATTGAATATTAGAATTACACTACACTTCGTTATGTAAACGATAAATTCTCGTTTTATGTTTAGAAAGAGCTGTACTAATAAACAGACGGGTCCAGCTTTTAGCTCCACTTGGTGGCTCACTTTATCTAGACGAGATTGGAAGACATGCAGTGGTGAGACTACTATTCATTCCATATGGTTGTCTGTTAGATGACGTTTGATGATTAGTGACTACTCAGTGTTTTCGTGAAATTGCGTGTATCCATTAGAGGAGAATAATATTATGATAGCTGACCTACCTAATTTCCTTATGTGAATGAGTGACTGGTTTGTGGAGTAAATACTTTCAGGAAACTAAGTGGAACGAGTGCTTGAAGTGCTAGCTTGAAGCCCTATGTTCCATTGGGAACGTGAAGGAATAAAAAAAAGTGGAACGAACAACATATGCCTTCTCATAGTCTGACAAGGAGAAAGTATGAACGAAGTCTAGTTAACTTTTTAAATTATTAAGTGAAAATCATTCATCACGAATGTTACTACGGAAAACAATAATCCTTTTAGAATCTGTCTATGCATCTACACAGACTTAACGCGATATGCACTAAGGTGCTACTACAACAACGAATTGAATGCTTATGAGATGTACTCAAATAATATATCCAGTCGCAGGTTGATTAGATCTATTTCAGAATATATGAAACACCTAAAACATATCACTTTTTCAACCACACCAATAGTAATACATTCCCGTGAATATAAACCATCAATGACGGCGACATCATTCTTATACATCTGTGAACACTTTCCAGACTGACTGTCAACAGTGGTAATCTCTAGTAGAAATCCGTTCATCCTTGCGTATATGGTGAGGAGTGATCACGACATCTAAATAGCAGAACTATTTACACAGTAATATATCGAGTGCCGAGTCGTGTGTTTGTAGCCTCACAATTATATCTCTGATACACTGAGGAATGGCTTCACAGTCTGTCCATATTGGCCTAATATAAAGTCGACACCTAATCATCTCATATCTGCAAGTCGCACTATGTCTCCTTCATTTGAATAATCCATTCTCTCAGCTTATCACTCCATTCGACAAAAGCCTGTTCAAGTAAAGCCACTATTGGTATCGTTGCCATTACTCGTCACTCGAGGTAACTAAATCAGGCACATCTTGTCTTTCCTGTCTTCACACTTCACGTCCTAGCGCTGATTCTAACTCACCACATGGAACCAGTACTTAGTTGATGATAAATTCACAAGCACATCACTCACTCATTTTGCCTCATGTCTCCATTCTCTGAACACTTCCCACTAATTTTAATCGCAATCAAAAGGAACGATAAATACTACTGCATCTTTCAATTCGACCGCATTTTCACTATCCAAGATAATACACTTTCTGAAAGACTTTATACTAAACCTTTTCTGCTCTGACAAGTACACACTTTATCACTTGTGTGCATCCAACTACACCATGTGTGAAACCGAGTGCTTCAAGAAAAGAGGCGGTGTTTCCATAATACCCGTGCACAAGTACTACAACCAATCACTCATCAACGAACAACTGAAATACACCCGCATTTTTATTCAACTCCTCTTCCAGTCTGCTTAGCTGGTGGCGAAATCAATCTTCGTCTAGTATCTATCAGAAGCGATATGAAAACCTTTCATTTTCATCATCTGTTTCGGACACCCACTTAACAATTCACAGTGATTATTTAGTAATCAAATATAATAGTATTTCTCAGCATAACTATGCGAGAGCAGTGAAGTGAGAATCAGTGGAGTACGCATTAACAGATGAATAACAAAGTATTAGCCACCGCCTCTTATCTCTAATAACGAAGGTTCACATCTGTGGATTAATCGATAAACATCACATTCAACTAATTATCTACCTGCTTAGACGGAATGTGGAGTTATCTTATCCGCTTTTTGACTAGACGACCTCTGATGACCTGGTTAATTAGACTGTGGTGACTGACAGTGGAGCAAACACTGAGATAAGAAGGAATTCAGAATAGTTTTATTCATATCACCTGTTCTTGTGCATACCTGAGAAGAACTTATACACTTGACTAGAACTTGGTTCATTTTCGCTTAGATTATCTACAAGCATCACCTCACTGAATTCATATGCCACCACACACACACACACACACACACACAAGGAAACATTCTCACATCACTTCAGCTGATTATGGAGGAGATGAACATATCAAGTGGTATTCCTAAACTCTATCTGAACATGACACTGCTTTACTGGGCAGTGCGCACACACACATTGAGTGCATCCGCAAAGATTCATCGCTGAATTCCTAACAGCTGAATAAATGCGCAGAGCTACTTCTAGCTATGGCATAAAGTGAAGAACTCCATTACTCTGATTTCATAAAACTTTATTTCATGAAAAGAACTGGAATGTGTACAAAGTGGTTAATAAATTCACAATAAACTGTCAATGTGAATCACATAACAAAAGTGCATAAGAAATCACGTTGACTGTAGAAATCGCAAATGAAATGTTATCAGGACATAAAACAAATTGTAATTTTGTTTTCACTTCGTGGAAAGCGTATCTGATCCGCACTGTAAATGGAACATTATTCACCAATCGCATTCAACTATAAAACATTGCGTTTCTCAGGAGGCACATGTCTGTGTGATCAAATGGACCACGAAGTAGACACATATTCGTGTTTGACGATAGAACACCTCATTGCATACACTGCACTGCCACCTCATTATTCAACGACAACCATCAGAATGAAACATCAAAACATAAATGATGGTCACTTTAGTAACAGATATAAAGTACACCAATGAATGAATATCAAAGCGGAGGGAATGTAGTCACTTATTTCAGATTCTCACGGAAATCACAGGTCATCCATCAAAATTTATACTGGTATACATGTCGGCTTAATTGAAATAAATACTTCCGATGATTCGTTCGGCAAACATCCGAAATTCTACCGGAGAAATCAGAGGTCATCTTCACATTTCGCAATCTGCGTCGCAACTATGAGCCGTATTCAGTGAACAGATGAAGAATCTCAGTTTTGGAATTCAGGATAGTGATGCAATGAGAAAAAGACCTACCATTCTGAAAGACAGGAGAACACAAATTAGTAGAAGTACAGTGATTATTTGTTGAACAATCTACATTACTACCAAAAGGTTATCATCAATCAACAGCCACCTCACCATTTAGACTGTGAATAGGTGACTTCGTGAACACGCATTAAGAATACTCCACATTCACATACTCATGAACTCCACTGAACAATGACGCCTATAGAGATCTTGGAAGCTAGCTATGCAGAGAAAGTCACAAGCTCTGATTGCACTACAAACACTGAAGCATGTAAAGAGTCAGTGTGGTGGTTTGCCATATAGAGAGGAAGCCCAGATACAGACAGGTAGAGTAGGATTCACATCAGTAAATCTCTGACTGAAAGTCAAATGATTGTCGGAATCAGCCAGCATTCTATCACTGTTAGAACTGGTAATATTCTCGACAGATGAGTCGGTGAAATGAGCATACCAGGTGTCCAATAGTCAAAAGATCTTTTTCAAATATTGCACAACAAGTAAACCGAACAAAGTGAACTTAATTCATCGTCATAAGTTGTAAAGAAGGCACAGCCAATCACGTTGGTTATGCTAATCGGTGCATACTCAATTACTGAATAAAGTGCGAAAAATCAATGAATGATACGATAGAAGGCTGGTTGTTAAAAGCACTTAACACATTCTCACAGGATCGACAGAATGTTCGATGTTTCGGGAGGTAAACTGAAGCAGTAATGACTAATGACAACTTGATATAACTTCACACTTTAATGTGAAGATGAACACAGACAATGTCATGCAGGTAATTCTCACTCTCCTTTGTTGTATTCATCATTTACAATCAGAAATGTTCCCGTTAATCACTACTCCCCCTCAATTCCCTCACAAACAATCTCACTTCTTGCCATAGACTATCCTACGTATCAAAACATCAAACATTTACGTCATCATCTCAATCAGTTGATGTTTAAAGGATAGTTAATCATAATGACAAGAGAAACCGCTCACAACTATCACCATCTAAACTGTTTGTTTACCTCAATCATCTCGTATATTGAACTGAAAATTTTACATACATCTTTTCAATTGCATATACTGATTGATTTTAAGCTGAACAACTTCACCGGTCGATATAACTTCTACCTTTTACGGTAAGAATGTTGTTTCTACAAATAAATGTCAGATTTAAGGTGATTATTGACTAGAATTGTAAAATTTACGCATAAATTAGCCGGAGACATTACTACGCTCATTTCCGCTTGCCTGTTTTTACAGTCCTTTGCGCGTCCCGATTGGAGGATGCAGCTTCAAGTTATTGAAGTTTTAGTGGTCATGCTGCCCTCGCAAGTCCAACCTATCACATTTCGCAGAGTCATTATCTGCTGGTAGGGTGTAGATGATGCCTCCCGCTTCTGTTTAACCAAATTCTTTATCGAAAATTGAATGCAACCTGTGAAACGTGATAATGGATCTCAAACTATCACTAGTTAAACAGAAAAGTACACTTAATCGTAATGAGATTAAGTCCGGGAAGTAACGGGCACAATTGTAAATATTAAACTTCACAACTGCTAGGGTGTTTATTTCATCCCGTACTTACCAGGGTTAATATATTTGTTGCGAGAGTAATTCATCAAAAATATGCATGTAAAATATCAACGAAGTAAAAAGTATAGATTCCAGTGGCCTGCTCCCAGTATCAAACAGCTCATTTCTTCAGAGAGAACAAAATCTCTACACCAAGTCATCTTGTATCCACTAAGCACAGGAAATGGCCACGTCAGTGGTTCAATCGGTGGTACAATACTCGCTGATCACACATATGATCCAAGATCCAATCTCCGGCCGACCAACTTCTAAACCCCAGCTAACCGGTAGAGCAAGTTTAGTAAAGAGGGGAGGTTGGGTGTGACATTAGCAACCCTACCCCGTAAAATGTATACAGCACTGCTACTGAAACTTCAGAGCTCCAGTTTGAAGCCCAATGCTACACTCAGAACTTAAGGGAATAAAACATATAAGCACATGAAATAAATAGGCAGATCTGTTGTCAAACACCACCCCTCTCAAACATACTCAGTATAGTACATAGAAATTATCGACAACTAACTCCTGGACAGGAGTTCCTGGTATAACACTGCATACCTTCACTGTATAGTTGTGTCGCAAAGACGTCCAATTCACCTTAAGAAACAGTTTACGTGGACTAGTTGACGCGGTGATAACGCATAGTCTATCAAGTTCCGTATTGAAAGGTAATTTCGTGGTTAACTTTGAACGGACAAAACTCATGGGTTTAGTCAATACGCATACATAAACATAAAAGATAAATTTCTTGGCTCAAAGGATTCGTATCAAATGAAAGCGTGTTAAACCACAGATGAACATCGATTAATACGTCATCACAACTCGCGCTAATGCGAAAATAGTCAACAAATGTTATTCACCCATTTTATGTTTCATCTGTTAGCTCATTTAGCTGTAACATTTCAACTCACACTGAAATTCATTTCTAGCTTCTAACTCACCCTTCCCCTCGATGTTAGATGGTTGTAGGCAATCGGCAGGAAGACCTACACTTAGGTTTCATGCATGTTGGCACTCACTAGTCAGCCGGTAAGGCGCATTTTCAATTCTAAGGGAGCTTATGTTCACTCTGAGATTTGAGGCCGCATCAAACAGTACTGAGCTATTCCGACCCACGATTCACCTGCTGTGGAACTGTAGGAAGCATGAAACCTAGGTCCAGCTGCCTTCAAAGATCAAGTTACAATTCGTGGGCCATTGAGTCTAGCCCCAGTAACCGAATGATAAACAAGCTTTCCTTGTAACCAGAAGCCCACGGGATCGAATCTCAGTGGATGCGCAGTGCCGATGAGTCCCAAACTAGGACTACAGAAACAGCTGTGCAGTACTCCCTGGCTAGCATTCAATGGTTTACTAAGTGATATTAATCCATGATCAAATTTGAAAACAAATCAAATCCCTACAAACTAACCCGTGAAAATCGAAAACCACAGTGAGCCGTCTACCGTGGTGACTACATTACAAACTTGACTGATAAAGTTGAGTCTGAACCAGATGCATGACACTGACTGCAAAGTAGTGGCTGATCAATGTATCCTTCTTCGCAACTTTTACAATAATCGTATTTCTACGCTGATCAATATTGCTTTTACAGAAACTTCCTTTGTAATCAAATGCATATATCCAAAGTCATAACACAACTTATCAAAACTATCGTGACTCTCGCGGTGTGTTTCACTACACAATGATACTGTCTTTCTGTATTTACCAACCGGCTTTCATAGTATGCTACACCTTCTTTTATGATTTGGTGTTTGAAAAAAGTTTCTTAGATTTTACTTAAACAGCTGATGGTAGAGTCAATGAAAGAGAACACGCATTCATTCCGTTCCTTCCCAACTTTCATTTTAATTTTTAATTAAGATAGGTTTATTGTTTCAGAAACAATGTAAAGACATCAGGAATCAGATTCCTTAACAAGTAGATCCTGGAAGGAAATGACATAGCTTTATTTATCCGATTATGAGTAAGTAACAAGTGGACAAATTAGGAATTATCAGAGGGTGATTAGTATTCGTTTCTACTATTCCACGGCCTAAAGAATTTCGAATGAACGATACTCAATCCTCATCAAGCAGTCATTGATCATCTTACATAAGAGTTTAGACTGTATGGTGTGTAGATATCCCACTTAAAATTAAGTATATAGCATTTGTAAATACACCAGAAGCAAGTTCATAAGACGGACTGGTAAAAATTCGTATGAACAGAGTATATCCATGCTCAACAATTTAAATGCTTAGGTTGGCAAAAGTCACTTATACTAAATATGAACTTGATCATCACTGATACAGGAGAATTATGAATTGCATTATTGAAATATTAGGTCTCACGATCACTGTGATATAATACTGGACAGAGCAACACAGAACCGTGTGCATATAGGTGTGTCGATTTAAGTAGACACGCTTTTATACAACACACTAAATATCGGTGAACAGAAACAGATCAATACTTTAGACACAATATGAATATGACAGGAGAGAGAACATCGTAATAAAGGCTAGTAAAAGCGCCTTCACTCTTAGCTGACTGGCATCCAATCATATTGTGATGTGTGCCAATAGCAAGATTTACCATTAGTATATAAAGAGACCTTCATCAGCACAAATATCAAATATCGAATAGATTTGACATCAAAGGAAGGAAGAGACACAAAAGATGACCCTGTTGAGCTTAACTCTAATCCAACTTTGTGAGTGAACATGATGGATGTGGAGTAGATGACAGCTAAGTGTTTCGGTGCCTGACGTCAGTGAAATACCACTGTTGAGTTCCCCCTCCCCGTCCTTAGTCAACCTCAAGGAGGCCGACTCCACGAGCCGACAGGACTGTCACAACATTACTAACTACTAATCCTGACAACTGGAAGAAGTAAGCAGAATGCATGTAGAGATTTCATCGATTAAGTTCATATCGTGAATAGGTAAGATAGATAAGCAAAATAAAACACGTAGTTTAGTAATTAATTTCCACATTCACTACAACAAGATTGACAGACCACTTGCTCTCTTTTAATTCATGAGTAATCCCCATCTAGACATTAATGAAAATAAAACACGTAGTCCACATAGATAATCCTGTGATACCATTATTCGTAAGCCATAAAGGATAGTGGAAGCTAGCAGAATTATCTTAACGTAGTGCATTATGAATGATATCGAAGAGACACCACTAAAACGATAGAGAGATTCCAGTTAACTCACAGTTCTATGAAGACTTTACAAACAGTTTAAACCTTTCTGACATCTGATCGGATTCACTTCACTAGCTGGTATCAGTAGTCAATAATGTGCTGACATCATAAATTAGATTACTGAGGCAAAGCAAAACAGCTGAAGCAGACAGATACATATTTCGAGTGTTGTTAAGAGTTGTTCATACATGAATCAAGTGTCTTTCTAATTACAAACTGAGTTCACTTATGAAGATTGGTTTATTTAGTCTTTTAACTGCATAGCTAGTACTTGTGTGTTAGGTGAGAAAACGCTTACTTACTTCCCCTTCACAAGGAAAATTTATTTACACCACTTCTTGCATAAATAAAACTTCGTCTTAGAATCACAGTGACGACGACTTCTCGTTAGTACCTAACACTCCTACATTTGACGCTATCTAGCACTACACCAGGTAGTTCAAACAGTTATGGATAGCACCTATTGTGGTAAAATACTGATTGATTGCTGTTAATTAAATTAGGAATCCATGACCAAGTAACTGTTTGAGCTCGTAGAACACTTAACTAGTTTGAAAGGAATATATAGAATTCAACAGGATTCTCCTTAGAAAGCAGAGGGTTAGTTACAAGTTCGAACAAACAAACAAACGAACGAACAAACTTCATAAAGATCAAATTCAAACCACGGCTTACTCTCTTTGCCTAGTGCTGTTTGACAGCTAACAGCTAACACCTCTCCACAAACGCATAATCATATGATAACAGCGGTAGTTGCACAGCCGAAGAGCCTTTGCATACTAATGAGACTGCTAACCAGAATCAATCGCTTCACCAAATCACCTATTTGAGAAGCCGAAAAGAAATACAAAGCAGGCTGTTTGAATGGCACAATTGCTAATGCTTTAACAGACACAATTCAGGTGATATTAATTTAGGAAATGATATCATAACTTTGAAAACATTGATAAAAACTTCTTTGTTGAAGTCTAGTTCTGGGTACATGTAAAATTAGTATCAGATATTCTTTTCTCTTCTAGAGCGACTTCATTTGCTACTGACAGATAAGCAAATTAAATAAATAGTGTGAAAATCACTTTATCATACATTAGAACCATCGCGATACACTATAACAGTCTAAAGTACACAATTGCTAAATTTGTAACAATATTGTTTCCTTAAGCTTCAAATGTGAAGTATAGGATAGCATAGTATACACAAATAAGTTGCCCATTATTATAATTAGTTAAATTAGTCACTTCCGAAACAACAGACAAATTATAGAATTATTCCCTTAATGAACAATGTGTTAAACCATCCCATTCAGTACCAATGAAACTGGATTTTCACCGTTTTAAGCACAACTTGGCCGCCTTTTCTGCTAATGAAACACACACTGCGAGAAAATACATAAATGCCTCTTTGCAATCCACACACATGAAGTACAAATAATCTTTACAGGATATTATAATAAAGCAGGAACTAGATTGATCAAAGGTCAAACTAATGAGATTTACTAAACATTTTCACATATTTCAACTTGCGGAAAATGCCATGGTAGTAGACCTACTCGGTAGCACAGTGGTTAGGACTCTCGCCGACCATGCACATGGTCCGGGGTTCGATCCCCTGCCGACGCACACCCGATATCTATGGTTGGCCTGAATTTGGGCTACCGATATCCATGCTGAAAATTCCATACTTGTACTGAAAATACGGTGTGGAATCAAGCTGTAAATCAAAATAAAATAAAAATAAATACTCTCAGAGATTAAAAATAGGAGTACCAATAAGCTATTCAGACCAAAATACTTATAATAGGAATAGTACCAAAATGGAAGTGGACGTTCAAATACAAGAGCAGCCAGCAAAATAAAACATTATTTTAAGTGCTCACCATGAGAATTAACCCAATGTGCCAAAGTTACGAAAAAACACGTCAAACATTCCGCTACTATCTCATAATGTACATTATGAGTGAAAACCAAACACATTTTTAACTTTATTCAACGACACTCAGCAACATGTCAACGCCTTTTACAACTTATTCACACAGACAAAATTCAAAATAGGTGGTGTCAGATCTTATGAGCAATAAGGTTTATCCATTGAGTATGCAATAGAAATTCTCAACCCAATAGTTAGTAACTTGTTAACTGTAGTAAACGCTGCTTAATTAATGGAAAGTTGATTTTAGGCATATAGTAAAACATGCATATGTCAACCGAATATATGCTTAACAACAAGTAAATGCGCAATGAACGTTCGACGCGTAACCCAAAAGAGAAGTCGAATATTTGTGAAAACATATCTGATTAAAGTCTATTTTCGTCACATGATTACAAGTCACTAGAAACAATTTTATACATCATGAATATGTATATAAACTACAGTTGGAATTTCTTCCTGATCTCAACACGTTCATCTTCACTCTTCACATACCTGGAGACGTCAGAAATAATTATCAATTGCTTACCAATAATCGGTATAACGTGCCAGTTGGACGGACTGAGCGATTTCATTTGTAAAGTGACAAGCGAACAGTAGCATATTTCTAGGTTGGACAAGATACGCAAATCTCATGAAAGCGGCGGAGTAAAATATAAGTGCTTGGACGGTAATTCTATTAGTAAGCAGTTGATACCTGTGGTCATTTTGCCGCTAATTTTCTCCGGATTATTTTTTAAATCACCGAGTGCGGCTAGCGGCAGGCCCCAATTGGCCACAGGCCCCCAGAAGTGCTACAGAATAGATGAGCTTTAACATAAATCCACCAAACACGTTTAAAAAAATAACGAAAATCTAAAACAAAACTCACGGTGCTTCAAGGGTAAATAATGATCTTTAAACTAACCTGGCTAGGTAGGTCCGAAACTCCTTACTCCGAATGTACTTCACGACCTTCATCCAAAAGTTAAGGGTGGAACTATGGACAAGGCTGACGCTACTAGAGTAGACAAACAACATCACGATAGTTTTGAAAAAATAAAGTATTCTTCAAGCTTTACTTTATTTTACTTCTGCCGTTACACTGTTCGCTTTATTGGTTCGAATAGTTACATTTTATTCATTCACTTCTGTTTACTGTGTTTACTACTGTCCTACGCATAGATGCATTAAAATTTTCATCACAGTGTATAAAATGGTTTTACTGATTTTCTAAACCCTGCTTTTTCATCTTGAACGGTAAATTATCTGTTTGCGTGGCACAAAACTGATCAAGCCTATTCGTCACTAGTTCTAACTCAAATCAACGGAAACTTTAACTCACCTATGCGTAGGACGTGTAAGAGAAGATGACTCAATGCAAAGATAGGTGACAGAAGGAGATGCTGAGTTCAATGTACACTAAACTGAATGGAGGAGTGAATAAGAGTACTAGGAGAGACAAAAGACAATTCTACTACACACTGGCTGGCGGCAAGTAAAGCAGAACAGGCGGGCCGCAGATAAAATAGATCTAAGGATATTATATCAGATGACCAGACCTCTATCCGAAAAGAGCCCAACCCAAATGATGAAGCCAACAAAGGTGCTCGAGGGAACCTAATTATCAAGGAGCAGAATAAAATCAAACAATGGGCTGATCAATTTAAAGGACACTTGAATTGACCACCACAGTCAAATCACCCAGAAATACTACCAACAGCACACACGGAACTGCCTGCCAGTCGGCACCACTCCTCCAACGAAGGCAGAAATTGTGAATGCGATCAAGCTACTGAAGCTCAGTCAGGAAGGCAGCAGCACCAAACAGAATTCCTCCTGAAACACTGAAGACGGCCCCAGAGATTACGGCAGATGTTCTCACGCCATCACTGCAAAAGGTTTGGAAAGAAGGAATGGCACCTACCGATTTGAAGAAAGGCTGGCTACCTTTTCAAGCTACCAAAGAAGGGTGACCTAGGCCCCACTCTGCAAGAACTGACTGGCCTGTAATAATGCACCTGTTGACGCCAAGTAAAATACTTAGTCGAATGAAGGGTGCACTGGATACAGAACTCCGCCAACCGGAACAAGCTGGATTCACGAGAATCGTATAGGCTGTACTCTTATCACTCTGGTCAGTATCATGCTAAGCTGTCGCATTTGTTGTTCTTAGGCACTCCGGTCTAAGTCATGATGGACGAAATTAATGATGCTGTCCAAACTTCGATCATACCATAATCCAGCTGACACGAAGTACCGAAGCAGTTTAGAAGATATAAAAAATATTATTGACTATATTAATGGCTCTCTTCAAAATGGGGGACTGAAATGAACACTTTGATTCTCCTGAATTTTAGCATACCCACAGTGAATGTTCGAATAACTCAAAAATGCTAATCGATGTGTCCGAAAATTTAAAATCATCACCACTGGTAAATTCATACTGTCTGTTATTGAACTCTTCCGTCAATAATGTTCACATCGTGAATTTAATGCAACTCAGATTGTTTGGCTACCATCTCCTGTGTACCACACATATTTATTTTTTGTTGGTACTAATCACCGAAGTACTATGTTCTTAAATTAGAGAGTGGGTTAGACATCTGTGCCACCCCTTAGCTGACAATCTGTCCCTTATTTTTACCTGTACGACTCTGCACCACTGATGAACAAATTTTTGTGGTTGTGTAACTGTAGGGGATCACAGAACTTCGTCTATTCAACTGAACCTCAATTGTTTCTCTTGCAACGGTTAGTTCGCTTTATTTATGCTGATTGGATCCGACTGCGGATAATTGGGTTTTTAAAAGACAAGAGTGCAAAATTGCGCTGTGATGCGACTGCATATCTCTACACTCTCTTCAAAACATCGTTAACAAACACACTTGGACAGCCGTAAAGGTTGTATTCAATCTTCGGTAGTTGGGCTAGTTTTAAGAGCACTCTGGCCATCAGATAAGATGGGTTAGGCTAAACTGTCAGCTGGTTATGCGGCCAAATGTCAGGAGCAGTATGATAGTTGGCTACGCAGCAATCATGAACGTTAGTTTAAGCCAATCAGAAACGAGCCCATAGTCGTTTGAACAGCCTAACTGACTGGTTTCGTAGATGATCGTAAAAGACTGGTTTTGGACCTGGGTTTAGCAGCGGTAACGGCTTCCATTGCACGTTAATAGATTAGATGACTTGGGCTGAAAAACAACTTGACCACAGTGGGTTTCACTAAACACTAAGAATATACATAATCGTGAGAATGCTACTTTGGATGACTCTTATGAGTATTCCTTTCATTTACACAAGTTTCCATCGTTCGGCAGTGAAGAGGAGTCATGAGGCCATAAATCACACAGACGAGGTCCCCCATCGCATCATAGTCAAACTTGTATGAAGAGGGGAGATATCATTTGTCTTGAAAAATAATGTCACAGCCTTTCAAACTTTGCGGAGCGATTCATAAAAGCAATGCATTTCGAGCTTCTTTCCGTCAGCACTAGAATAAATCTCTAAAAGTGTGGAGGCTCAATCTACAACTTCATGAACTGGCTAATACTTTTTTCATTTAAACAATTTTGGTACATCATATGTGACACAACTATTTTAGAACTACAGACACGATCAGTGATCTATCATTTGGAACTTAGCAAAATATCGAATTCTTCCTCGTTACTCGGACAAGTGATCAATCAGGTTTAGCTGCGTCTGCAGATGAGCATTACTGTCAATATGCTGCCCAACGATTAGTTTCCGTTAAGCTGTTTTGTGTTATTATTGTTACGATATATTTGTAGTTACACCCACTCGTCCTAAAAACATACGTTCTAATATTTTAAGGTTTTTCCTAAAATCATGGTTCAGGTAAAGCGAAATCAAATAGGAATTTGTCAGGCGCTCTTTATTTTTAACACGCATGTGAAGATTCAGAAACTACAATAGACATCTTTACATGCTGAGGTAGATCGTTGCGAAAAATCGTCCAGTTAAGAGACTGTGTAGCCGTTTGCTTCGCTTAGTTGGACATCCCTAATTATTCCAGATTATGTGTGTATTCGATTTATTGAGGACAGCTAAACAGGTTAATTAGACTTAAATTTGATCGACACCGAAATAATGAGGAATAGCGCAGATTCATCATAATAAAAGTGTAGGTGTATGAATGAGTGGGTGTTGATTAATATTGGGTAATACAAAAACTGTTTTGAAAATCAGGTTTTAATGGGAATGCATCAACTTATCGTTCAAGTTACCAACGAACACTAGGAAACAGAAGAGAACTAATTTGAATTTTAATGCTAAGATTTTACTTTGAATAGTCCTTAGATGTTCACTTCCTTAGAGTGTTGGTGAGGTGATTATGTCCTGAGATAACGTTCGTTGTTTTGCTTTCAAGTATTAGTAACAGGACTTCATCGTGGGCTGACATCGATCAGAGAGTCATTGGAAAACCCGGAAGCCCTAGACAGTTGTTTTGTCCCAGTTTGCTAGTCTTCATCAGCACGCCCTCAGTGATATTCGAGAAAAGGACCTTCTGGTTACAGGGCGAGCTCGTAGTCCATTAAGCCCTGGGATTCCAACTTGTGCCAACTCACGACATAGTGAGACCACTAGCCAATGTCTTCGACGAGTATTTTTCCTCACGCACAACCGCAAAAACCTCAATTAGTGACCTCCGCGGAAGAGCAATCTCTTTACGTGAAGTTTCTGGGCAGCAAATTTATGTGGTTTATTTTCATGAGTTGACCCATGACAATACTACCTACACTGCTCTAAAGAACATTTTAGTTGGTTTCGTGTTTAGATATACAGTACTCTGAATCTGTGTGTCAAGAATTGCGAAATGTTAGTCATGTTGCCACTTAGCAATATGATGGGCCCAACACTGTGGCACTGGTACTGTACCTGTCTTTGAGAATCGTCGGGTGCCAGCATCATGCCAAACATAGATGAGATTCGCATTCGAGACCAGCGATTCTAGGAGGCTAGTAAGTTTGACTGCTTGGACTACTTCGAGCTTATTCTCACGCTATCTCCAGCTAGCAACAACATTCATGATGGTAGCGTGGTCATCCGTCCTACTGAACACAAACATTGCCATAAGATTGACCGGTGCTTTAGTGTAGCCCAGCTTGATCTAGTGTCTAGGATGCATCCAATATCTGATGGTAGGATGCATTCAGTTAATGGTAGTATTGAAATGACAAAAAGCTACACCCATCAGACCGCAATGACCACTCTCTTGTTCCGTGACAGTGAAATGTCTTCTTCGATCTCCAACAGTAATGAAATACAAACTGCCACTGAACATGAGTCTGTTTGGAATTCAGAAAAATTTATATGATGCCCCATGCACTGATGCGTGGCCAACGTGATGCCATGCTGAGTTTCTAGGCGAATATTTTAAGAGGTCTATGAACAAGGAGTTATGTGAAGGCAGTTTATTTACACTGTTTTTCCATAGTGACTATCTAGTCACTAGTCTGTCAGAAATACAAGTTAAGATTTGCTCGTACGCCCTTCATGAAAAGGTGTGTGCTTCACATGTTTGCTGTAATGATATATGTATAAAGTGCATTTCTTTATTTCTATTCACTCAAACACTGGATGAGTTTCGAAATGCTTTTATTTACCTCAAAGCATTTTTTTCTGAAATATGGTCAAATACAGGGAGCAAGCAAAACGAAATCCATATAGGTGATACATCTCATTCTGCCCTAATAATATATGTTGCTTGCTTATATTCTGTACCGGGAAACAAATGCTTCCAAAACAAGTTAATTGACTCAGAGTGAATGCAGCAACGACAATTTTCGAACAGACTGTTTGCATGCCCCTCAGATGCCTCAATTTATCAATGGGCCCCAAGAAAACCAATGAATCATCCCCACCCAGACTCCTTGTATCGTCGCTCTAATTTATTCATTTACTTCTCATCCCTATTTTTGATTATATATCTAAACATTTATTTGTTTTTCTATTAAGCCTTAAATATTCGCCGTTAGTTATATTATTCGTACTATTGCCATTATTGTTAGTCATCTTTGCGATCACATGGGATGATTATCAAATGAAATAAATAACTCCAGTCATTGCAACAAGTTAGTTTTTAACAGTGCGTACTGCAAATCACATATTATCGAACTCTCCAACAAGTCAGCTCGGGGACCACCTAAGATGCCGTGGGCCTTACCTGACAACCGGGATTTGAGCTGAAAGAAATCAGTTTGGTTCATATAGACTTGTGAATAGTATATTGAAAACTAGCTGGATATGGTTACCAAATGTCATTTAGCTATATTCAACTTGTTATAGCTAAATTTAAATTGATTTTAAACCTTAAAGCAGACGAAACGCAAAGAAAATGACCTATTTTCAAAGTGAGAACGTTGTATTCGTATTTTGTTTTAGTGTGTCAAACACATAACGTTGTCATAGCAAATATTTTCGGTTTTTCAAAGTCGTTTGACAATGGAGGATGAAGTTGGATTCCAGAAACTTAAGCTTACTGGAGTAATAGGCTTCAATGGTTTGTGTTTTACCTGTATTTCTATTTCGGTTTTAGGAAAAGTTCAAAATGGATTCTTAGTACACCCTGATCGTCAACACTTTGTCTTTTCTTTGGGAAGCAATGTTGTAATTGAGAATATCGGTAATAAAGAACAATACTTTCTGCAAGGGCACACAAATAATGTAGTGTGTATTGACATTAACAAGACGGGGACATTTATAGCTTCTGGCCAGGTCACTTATATGGGTTACAAAGTAAATTGTCTTATTAACCACTGCTAATATTTTAAGGCGGCAATAATTGTCTGGAACTATGAAACAAAAGATAAATACGCGGAGTTTGTGTTGCATAAAGTTAAAGTTCAAGCCCTGAGCTTCTCACCAAATTCAAGTTACTTGGCAAGTCTTGGAGGTCAAGATGATGGAAGGTATAGTCAAAGTTTTTTAATGCCTGCAGTGTTGTCATTTGGTCAATACCTAAAAAAGAGGCTATATGTGGAAGTCCAGCTCAGCCCCAGAGCGCTGGAGTTACACTTGCGCTTGCTTACGCCAACACATGTGAAAATACATTCATAACAGCTGGGGAGTATGTTGTTTTAATTTTGTAAGTTTTGTTAAGAAACACAGTGCGAGTATGGAATCTGGACCTAGAAAACCGAAAAATCAGGCCAACTGACTGTACACTGGGGCAGATTAAGCGTACCATTCAGTGTTTATCTGTAAGTCGGAACGTTAATTTTCACTTCATCTTCAGGTGTCTCATAATGACAAAGTGTTTTTTGCAGGCACTACAACTGGGGATGTTTTGGCAATTAGCATGCAGCACTACCTACTTCAAGTTTTAGCGCCAGAAAAAGATGGTTTCAGTTTGGGTGTCACCACACTAAGAACACTAAGGGAATCGATGCTATTAGTTGGAACAGGAGACGGTGTGATACAAGAACTTTGTTACACTTTTAAAAAGGGGCTCAGACGTTGTCTTCCAACCCTTATAAAAACCAAGTAAGTGCCGTTTAATAGATAATTTTTTATTGTTTTTAAATTTGCTGATTGTTTTCAACCTGAACTAATATTTTTATAGCACTAATGAAATTATTAGGGCAGTTTTAATCACAAAAAATAATTTTTCATATTTGTCATTGCGTGATTCACGATTAGTAATAATCTTTCGAACATTTCAATAATTGAGGTGTGTTTATAGTTCTACAGTCCATGTTGCAATTTTTGTGCACTCCTCGTAGTATGTATGAGTTAACAGCTATATGAAAGGCATGTGCCTATTTGACTGACTTTTCCACTTAAAATTGTACAAAATACTGCAGTGTTTCAACTTGCCACACCTAAAAGACACAGACACACAGAACTAGGAAGTATAAATGCAGAGGATCTGTAGTAAAGAAAATGTACTGAGGAAAGAATAGTTAGGTGCAGATAAGTGACATATATTATAATAGGCCGGATTAGTACAATAAACAAGGAAAGGATCAGATTGTATACTTTTGCAATGAAAACACGCTCTCAATCCCACGGCACAGTAAACTTCAATATTCTCTTTATTATAAATCAAATAACTGTTGAGAATAACTATTATTCGCAATGATAAATGACTTGGTGTATAAGAACTGGCCTCTGAACTTTAAAGATCTCCTTAATTCCATTTTGAGGCACAATGCTACCTATTGTAGCAGAAATAATTGTACGAGCAGCACAAACAAAATTACTTAGAATTTTTCTCATTCTCTCAAAGTAGCAATTATCAAGATTGTTCACAGGAATAAATTTCAATTGAGGGGGTTGAGTTTGTTTCCGAAAAATTTATTTGGTTTACATATGTAAGAAAGGTTAAAAGTAACCGGAATGAGTCAGCAATAAAGACAACCTATTTCCATCATTGGATCTGAGACCATTCGGTTGAGATTTAAATGTCAACAACTAGCAGGATACGCTCTTGCTTTTGTTGACAATAAGGAGGTTGAAGACGAAGATGTACAGCCGTACGAATGACCACATCTTAGTCTTTTATTTCAAATATCACTTGCAGACTGCTAGAACATATGCGTTCTATTACAAAACGAAAATCTCTCTTTGTTCTTTTTTGACCGGTATAATCAGAAGGCAAGTTCCAAAATATCTAAATCTAAATGTTATAATGCAGACACAATACACCCCGTCATCTTTATTTATTGCAAAGTCCTACAGATTTCAAGTGAAAGAATCATAATCTTTAATGAAATAGATTGCTTTTTTAAATTAGTTGTAGGATGCTGTAAAACATTTATATCATACCAGATGCCTTTAAGAAGGTTGATAGTTGAGTCATCTGACTTAAACTGGCTACTGCATATATGCGCTAACCTCCAAAATGAATAAAATCTGCGAACATGATTTCTCTCCAGGCGTTTTCCTGCGTTATCCGCTACTACTCCACCTATTAGTTTAGTAAAAAAGTCGGCTACAAGAGTAGAAAGGAGCTTCAAGACACAATAACTGACCCTTCTTAGTACTGAAGAATAGATTCGAAGGATTACATAATAGACTAAGAAGTATAGGAGATCCATCCCGCTTCTTTGCACCAGTTTTGCTCACTGAGCATAACAATCCAAGTAAATTTCTACTAAAATCAATCAAGTAAATGAGGAGCGGTTACAGGTCTGATCACCAGCTGGTATCAGTTAGAGAACCACTGGAAAACCAGAAGCCGCTGGACGTCTGTTTCCGTTGTCCTAGTTTGGGACTCAACAGCAGTACGCACTCACCAGTGTTCGAACCCAAGACTTTCCAGTTACACGGAAAGCTTTTAGACCATTCAGCCACTGGGGCCAGATGATGTGACCCATGAATTTCAGTTTCTGTCAACTCGCAACTGTCAAACAGAGTTATAGGTGAATAACTGTTCTCTGGCTTCTCTCTAGAATTCCAGTTAACTTCCCGAATACAGTCAGTCGCTAGTGGGCATAGCGAATTATGATTTACTAACATTTTCATGTTAACCAAAGAAAAATCAGGTGGTTAATTGATTATTACGCCTGCTTTTTGAACATTTTAAATTACTGTACGCCCGGCTCAGTTAATAAAAGCGACCGAAAATATCTCTGAAGATGTTCAAGAATATTTTTCAATAAAGAGATTGACTACTGAATGGCAACATTGAGCACTTAAGGCTCAAAGAGTCAAAAACCAATTAAAACTAGCAGCGCGATGTTGTGCTGAGAGTTTTGTTTATACTTTATAGTTTGAAATAAATAAATTCTTTCTAATAATGTGCTTGAAACCTTTATTTGCTTTGCATTGCAGTAAAATGAAAAAGTTGCTAGGCAACGTGACAGCTATCAGTCTTCGTGGTGAAGGACATCAATTTTTTGTTACAACTGATAAATGTCATCTTTATCGATTCAATTATGCAGACTTCAATCATGAACTTATCAATACATGCCATAATGCAGCTGTCAATGACATCAGATTTCCTTAGTAAGTTCACAGAAAGAACTACATATGTATATATATCGTCCATGTTGTGTTTTTTGTCATCATTAACATAAAAGGCACAATGACAAAGCAAGTGACTGAATAAGTGAGCCACAGCTGATCATCATATAACAATTTAAAATTTCATCTTTTTTGCTATCTGTGCCTCCAGTTGTGTCTTTGGTCCAGCGGTAGAATGCCAACTGGCCATGTACACGGTCTAAGTCCAATTCTCAGCAAATGTCTTCCTAAACATTGCCTAGTTAACTAACCATCACTAAGCCTGGAATGGCGGGAGGTTTAGTGGACAGCGACTAGACTGGCAACCTCATCAACTAAAACAGGCGTAGACCAATTCAGCAGACATTAAACTGGAGGGTTAACTAAGTGAAGACACGCTAATAATAAGGCGTTGATTGACAGTAAGAAGCGAACTGAATGTGACAAAACGGTTTAATTTTTCCACACCACTTCAAAGCTTGATCCTAACTAAACTTCATGCAGTTGCTGATTAAGACAAAAAAACTGAATTAAGTAAAATCTCTCAAAGTAGATAAATTCTACTGATATCCGCAAAACACCAGCTAAATTTCAAAGCGTTCGGTTACTTCTTGTTAATACAAACTTTATAGATTTTAAATGAGATAATGTGAAGAAAAGAGCATTGTTCATTAAACTTGAGACTTTGGACATGTGAAGCTGACTTTTATCAATAATAATAATAATAACGATAACAATGATTTGCTTCATTTCAAAACAGTACTTATGATACAGAGGGGAAGTTTCAGCATTGGGTACAATATTACATCTAATTTACTCAAGAAGAGCGAAAAAATAATATTACAGCGTATAGGCGACCAAAATTGAAAATGGAAGCTTTTTGGTATTAGCAGTGACAATAAATTCGAAAATGTACAAAAAGTATAAAATGATAACAATAACATTAATAATTACTAAGATTATAAAATAGTTGAAATGGTGTCACCATAAATTACACATAGGAGAAGAGATCAAAGAGCCACCTATTTTGCTAATTACGTAGTAAATTATAAGTTTCATGCTTAACACTTTCTCTGTCACGTAGAATGCAGGTTGGCTGAATAGAGTATCGCTGAGTTTTGTACTTAGTTGTACAAGCAAACAATCTTTTATAATGACTTGTAGTCCTACCTGATGAGATGCAAGCGGCGGAAGAGTTGTGAATAGACAGGTTTAATAACAATATGGATTTAGACCGATTGTCACATGAGTTGTTCAGGTGTCTGTCAACTACAGTGGTAACGAGCTGACTTAGTGGTGGCACACCACTTGCCCTACTGACAACCTTTAATCTCCTGCTGAATATGACACAGTCCTTTTTGATTAGCCCAGGAAAGACCAAGGTAGGAGAAGTAGCATTAAAGAATAATAGGTAAGATGTAAGAGTTAACAAATTGTAAAAGTAGAGTTTGAGTGGTACCTATCTGATTGTTTTAACTCCTTCATGTAGTAGGTTAGGTGGAACATTTTCTTAGAAATCAGTGACGTCAGAGGGAAGAACTATTCCAAAATATGAAATACTTGACTTCGTATCTATTCCGATGACCTGTTTGCCAGAAGCATCAAGTGAACGAACCACATTTATGCTTGAAGGTGAATTTAACTGTCTGACATTTGTAGGGATTTAAGGCAAGATCATTAATCTTAATACTTCACATAAGTAAATAGTAAATAAAATGAAACAGCTAGTAGTAAGCTCGGTGATATCATGTTTACCAGTCTTTATAACTGTTCATTCATTCACTCAAGATAATAATGATGACCGTCAGTTGACTAAAACTCAAAACTAGAAACCAATTCTCAAGATAATTTGTAGTAACTAGTAAATTATCAGTCATTATATATTTTCAAGTTATTTAGTGCCCATTATTTCGCGTCAGTGCTACAATTATAGAATTCCTTGCCAGGTAACCACACGTATGGTCCTGATTAAAATTCCCAGTTGACTCACTTCTAAATCTCACTTAGTTTTAAACAGACGATAGTGAGCGGAGAAAAGGGGGTGGAGTTTGGGTGAGAGCCTAGTGAAACTAACCTGTAGAGTGAAACAGCACTACCGCTGCTGCATTGTCAACTAACCACACCTCAAAAGGGCCTGGGTTCGAATCCCGGCTGATGCACCGCTTAACCTTGGGGTAAAAGGGTTAAAGTTGGGCATTACGCTAGCCAACTTCACGCCTTAAAAAATAAAATCACTGCAAATGTTTCTCTATAAATGTACGCAGTTCATGTGTGTACAGTTATTTTTAATGGATTCTACTAAGAATTGTCATTTTTCGCGAGCTTTTGTCCAACGAAATTCTCCTGTTCTATTCATAATCCCGTGTTAGTTTTAAGAGCGCAGAGCTGACATTCTTTAGCAATGTTGTGATTTAAAAGTAATACTAGAATTGGATTAGTTCTTGTTAGTGTCACTGTAACGCTAGAAGACAAGAGACTTGGTAACGGAATGTTTTTTCTTTTTGGAACTTGGTATCTTTAATATTGGCGAGAGGAGGATTATGTACACCTTGTGTGCAAATCGTCATTTGCACAGGTCATCTGTGTCGTTGTGCTACTTCTGCCTTTAGCGTATTGTGTTGTTTCTTTGTCTTCTTTTCGTGTCTCTCATGTTTCGCCACAATGCACTGGTTGGTTAATTTGGTCTCTTTGACGTCAAATTTATCCTTCGGCTATTTGATATTATTTTTGTGCTAATGAACGTCTTTTTATATACTACTGATAAATCTTGTCAGTAGCACACGCGACATTACCAGAATAAACGACAATATACGACTGTTCACTGGAATGCAGTTCCTAGTATTGAGAAAAGATACAGAAGACTGACTGAGGAAACTCAATACGGCAAAAATACAATGGATTATGTATGCAGTTATTTAACATGACTAATAAATATATTACTAATTTAAGGTGTAAAATTCGAAACTTCTATTTCCCGTAGTGGTAAATTTAAAACAAGCGAAAGTTGTAGGGGAAAAAAAGTAGCATTTAATGAATCCATAAATTGCAATAAGATAGACTAAATGGGAACTTTATATGCAAAAATAAAATGTCCAGACGTTGTTCCTACCGTGGCCAAACTTGGATTTATGATACGTCTTCACACCAAGACTGCCTCTTCCCCTAATCCCTCTTGGCTTTTTTCCTTTTGCTTATTATTATAACAATTATTATTATTCGTTATAATTTATACCCTTCATTCAAACATTCTTTGAGCATTGTTTGATTGTTTTGAGTTATAAAACTTTCGAATTTCCTATTTACACTATTCGGATTTATCATTAGTGATATTATCTCTTTTTTCAATATATGCCTCCACCTGTTTCATTTCACACATTCATTATTTCACTATGAACCTTTCATTCTTTAATACATACTACTTCGTACTAGCCACTCACTCACCTGACACCTTTTATAACCTTGAACTGACTTGCCAATTTTTCCTACCCCACATTCTACGAATCTATTATGACTAATCACCACCATTGTCTCCCATTTTACAATATTTCGTAATCGATTTCAGCCAAGCACGTTTGTCACACAAATACGACTATTTATTTTGACACCCCATAACTAATCTGTTATTCTACGATAAAAAAATGTATCCGCCGCATAACTGGCCCATTATTGTAACGACAACAAACACTATTTATTTTATAGTTGTGAGAACCTGAAGATGGAAATTCATGATATGGGAATATTTCACAGTTAAATCCAATGTATATGTTAATATTGTAGTCTTTCGACGAATATTCACTTATTAATCGCATTAACAGATTATCACTCTTGAATCGCTTACAGATCATGTATTTGTTCAAACTGATCCTCATTCGTTGTTGTTGTCACAATGTTCGTGTGTTTATTTGTATGTTAACCTAAGGAGGAGATTGTATAAATCACAGTGTTTGTGGAGGAGTATTCAGCTGACGCCGAGTCGTTCTACCGAAATTTATGAATTCATTAAATTCTGCTTTTTCCCCCACAACTATCGCTTGTTTTAAGGTATAAAAGACTATGTTTTCACCGGATAGCTTGCATCAAGAAAAATTCAGATCCACAAAATCTGTAATCTACGTCAGGGTCAAATATACTGCTTACAGATCATGTGCAGAATATTGATTCATGACGTATATTTCCCTCTGTCCTAACACTTCCATTTTTAAAAAGGAGTTTTCAACTAAGGAACCTCTTGAAGTTACCTAGTAGGTGCTCGTACTCTCTGCCATTATCGTAGTATGACATCTCAGTGTAATTCTGCTTTTACTGGTGCCTTAGCAGCTTCTGCGCGCCTACTACAACTGCTTGGAACCCGGTTCAGTTTATTTATACATCTGTGAATAGGTGTTTGAGGAGGAAACATACAAACTTATGAACAAGCTGAATTTTAAGAGTGCTTTCAAAAGTAATAGTTTACTGATACTATAAATACCCAAAAGATCCATTAGTAAATTAGATATACTCGCTCTGACAGCACTTTTTATGATGAGCAATTATGGGCATGGAATGCCACTGTACTATCTTCAGCTGTGTGATAAGAATTACTATACGGTGACATTGTTTCGATTGATTGGACCGAAGTGCTCGGTCTCAGGTTGACATATCGTCTTCTTGTGCAGATGCTTCGACGATGTCTCGGCATGTAATTAGAATTTAATTGATGGGTGGTGACTTGCAGTGGAATCCAGGATGACGCTCATTTCGTCCTATTTAAAACTCGTCATCTGGATGTACCTGCACTTTCCAGTGAGTGATGATGACGGGAAAATCTAAAATTCAGTTAAATAGTTAATATGACCCGTTGCTTAAGAGGTGACTCTCGTGGTCCAAGTGGCGTTTGAAACTATGGACACTGAGTTCAAGCCTCGGTGGGATCATCATCACTCACTGGGGAATGCAGGTACATCCAGATGACGAGTCCCAAATAGGACGAAATGTGCATCCTGGATTCCACTGCTAGTCACCATCCACCAATTAAATTCTAACTACATGTCCAGACATTGTCGAAGCATCTGCACAAGAAGCCGACATGTCAACCTGAGACCGAGCACTTCGGTACAATCAAGCGAAACAATGTCACTGTAAATGACATGATTTGATTAGAGTTGATTTTAATTCCTCAAGAACTTTTAATTTAAAAATTTAAAGGCATACTATTGATAAATCGTCTTACTTATTATCACCAAGTAGTAATTTTGAGTTGTTTGCTTCTCCCTTTTTCTACGCCGTTTTCTTTTTTTGTTTTTACAGTAACTGTTCTGAACTCTTTGCAACTTGTGCATACCAAGATATTCGCGTATTTAACAAAAACAATCAACAAGAACTTTTACGTATCAGTATACCTAATATGACGTGTTATTGCATAGATCTACTGCACGATGGAACGGCTATTATTTCAGGTAATTGAAAGTGATTGTTAGTTTATTGAAATAACGCGGCAAAAACAAATACTCTTTAAAAACACAACATAATAACAACGACAATGTGATTTTCCCTCTGAAGCATCCAAGTAAAGGCGTGAAGACAGCTGGACACATCGAATTTGCGAACTTCAACAGATGCTAAAGTACTTTTAGATGGTTAGAGACAATCGGCAGAAAGCCTTGTATCTAGGTTTCGTGCTTGTTACCAATCTCCAATCCAGTCAACAAAGCGAATCTGTAACCATGCAAACTTGACTGATAGAATTCAATCTACGCCAACACCGAGGACTTACACTAGTTACTACCTAGTTTTCAATCAGAGTCTCTCTAATATAGTCCTACAAGAGGTCGATTTCGAACCCGAATAGCTCAGTGGTAACGTCTGTAACTGCAGCGATGGCTAACTTGGGTTCGAGTCTCATATGGCGCGTGAGATCCTTGAAGATTGCAGATACGTCTTGGGGACCTAGGTCTAGGCAGGACCTGCTTCCGATTACCTCCAACCGTCTAATAACAAAAGATCAGAGTGGATCCTGATGGCAAGCCACCTAGCTTGGTGCTGGGCACACTGCAAACTTGCTGATAGAATTCTGTCTGCACAAAACAAAGGAGTAGCTAACGCACGACACTAGTTACTGACTATGTAATGTCGAATCAAAGATACAAAGGCAGCTTGCTTTGAGAATTCGTGGAAATATACGGGGAAAAAGCGCACATCAATGATGAAGGTTAAGTTGTTAGATGGTTCTGTCTGATGTATCAATCAACAATAGGCTAGCATGCATCTCTGCACCAGATTATAATAATAATTATATATATATATATATACAGAATGAGTAATCAATGATAGGTTCTATCTGACTGAGACTCTGCAATTTTAAAACAAAAGCAAGAATAAAAGGTTGACTCCAGTTATTTATTTTAGTTGTATTGAAAACTGTCAGAGACCAGCATTTCAGTTGTCAGTTGATTTGTCTTCAGAAAATGCCAACTTTTATTGACAGATTTATGTCTATGCTTAGAAGAAGTTCGAAAATTTATATTTATTGCAGCAAAAGAAAACAAAACAATATGCTCTTAAATTATATATATGTCCAAACCAAGTTCACATTAAATAATTTGAATAAATTTGAGCAATAGGTATATGATATTGATTATTATAAAAGTTTCTGTATTTCCCATTAATGAATGGAAAACGACACCACGATATTGCCGCTTTCACTGTTATTAACTGCATCAAACTGTTACAACAGAAGGCAAGACATGGCAGCCAAGATATATTTTTCATTAATTAAACCACTGTTTATATATCTACAGTTTATGCTCAATCACCGAGCGTTTGATTTCGGTTTACGTCAAACAACATGAAATAGAATGTTCAAACATACATAGTATTTTGTTGCTAATGCCGAATTGAACTGTGGATATATGTGAGAATAATAATTCCGTTGGCAGACATTGTCTGTATCACACCACCACAAAGACATTATTATACCTGGATTTACAAAATCTCAGCTTTATATACATACACACAGGAACTTGATCATCGTTCTTCAGCATGAAATGGTAATTTTCATGTTGCTGTCAAGTTGATCAATTGGTAAAGATAAGTATATGCAATTATAACGGATAGCAATGAAAAAGAAATACCAAATATTACTAGAATACTTAGGAAAAATACTTACCCAAAGAACTTCATTGCCAAAATCAACACCAACAACAATAAACATGGTTAAAAATTGAATCCGAAGAAATGGACCTCAATAGTCGTCATTCCACATAGATCAGAAATGTCAAACGATATCAGAAGAGTACTCAATAAGCACGAAATCAGAGTTTTCTTCAAAACACCAGACACACCGCAAAGCAACCTCGTCCATATAAAAGAGCGAATCCCTAAAGATTCTCTATCTAATTGTGTCTATAAAATAAAATCCTTGGAATGTGATGTGATATACATCGGACAAACCTCAGGTGAAATAAAGATAAGAAGAAATGAACACCTTAGACTATCTGTTACACCACTGAGAAATCCACATGAAGTAGAAAAGCTTGAAAAATCATCAGCCATAGGTCGTCTACACACTATAGAATCAGGCCACAAAAGTGATTTCGACAGTACTGAAAAATCAAGAAAGATTTCAGAAATCACAAGTAGCATCTAATATCAGAGGCACTTCATATCAAATAGGATCCGAATTGTCTGATGAATAGGAATGATGGACTAACAACAGAATTCGATGTGGCTGCAACAGCTCTTTCCCCATGAGGTGACAGAATCAACACAAATGAAATCAGCAATTTCATTATGTAAACACATGACGTTTTTATAGTTCTGTACGCTTATTAAATCCAATAGTCTACTCACATGGCTTTGTTATCTTTACCAATTGACCAACTTGACAACAGCGTAAAAATTACCACCTCACGATCAAGTTCCTGTGTGTATATAAAGCTGAGGTTTTGTAAATCCAGGTTTAATAAAATTTAGATGCAATTATTAACGGTATTAGATAGCGAAACATCAGTGAAAGGAGCAATATCGTGGTGTCGTTTTCCATTCATCATTGAAAAATACAAATACTTTTATAATTATGCTATTGAATTGCAGTCAAGAGGCATATATTATAAGATCATGTTGTTTCTTAGTTTCTTTACAGTCACACCACATTAAAACTAGAAGTGTTGACAGCAGGTAGATGCTTGGGAAATTGAAACTCCCACAGGACTGTAGTGCACCTTCCATAGTACCGAATAAACTTAGGGCTAAAATAAATAAATGAAACTGACTGAATTATCAATAGTTAGTTTGTAGGGATTCAATTCGTTTCATGTTTGAGCATGGATTGATTTCAATTAAAGAATCATTCAAAACCCACCAACGGATACTGGAAAGCAGTTTCTGTTCTGACAGTACTCACCCAGTGAATAAAAGTCTAGCATACCTGCGAATATTTTCGGTGTTTTTCAGCTTCATTTCGATGGATATGAATCTGACCAGGTTATTCTATTCCTTTACGTTCCCAGTGGAATATAGGGCATCAAGCCATAGGCTTGAAGTTTCCATAGTAGTGGTGTTTATTTCCACGGGGTGAGGTTACCAACCTCACGCCCATATCTGACCAGGCTAGTGAGCCATTTTGCGCACTTCCTTTGTGCAGATGATGCGCTCAATCCTAGGGTCTTTTTTCTCAAATAATCTTTCATTCTATTTGAAGATATATTGTTCTTCAGAGCCTATCTCGAAATAATCGAGTCTTTTTGATTTCTGCTTTGTTATCGGTACCTGCAGGTTTGGTAGTATAGTGACTAAGTAGATAGTTGGTAACATTAGGTTAAGAAAGGCTGATATAGTGTAGTAAGTACCTCAACACCACAAACAGTCTCTTACTGGATGAGGATATGTATTCTCAACAAGGTCAAGTAATCTGGGCGGAGCTCAGCTGGAAAAAGATCGAAATCTATATCAGTTTGTGCAAATGATCTATGATGAATCTTATTAATCCACAGCACCTCCATTATCTGTGATAACCACACATTACTATTAAGCGAAATAATTGAGAAAATATAACTAGTACTGTTTCTATGCCTAGAAATTGATAAATGTCTCACAAATAGATACGATTTAATTTCTATTCATATTGAGCATATCTGACCTTTCTATGTGATTCAATAACCACTTAGAAACATATTCTTTCCGATAACAGTGGAACCTTCCATAAGTTCTATGTATAAACTGTGTCGTCGCGACTATCATTGAACTCTTAGATACAATGTGGTGTAAAACCAACCGAAATTCAATCTTTAATCATGGACACGGGAGGTGGGAAGTTGTTCGAGTGGTTAGAAGCAGGAATGCATCGATATTGTGGATGACCAATCGTCTGTTGGCGACAAGCATGAACTGGTCATTAGCTGTATATATAATCAATGACATTAAAGTTTGAATTTGAACTTTTCATTGACTAAGATGTTGGAAGTAACAAACAAGCGATAGATGCACCGTTAATAAACATGTGGTGGGAACTGACTTCATTTTAACAATTTATTTTCCTAATTACTATAAACTTTTTTTTAGTGAAACATCTGTCTTCAAGTAATCATAAAATTTTAGCGGAAACCACGATGACTCGTAGGCTGAATTGAAAATATTCAGTGGTCCGGGCTAGTGAGTATCATTAAAGTGTCAGTATATGTCAGAGAAATGCAAACTATGCGACGGCTTCCGAAACAAAGAAATCTGTTCTCATAAAACTACCGTATGATTCAGTTGAATGGCTGGTCGAAGCATTCTCTAACCTACTAAGCATAATAATAATCCCCACTACTAACATCTCGAACATCATCCCACCCCTGTGCCCATGATTAAATGAATTTCTGTTGGTTTTACTCCACATTGTATATAAAACTTCAATTGCAGTTGCGACGACACAGTCTATACATAGATCTTATGGAAGGTTCCACTGTTATCGGAAAGAATATGCCTCTAAGTGGTTATTGAATCACATAAAAAGATCAGATACACTCAAGCGTCATCGATTTGGGAAAAATTTACGAATGTATAGGCATAGTCCAGTCAAACGTGATTAATGATTCGAAATTATTTCGTATAATCGTGATCCAAGTCAATAATAGGTAATAGAGATACTGTAGATTAATTAGATTCATAGTAGATTGTGTGTACAAAGTAGGATAGAATTCAATCCTTTCCCAAATTATCACCTCCAAGATTATTTGACTTTATTTTATTTAGTTTAGACTTTGCTGTTGTCTGACTGGACCAAAGTTTTCGGCCTCTGTTGTCATGTCGGCTCCTTGTACGGATGCTTCGACGATGTCTGAGGATTTAACTTGAAGTAATTTGGTAGATGCGCAATTCGTCCTATTTGGAACCTGTTAGCTGGATGTACCTACATTCCCCAGTGAGTGATAGTGTTTCCAGTGAGGCTCAAACCCAGTGCCCATAGTTTCAAACGCCAAGGCGTTATCCACTAGACCACTTGGACCGCAAGAGCCACCTCTTTCTTGTGCAATGGGTGTGTAAGTGGTTATTTGATTCACTTTGGACTTTCTCGTTGGCTGATTGAACCGAAGGGCTCAGCCTATTTTGGGAATACAGGTACATCTGGCTGATGAGTCCCGAAAAGGAGGAAATGTGTATCCTGAATTCAGCTGCTAGTCAACATCCACCCAAAATACTTAACCTTGCTAGTAATAAGTCACTTTTACCTGCAGAATTAAATTTTTTCAAACTTTTTAATACTGTCAACCATGATACTTGTAATGAGACTAAGAAACAGTATCATCTTGCAGAACCTTTCTTTCGATTACTGTTTTCAGTTATGATTGTCTTAATGGAAAATATATTTACAAGTGAGAAATATCAGATTGATATTGACTCTTGTGTTAATTAGCTGTATTTCAGCGAATATATCTAATGTGTTAGGATATACGGATGCTGGTAAAAACATGTGTAGTACTATGATCTGTAAGTTATAAACTTGACAAATATTTAAGTATAATTTACTGAGCAAGTGACTGGGCTTTGCTTAAATTGAACTTGAGGCTAACAATCTCTCTTAGTAATAATTAGCTTTAAAATCGTGAGCTACTTGTTAGTAGTACAACTATTGCAAGCAAAAAATGTTGCTGATCTACAATTAATGCTGATCATTTTCAAGTTTGAACACGAATTAATATCAGTTAGGGAACAATGGAAAACGAGCCAAAGAGTGCTTGACAGCCGCTTCATCCCAAATGAAGTCAGCTCGTGATAAAACTTGAAACAAAGCAAATCCCTGCAAAGTAACTCTTGAAAATCAGTCTGACTCTCTCTAGTGACTGACTGTCTACGGGATGAATTGACTAGAGGGAGTTCTAGTAAGAAGTTGTGACATTTCGGTCTGGAGTGGGGAAAATTCTCGCTGATAACACTGGCTGGTGATCCAGCTGAAATCATGAATTGGTAGAAGTTAAAATTTATGGGATGGCCATTGGATCGAGACCCAGTGGCTGAATGGTCTTCGAGCTTTCTTTGTAACCGTAATGGTCTGGGTTTGAAACCTGGTGGCTGCGTACTGCCGATTAGTCCCAAACTAGGACTGCAGAAACATATGTGCAGTACTCCCTGGCTAGTTTTAAATTGTCCTCTAACTGATGTTAATCCGCGATCAAACCTAAAACAAATCAAATGCTTACAAACAAAGCTTGAATAGTAATCATTTTCATTAATTGTAAATGAAAAATAAAACAACAGATACGACAGTATCTCCAGATGCTAAAAATAGCAACTCTTATATGTATACATAAGACTTGCTTTTAACATCACTCAAAGATGATCCGCATATTTCATTACTATTTCCTAGGGTTATCACGGTTGCTTCCCAACCATCAGATTTGGGTTCGACTCCCAGCTGTTGCAAGTGGTTGTGAGTCGGTGGTTCAGCGGTAGAGAGCGCTCCAACTAAGCATATGACCAGGAGTTTAATCTTCGGTCGACTCAGTCCTTAGCCTAGCTAAGTCGGCAATAAGGTCAGTAAAGAGGAAATGTTTGGCGTGATGCCAACAACCTAACCCCTTAAAATGAAACTCCAAAGCTCTAGCCTAAAACCCTATGTTCCACCCGGGAAATAAAGGAATAGGACAAAAAAATGAATAATGAGGGTTATTACAGGAATATAGGGTTTTAGAAGCACCTCTTAATAATTACGCTCTGTTTTCTTCAGTCTTCTTAAGTGAGCTTCATGATTGCGTATAGGCTTTCATTTCCACCTCACACGATCTCCTTCATGTCACACTCCGACGCCCAACTATCCTTTTTCCAATCGTGTTCTGCTTGAGAGCCAGCCTGGAATGTGGCAACACACAACGGCCTTTTCAGCGAATTTCCAGTCCATCTGCATCTCCTTGAGCACATTTGTTTGAAGGTAGGTTTCTAATTGGTCCTTTCCGACTGGCCATGTGCTGCCAAACCAGAGAATGTGGTATCTGTTTGACAAAAGTTTTCATTAGCCGGTTGGAAGTGCTTTTGATGACGCATGAAGTAAGTCCTTGAACGACACACAATAACCAGTTTAGCATCATTGTTAAGAATTCCGACCTTATCATTTGTGCTGAGTGCAGAAGATTTCCAGACTGATTTCAGAGTAATGAATGTCTGTCTTGCTTACTGACCTTGGCTGGTTTTGACATCCTCATCTGTATCAACTGCCAGTGGCTGAAACGATGCTTCCTAGAGTAGGCGCAGGAAGTGACCTCTTTCAAATTTCTTCTGCTAGTAGTGATTGGTGCTTATTGCTGCTGGTGGTCAGGTGTCTTAATCATCTCTGTCTTATTCATGTACACTTAAAGTTGTATCCGCGCTTCCTGCTTCTTCTAACAACATTTCGGTTTTCGTCTGTAAGTCCTTGAATTTATGTGACATTAAATATAAGTCATCTAGATCTTCTAAATTCTTCTTATCGGTCCAGTGTATTCCTGTCTTTTCGCTTCCCATGTCCGGTGTTATATATAATGCCGTTCACCACAATTTGGAATATCATCGTGGGTGCTTTGTCTTACTCCTGTCTTCACTTCAAAATCATCGCTGAGTTTTCCGATGTGGATCACTTGACATGTGGCATTGTCATATAGCTGTTGAATGTGGTTGATAAAAATCTGACGTACTGCACTCCAAATCACTTCACAGTTGTGTGAAATTACAGTCACTAAATGATTGAGACTGAAATGCAGCCTGAATAACCCTGTAGGTATAATAAACTTTGACCACTAAAAAAGCTCACCAGCTACGCGATAGGTTCCGCCTCAACCCCTAGCCTACTGACTTGTAAACTTTATTTAGTCCACTAGCCGATAAAAATAATAATTTGCTTTATTCCAAAACAGTACTTGTGATACAAAATGGAATTCTCAGCATTTCACTACAGTATTGCATCCAGTTTGTACACACCGGTAATAAATAAAATTCTACATAGATTAAGGGTAGTCTCAGTTAATTTTGACAACAACATATTGGCATAGCGGTAGCAAAGCCAAAAGTGAACAGAATGTTTGAAGGTGTTAGAAAAGTAGAAACTATTATATTTACTGGCAAAAGCGGCAACAAAAACGTTGAGATATACAGAGTGTGAAAGAACGAAGAAGAATTTTTTAAGTAGAGTTTGTAAGGAAGAGAGAAAAAACAGCACATAACAAAAAAAGAGAAAAGGAAAAGAAAGAAAACGTTGTACCTATAAATGATATGTTTTATTTAGGCTGTAAGCAGCTGATGAGAAGCGAACGAAATAAATGATGGTACCATATTATTCTGCACAAACGACTGCTGTTCTTGCTTTATTCAAACAAATGATATGAGTTGGAAAGACGAGATACAATTGTTCTACTGACTACTTCATAAGTTATAAGTTCCACGCCTAATGCTTTCTTTATCACACAGAATACGAGCCAAGCAGGGTATGGTTGAGTTTTTGTACTTGCCAGTGCGAGCATATAGTTTTCTATATAGGCTTCTGGTCCTGCCTGATGAGATGCAAGGGGATATTTGTGAATGAAGAGGGTGGTGTGAGTTAGATAGAATGGATTTAGCCCATTTTTCATATGAGTCCAAGTGCCTGTCTGTCGACCAGAATATTAACAAGCTGGTTAAGTGGCACATTGCTTACCCTGCTGACAACCTTTAACACCCTACGTAATAAGATATAGTCCTTCTTCAGTAGCCCTGGAAAAACTAAGAGGGAACAATAGAGAATAATGGGGAGGATGCAAGAGTTAACGAATCGTAAGAGTAAGGGTTGGATTATTCGACAAAGAGAGAAGATTGAATTTGAGGCCAGCAATCTCACTATGTAAAAAATATATATGTAACACCAGTACAGTCGGAACTTCAAAGCTAAAGCCTGAAGCCCTATATTCCATCCAGAAGACAAGGATGTGAAAAAAGCATTGAAGAAGTTAAATGCGAATATAAAGTCAATGTCAGTGAGGCTGTGCATTTTCTTGCATTAATACATAAAAAGATGTGGTGATATTGGTCAGATTGTTGCTGCTATATTTTGACTGAATTAGAGTACACGTATATTCTAGTACTTCTTCGCGTTTATATTTGTGTCCTAACGTTGCGATTACTCGACATCCGCAACGTAATTCAAAAGGCACTTGCGAGGTAATACGATAGTGTATTATTGCAGCAATCAAAATTCAAAAATCGAGCGAGTACAAAAAGTATCAATTTTTAACATGCAAGATTTAGAGTAATCAATAAATGAAAGTACAATTACACAATGAAAGTATACTGCGATTATGAGTAATAAAACGGGTCACTACAAGATTATTTACAGAACTAAAAGTGAGGTATAGAAGAACGCAGATACAAAGAACATCCATCAAAAACAAGTGTGCTGCGTGTTTTCACAAATACAATGAGTAACCATAACTTTCAGGACAATGAAATGTGGTTACATCTAGCTCCAATTGTCGTGTGATTGCTATTTACCGGGGGAGAGATACCAACTAAGTTCATAGAAAACAGAATCTAACGAAATTAAGCAGTGAACGACAGAAAAAAGTGTATAACCTCTCTTTCTGTTTCTCATGTTGATAATTTATTTTTATCTTATCTGATGGATAACACTTTATAGATGTAATCATGTCAGTCATCTGGCTGGATGGATAGGCGTCAAGTCTTTACTTCTCAACCCTCATTTGGTTGCTTTGTGTGCCCAGCTGAAATAATTCGTATAACATTTGGTTTGATATTAATATTACTGATGAATTGTACTGTTTAACTGCTTTGTTTGGCAGTGCAAAAAAGAAAGATCTCTTGTGTAACAGACCAATCCATAAAACTTGACTTTTATGCATCGAAGTCATTCGAATGCGTGTAAATATCAGAGAATTTTGAACCTAACGACAATGCTTGTAGTCGGATGGGAATCGATGAATTACTAAGATCACTGGAAACATCTTTCTTCAGTATGGCCAACAAAAAAAACAAAGAAGTATCGGTTACTTTATGACTGTCTGTTAGTTTTGAGAATTACATCTTCACATCGTCCTCTTGCAAATGAAATGCTGTAGTCCATTGATGTGAATTTTCCACTCCAGTGTTAAGATAGTTCTCCTATGCGGGTCAGAGACTTGTCGAGCGGGTCACTGAAAGCATTTACAACAAGCTACTGCAGGCTTTTATCACCATCTATCCCTTCAGCTCCATAATGACGATCAAATGGTCAGAAAGAATAAGCAACAAGAAACGCTGGGAACAAACCAGCCAAGAACCTATTGTTCAACAAATACTTCGAAGGAAATATAGATGGGTCAGATATACACCGAAGAGGTCACTGGGTGATTTCGTGTGCCTGGCCATAGATCGGACGTAAGGTGAACGGGAGACGACTAGTTGACCGTCCAAGTGTAAGATGGTAGAGATGAGAGACTATGGACAATCTTGAGGCCACTTGAAGAAGACTTTAGAGAACAGGATGGAATGGTGATGCCCTGCTGGAGCCCTATATATTCCACTATGAATCCGATGGAAATAATAGTTGTAGTAATAGTAGTAATAATAGCCCACTGATTCCCTCTGATTATACTTTGAGTACTATCAAAATAAAAAAAATTAATACAGGCTTATAGTGATTAGCAATGGAATCGACAGTGAGCATTTCGTCGCATTTCTATAGGTGACGATGAGGTTTTCACTGAGACTGGAACACACCAGAGTATTATTCAACAGCCGTCTCTTGTATAGTGGGTATAAGCTATTATTAGAGGTTAGAAGTTAAGTTGACACCTCTCAAATAGGACCAAAATGAGCATCCTATAGTGGAATTAACGGCTAGTCATCACCAAAACAAAATGACTTAACGTTAGCCGCTGGACATGGCTGGAGCGTGCATACCCTGAACTGGTAACATGTCGACAGAGACATCGGGCATTTCAGTCCAACATAATTTTATCAACGGGAAAAGGTAAAAATTAACTGTAATAGTATACACACAAACACCTCAATGATTTATTGATTTATCATGCTGAAGTATTCATGCAACCTGTTGATTTAACTTTAATTCTTAAAACAAAATTTCATCTTTACATGACAGGTATATTTTTGCTTTACAAAACAATTTCCTTTTATAAATTAAAGGATGGGACGATAGTAAAATAAGGGCATTCTATCCAGAGACAGGCAGATTAATGTACACTGTACAGAATGCGCATAAAAAAGGCGTCACAGCTGTGTGCACCACGTCAACATGCGATCGAATAATCAGTGGCGGTGGAGAAGGTCAAGTACGCGTTTGGGATATTAAAGAAATTCGTCCATCAAACAATCATTTATACGGAAATCGGCATAAGCGGACAACAGATAAAGCCGCTGGTGATGGTTCTGCGGGTATACCGGAGTCGACATTCGCCAGTGTTCTTGTCGCTGCAATGTATGAGCATACAAATGCGGTTTCATGCATTCAAATTAGCAAAGATGATAAATCGTGTGTTTCTGCCTCAGCAGACTCCACTTGTATTATTTGGTGTTTACAGTAAGTGATTTTGATGTAAACATACATATACATATCCATATGTTTTCCTATGCATATTCTGATTCAAGACAATTTAAGTATCTTATAAATATGATAAAGAACCCTTAGACAACATTCACTATCTTCTGCCGACAGTAGGATGACTAATTTCAGTAGTTAAATATAAGACATTTTTTGCCTAAAATTAGCAAAGCATAATCTTCTCTGCAGTTGAGAAACTGAACTTTGTGAAATGATGAAATTATTGTGTAAATTTGGTCCTAAATGACTTCAGCCACCGGGGGAGTGACTAGTTACCAGGATACAGTCTCGTCGACTTAGAGTATTTTTGGATGACATTTTGTTCTTTTACGTGAAAATGCTGACAAACTGCGTAGTCTTGTGAACACGTAGAGCAGAAATCTTCGATTGTTTGACACACCATTCACTTGTTCATGCCAAAAGTAAGATGATGTTGCAGGGCAGTGAACTACACTCGCTTTGTCCTTCTCTATGACTGTGAGGCATGACCGTTGAAAGTGAGAAGGCTAGTTGAGCATAGACGTTTGCGTTTTGTCTCCAGCGTTAAATAGTATAATGTGCTGAGCAACATTGAGATTAGGCGCAGAGACTGAGTTAAGGAAGGGAAATCAATCGATGAGGTTGTGAAGCTACATCGGTTCAAATGTCTACGGCACTTTTTGCACATACTAAGTCGTCGAGTTTCTCAACAAGCAATGTTAGCTGACCCAGAATTAAGTAGAAAAATAGTTGGGGATAGTCAAACGAAAACCTGGAGAGAATCCATGAAGTCTCTGGCAGCTGGTTCGAGGCACCTGGAGAGGTGTAGACTGCTTGATAGGGGTCGCTGAGATGCTGAGAACTCATGGCTGGAGACTATTTGTAGTATGGCTCAAAAATGTTGTCAGTGACATAGGTGCACATTCACTCTTTGTGATTTCTCACATTAATTTAACCCTAATCTTTCTCTGTGTATTACTACCCTTTCTTCCTCAGATTACTGTTCATTATAGTACTTTTTAAATCCCATCCTTCTTTCTTTTGTCTGCTATGCTTGATGTGCTTCACTTCTGTGGAAAGGTCCACTCTGTCATTGTGCAAATGACATGCAGTTAAATAAACGGAAAGTGAGTTTCGACAGATTGTAATTCTAGGTAGTCTGTAGACCGTAAATTATTCCTACGACAGCTTACATTGGCTCGTCACTTCTCCATTCAGAGTGATTAGAATTGGAACGGAAAAAACCTGGCCCAGCTAAGCCAGGATTAATTGGACAGTTACATATGACTTATTTATATGTAGCAGCTGGTCTAAATCCCTGATAATAACTATGAGATGAAGAGGTGGTTAGCGGCTGGCTCTTATAGGTATGTTGTTAGAGATCCTAGCTAGTAATAAAGCAGCTAATGTTTCGAAAATTGTCGCTAGACATCCAGACATCAATCTCATCATCATTCTTGAATTTATGCTTTCAGCCTAATAAATTACTGATATATATACTGAAATAGTTCAAGAATATCAACTATGCGAAATTTTCTACATGTAAAACAACAGTGCTCGCTTATTTTTGTTGTTGTTTTTTTCTCCTCCTCCTCCACAGGACATTCCGAAGAAAACAGATAATTTTTTCGAATACTCTGTTCCGGTGTATTTGTTATCATCCGACAGAGTGTCAAATCATCACTTCTGGAACAGATAGAAAAATAGGCTATTGGGAAGTATACGATGGTTCAATGATACGACAGTTGGATGGTTCACGATCAGGTTCAATTAATGGGATGGATATAACATCTGACGGTGACACATTTGTCACCGGTGGAAATGATAAACTTGTCAAGGTAAGATATATATGTGTGTATATATGAGTATATTAGATAGTTGGAGGCAATCGGCTATAGGAAGCCTTCGACCTAAATTTCATGCTAGTTGGCACTCACCAGTCAGCAAGGCGCATCTGCAACCTTGAAGGAACTTATGTCCCTTTTGAGATTCGAACCCGCATCACCCAGTGCTGCAGTCAGAGACGTTACCACTGAGCTATTTGGGCTCGTGATTGACCTCCTGTAGGACTGTGGTGGGTATTTTCATAGGACACTAGTAACTAGTAACGTCGCACTAGTTACTAGTCTCCAATCAAAATATATGAGTATTCATAAGTAGGTAGCCTTGTTTAATAGTAATCTAAACTCTGTACAGTACGAACAATTACCCCTCCCCCCTGCAGCCAACTACATACACTCAGCAGGCCAACAGTTTCCAGTATTTAATTTAGGATGCTTGATACCTAATCTTCGGTGGTACACATAAATACTGGAACATTAACACACATAGCGAAGGAAATGTAGAGGAGATGGTTGAGTGATACCATATGCTTCAGCAGGACATCTCCACTGCTTCCTATTCTCTGCCGTCGTACCCTTTGGCTGAACTCATGATTACCTACAGTCCCTCATCTCCTGCTTACACGATACACTCATGTCACTCTCAGACACACGACCAATTCGTCGTTTCCCGTTCAACTTCCACTCAAGCTATGAAGTACGATGTCATTCAACAGTCTCCTCAGTGTGTGTGTGTCCTATCCATCTCCATTTTCTTCTGTGTATATTTCTTGAGCAATGGGTTCGTGATGGGTTCATTCCAATGGTTTCTCGTTACTAATTCTTTTCACTGGCCACCTGATCTTCAGTATGGAGCCAGTAAAGGGGGCAGCTGTTGATAGAAGTCTGCATCTGACTGCTGGAAATGCTTTTTGTGACACACCCACCCAGTGTCTCACCCATACAGAGGCACTAACCGATTTAACATTGGTGTTAAAAATCCGACGTATGTTGTTTATTTCGAGTGCAGAAGATATCCAAACTGAAAGTTAAGACAGACCTCCATCACTCTGAATTCAGTTTGGATATCCTCCTGTACCCAAAATAAACAACAAACTTCGGATTTTTAACACCAATGCTAAATCGGTTAGTGCTAGAGCAAAGAAGGATAGTTAGTTCGTCCCTGGCATTGTTTGCGTCAAATAAAATACGTGCCAAATATGATATCGTAGGGTGTTTTTACACTTGGACGTACATGCATAGTCTTTTGAAATGACTTCTTGTATTACCTAAGGAGACACAAGGTGAAAGCTGTGGGTGCTGTGATGGGTGCTCACAGTCTGACAAAATTCCCCTAGCAAATTTGTTATATGAAATTGAGTGCCTATCAATAATGGGGGTGTCAACAACAATGCCCACCGCTTGCCCTACTAACTGATAGTCTTCAGAGTTCTACGAAGTATGACATGGTCCTTTTTAAGCGACCCAGGAAAAAATAAGGGTTAACAATAAAGAAGAATATGCAAGATGCAAGAGTTGACAAACAGTAAGAGGAGGGGTTGAGTTATGCCTGAGTGCCGGAACTTCTTACTGTAAAAAGTCAGGCGGAATATATTTTTTTTAAATCACTAAGACATAGGAAGACCAGGATAGGTCAGAAGAAAGAATTAGAAAGCTTGATAACATACGACCAAAGATTATTGAAACCGGTGAATACTCATAGTATAATCTGAATTGTTTTATGCAAGTAGCCTGATTTCAAATGGTTTTAAACATAGTGAGGTGTAAAAGTTGTTTTCATCCTGGCCCCTAAGGAATGATACGTCAAGAGACGAAATGAAGTGGAAAAAGCGTCAGAATTAGAGATGAATAATGTGCCTCATTTAAGCTTATTGAAGAGACAAGGTCTGGAAAGACTGTAATATGCGTGAAATGATCTCGTAGAAAAATCACGCTTCAATAACTTTTCAGGAAGTTTAGCAGAACATATCCAACTATTACTCTTGACATAGAAGCAGGTACAAGTCATTCCTGCAGCATAATGTTACACTTGACGGGCGTGAACAGCATAATTTGGACCCGTGTAAGCCGTGAATATAGAAAGATACCAACTAGGGCCTTCCTTGTTTCTCTACTGACACTAAGTGATGCCATACAGTAAGTCATATTGATAACGAACATGAAGTCTGAAAGTATAGAAGTGAACTCAATCAACAAGATTGTAATTCTTCATCGATCAACGTGGGTATGAAACAGAACACGCCTAATGAGCCACAGCCTTTCTCAAGAAGTAAGATGAATCCAGAAAAGTTATATAAGTTGTTACACGGAAACATGGAACCAGTTCATGTGAACACTGTGACTGTTGGTCTCAGTTGCTTAAGTGTGTTCAACTAAGTTGTTAGAGTTATCAAGATACTAAGAGTCAGGGATTGTAGATTCTTGGTGAGATAGATCATAGTTGCTTACAATAGAACAGGTTTATTATTTATGGCTAATCACCTCTGAAACTTTTCAATCATCTCCGCCTGATTATTATATCTTCGAATCTTTGTCCATTGTAAATGTATCTGTGTTTCTGTTCATTACGTTTAAGGAAGAGCTGTATCCAAGTATGATGAATTCAACCACTGCACATGTGCACTAAGTTTTACAACAATCTGGCAGTCACAACTAGGTCGAGGTTTTTGCAAATTGTCATAGTGATTTCACATAGCTAGCTGCACATTTTGCTGATTGAGATAGGACAGCTAGTGTGTTGCATAGATTGAGAAATAAAACCAATACAGGAAAACTGGTTGGGCAATGTGAGTGTGAGTTTTGGCAGTCTAGAGAACCACAACCGATGTTCAGTGAGGCATACAGTTTATCATTTTAAAGTAGACGACACATTCATGCCGTATTTGAATAAGCAGCTACTACACCACATTTATGTATTCGCTTTACATAATCCCTTTTTTGTCTCACTGCACCAACCTGCATCACCTCTGGAGGAGATGCTTCATCCGACTGGCTATCGGTAAAAGGATATGTGTTCTGCTCAGCAGTTCACTCCGTTCTCTTTTATGGCTGGCTGTGAGACATGGCCATTGAATGTGGAAGATAGGAAAAGGCTATAGGTATAATAGGGTGAGTAATATTGAAGTTAGGTATCGAGTGTTAGGTAAGGGTGGAAAGTCAGCCTGTGAGGTTGTGAAGCAACAACGGTTGAGATGATTAGGACGTGTGTTACAGAATCCTAACCATCTCCTTCAACGATAGGAAATGTTAGCTCACATGGGATCGATGAGGTTGGAAAAGAGCTAGTGATGGTCAAGCCAAAATATGGAATCAGTACATCAAAGCCTTGACAGTTAGTTTCAGCCAGTCATGTAGACTACCTGACTGGTTGGGTCTGCGGGATTCCAAGAACCAATGGCTGGAGGCGAATGGTGATATGGGTCAAAATCATTTTCAGTGGCAAAGACGCATTCACCATCTGTAATCTGACATATACATGTACCCCCCACACTTTTGCTTATTAGTGCTCTATTGAACCTCTTTTTTCTATCTTTTGTCTTCCTTTGTGCTCTGTATTGAGTGTGGCAACTAGAACTGCTGGTGCACTTCCATGCAAAGTCCTGTTTTGAAACCAGATAGTCATGTGATTCTTGGTGATTTTATTTTTTAAATTACTGGCTGGTAGGGATTTCACTGGCTTCAATTTGGATCACAGACTGATGTTAGTTAGAGAATCATTGAAAAGCCGGTGGCACAGGGGTGGAATGCTCGCTAACCACGCAGGTGGTTCGGGGTTCGATCCCCTGCCGATATACTCCTTTACCCCCCGCCAAGCCAGTACTAAGACTGGTAAAGAGGGAAGATTCTGCGTGAGGCTAGCTACCCCATCCCACTGCTACCGAAACTTCAAGCCTCTGGCTTGAAGTCCTATGTTCCACTGGGAACGTAAAGGATTAAAATGAGAAGAAAAGCCGGGAGTAATGGACAGCCGTTTCGTACTATAGGACTATAGTTTTGGAACCTTGGGTAGTTCATGAATTCACAGGAGTTAGAATTCATGAAGCATTGGATTCCGTTCCACTGGTTGAGTCGTCAACGGGTTGGCCGCATAACTTGGAGGTATTGGGTTCGGTCTCTTCAGGTGGAGTCGTGTGTCTGCACTGCTGAAAAGCTCCAAACTAATAAAACTTAGCTGTTCAGTACTCCGTGATGCTTTCATCTGCTACTCACACTATAATCACGAATTGGTAGGAGTTAAAATTCACTGGCTACCGAGTTGCGTTCGACTATCTCAATGGTCTTCGAGCTTTCATTGTAATCGTAAAGGCATAGCTTTCAAACCAGGTGGGTGCGTACTGCCGATGAGTCTCAGAATAAGACAGAAGAAACAGCCGTTCGGTACCCCTAGCTGGGTTATAATGACAGTATAACTCACATCAATCCGTGGTCAAACATAATACAAATTAAATGCCTTCGAACTAACTCTTGAAAATGTGACTGTGCCACACACTAGTCTCAAGTCCTATGCCATTACTGTCTGCGTGTGTTCAAATGGATGCATGTGGAAATACACTTAGTGGTCAGTAAAAGCAAATAGCACAACCTAAAGCATACGTATTCGAAAAAAGAAAGGCAAACTGTCTTCAAGGAATGTAACCGTAAGGGTTATTCACAGATCACAAGCGCAGGAATTTCATCATCAATAGAGGCGAATCCTTCATAGTATAAGTATTTACATTTTCTGATATAGCATCATCCCCAGATTTAGGAACTGACTAATTTTAACAGCGTTTTATCGGAAAATTAGTGTACCTAGTAAGATGAGTAGATTGTTACTTTTATTTTGGAGGACAGTGTGATAAGTGTTTGGTTTTAACCTAAAGTCCGCTTTGGTTGGATAATCATTAAATACAAGAGAGACGGTTTTGTTTTCTTATGCTTGAACTGTTTAGTAGTAGTACAGCTCTCATCCCCGTAGGCAACTATTCTTTAAAATCTACTATCTACCCAACAGCTCGTCTTAGAATGGCATGTATTTTAAAACTTTTGGTGGTTTTCTGACGATCTGATGGGTACTCGTATCATATTATTATTGTTATCATTCCCTTGGGTTCCGAATGGAACATAGGGCTTCAACAGCACATCTCAACTTTGTCCTGTTCTTTGTAGTCCTGTTTAGCTGCCTATATTATCACTCATAAGGCTTCACCTCCTTCTCACAGTCGGACGCATACGCCCAACTCATCTTTTCCCATTTGGGTTCCTCTCAAGCAATGGCCTGGCGAGAGATGTCGCTCAACGGTCTCCTTAATGTGTGTAGGTTGTACTCCATTTCCTCAGGGTATTTGTTGAGCAGTAGCTTCTTAGTTGGTTCATTTCTAGAGTTTATTGTTGCTCATTCTTTCCACTGGCCATCTGGCCTTCAGTATGGAGTCAGCGAAGTAGCCTACTGTTGATAAACGCCTACAGTAGCATATTGGAAATGTTTCTGGTGACGCGCACACCAAGTTTCTACATATAGATGAACTGACTTGACGATAACTTTGAAAATTCTAATCTTGTTCTTTATGTTGAGTGCAGCCAATTTTCAAACTGATTTCAGAGTGATGTAGACCTGCCTTGCCTATCCGATCTTGGTTAGTTTTGATATTCTTATGCGTTCCGACTACCTATAGTTGAAACTATGCTTTCTAGATAAGTGAAGGAATTGACCGCCTTCAAATTTATTCGGCTGACAATCACTGAATATTGTCATTGTTAGTTGATTATCTACATCACCTCTATCTTCCTCATTTTCTTTTGAAGTCCTATTCTCGTTGCTCACTTCTTCTGATAGCTTGTTGGTTTTCGCTTGTAAGTCTTCGAACTTATGTCATATAATGCACAAATCGTCCGGGAAATCAAGATCTTCTGCAGTCTTGTTATCGGTCCAGCGTATTCCTGTCTTTTCGCTCCCATGTTCGGTGTTCTGAACAATCCAGTTCACCACAATTTGGAATATCCTCAGTGATAGTAGATAGACTTGCCTTATTCCTGTTTTCACTTCAGAGGCTTCTCTGCGGTATCCGTTGTGGACCACTTGACATGTGCCACTGTCACACAGCTGTGAAATGAGTTTGATAAAGATTTGGGACAGTACACGCTGTAGTGTTGAAGTAGTTTGCAAATTTCTTCGCGGTGAACGCTGTAGAAAGCCTTTTGAAAGATGATGAAGCTGAGATGAAGGTCTGAACGCCATTCTATTTTCGATAGTCCAAAGAGTTGCAATTTGGTTCGCACATGGTAAGCTTTTCCAGAATCCAGGTTGTTCTAGGCAGGTTTCTGCATCCACTACATCTCTTAGTCTCTCCAGGATGAGGCGATTTAATAAGGAAGTCATAAAACGGGAGGTTAAACAAGAACAAACGGTGTTTCTGGTTCATTTTCTTATGCATCCATCCAGTCAAATGAATGAAGTCAGAGCTGGCGTTGACTTCTGCCGCACTGTAGAATATTTGGGGCAGACTGCAGATCACTGCCGCATGTTCTGCAGTGCGCCAGAAGAAAATGCTAGCTGGGGTAGTCAATCTGTCACCTTTTATGGCACACGCAGTGGACACAAACCAGTCTTCAAGTAAAATTCTGTCATTTCAAACATCCTATGATTTCCCAGAATATTAGGATCTCATCAGTATCTTTATTAGAGAGGAATTTCCTACGAGTTCAGCGTCGGTGGCACAGTGGTTAGGACTCTCGCCGACCATGCACATGGTCCGGGGTTCGAACCCCTGCCGGCGCACACCCGATATCTATGGTATGCCTGAATTTGGGCAACCGATATCCATGCTGAAAGTTCCACACTTGTACTGAAAATACGGTGTGGAAATCAAGCTGTAAATCCAAAAAAAAAAAAAATCCATTTTTAGAGGGAAACAGAAAACCAGCTTAAACACAAATCTCTATTCCTCGCAGAAGCTGGTTAATATGGGACATCTTATTGACTACCTAACCTAAATATACCCTAAGGTGATTATAAGTAATCGAATAAATTGATTGATTTATTCTCATCAGGGATATTTCGTTAGAAACATTTCATGTATTGTTCTCCGATATGGAACTACTTGAACTGTATGGTGGCACAGTGGTTAGGACTCTCGCCGACCATGCACATGGTCCGGGGTTCGATCCCCTGCCGACGCACACCCGATATCTATGGTCGGCCTGCAAAATTTGGGCTACCGATATCCATGCTGAAAATTCCATACGTGTACCAAAAGTACGGTGTGGAATCAAGCTGTAATCAAAAATATAAAATATAACTACGACTTATGGATGAAGTCGAAAACGCTTGGATATGACGTCATATTTACTTCATAAAACTGGACAGTTTCCATGACTTTTATAGGGTTACTTATTCAAGGAAGTCAAAGCAACTGCAGTTGACGAGCAAAAAGGTCTAATATTTGTACTGGTTTAGCAATTTATGAATATGTTAAGAAACCAGTGAGTCAGGTATTACACCAAGTGAACTTCCAGGTAGCGAATTCAACACTCTAATATGCAAACACAGAAAGTCCTCATGACAATCGGTTTACACTTATTCAACTCCTCTTATATATTGACTAGTATTCACTACCATGATTGTGACAACTCATCGCTTGTGTTATTATCTTCTTTCATGAAAAAAAAGTATATAGATCCGGTGGAACATATATGTTCCACTGGGAATAAAAAAGCCCTATAGGGCTTCAAGCTACAGGCTTGAAGTTTCGGTAACAGTGGTATTTATTCTTACGGGATGGGGTTGCTGGCTTCATGCCAAACCTCCTCTCTCTACCAGTCTTATTACTGGCTTGGTGGGAGGCAAAGGAGTGTGTCGATGGGGGATCGAACCCCGAACTACCTGCGTGATCAGCGAGTATTCTACCGCTGTGCCACCGACGCTTACAGTTATATGTTGACACTCAGTAATTCAGAGGTGACAGTGATGAACTACAAAGTGATGCTATTTCTTAGCTGCTTCATTCTCTAGCTTTACTAATCCTATTTTTACACCAGCTAACAATAGTTAAGTATGATTAACTTGATACAATGTTGGCTGTCAAAAGTTCCTAATTCCACTGGTTGATTTGCTCTTTTCAGAGTTTATAACCATCAGAAACCTGCTTGGGTATTTTTTACGAAGTGATCGAATTTATGGAGGAGTCGCGTCTGAAAGATATCGTAGTGCTGGCTGAGGATTCGAATGCACATGTCGGACGTCTATGCTCAGATCCAGAGTCATCTGGGTAGTCAGTGAACTTTACATGGTAGCAGGTCAGATAATGAGGACTGTCTTCTGCAGCTTTGCGCAGATCACAACCTATCTCTGGCCAGCACCAACTTCCGGTACAGCCATCGCCGTACGACTACCTACCTGACGTCCTCCCTCTGTCAGTCAAACCTGGATCCAGACTGATTATATTGCTATCAGTTCCGATAGTATGGATGCAACAGGACTGCTGCTTCTTCTGGAGCAAATGCCTGAACTCCGATCATGCTTTAGTGTATGCCAGATTCATCTTGCGACTTGTTGGTGTTCATAAACAGCATCCCTTACAGGATGTTGTGAGTGAACTAGTCGCACCGGCTATTCCTCCGAAGTACCAGACTGAGTTAAACTCAAGGCTAGCTAGCATCTCTACAAATAGCTCAAGTGAACATTGGATATATATGGAAGACGTTATGAAAACGGCGAGCAAGGCTGCTTGCGGCTTAAACCAATGCTCCTCTAAAAACTACTAGGTTTCTGAGAATTCCTTGCAACTTCTGGATGCGCACCTCTCCAACACTGTTTACATGACGACCATGAGGCATGGTCGCGGAATCTGTAGCTGCATCTGGCAATGGCAGGAAACCATTCCAGCTCGTTCAAGCCACCAGCAACAAGAAGCATCATGTCAGAGAGACGATATTTGAGGCAGACGACACGCTAATTACCAACCTGATAAGACGTCTCGAACGCTAGGCACAGCACTTCAAGGGGTGATTTAGCTTCCATTATGGATAAAATTTATTTTGATAAAGTCTCACAGAGTTGCACAGTAATATTTGCTGGTGATGGTTCGAGCACAATTTACTGGCACTCATAATCATATATTTTATCCACAATGGAATTATACTCTACCACAATGCCCAAGTTTTATTCTTACATCAGGGCGGTTAAGCTGGCCAACACCACCACTATTAACTACAGTGTTCCATGGTTAGTTTACACCAACCCACCAAACAAAGCGAAAGTGCGAAAGGAATTCCAGTTGGTGAAACGCTTTAGAGCATACTACCCAGACAATACATCTGCGTTTGTTTTTAAAGATGGTGGCGAGATTCCTGTCCGGAAGTTGACTAGTGTTCACGAAAGTATGGGAAATTTCGTCCCACATTGAAAAGGGCTTACGTAATAAGTGGGCCAGTTATAGGGGTATTGATTTGCTACAGTTGGTGTCTAAAATACTGACTGCTGTCTTACGTTGCAGGCTGTGCAAAACAGGCGAGGAACTGATTTGCCAAGAGCAGGCTGGGTTTCGTTCATGCAGTGGATGCATTGGTCATGTGTTCCCCCTTCGTCAGTTGCTAAAACACCGTCATACGTACTGCAGGTCAATAATCGTTGTGTTTCTTGATATTAGATATGTCTATGGTTCTTTGACAGAACTGCTCTCCGGAACTGTCTGTTACAGAAAGGTGTTACTGAGACATTTTTTAACATCCTCAAAGCCCTATAAAGAAGCATTTTAGCTGAAGTGAAGGTATACAACCAACTATCACCACTGTCCTCAACTAACAATGAGGTTAGACAGGCCTGTCCAATGCCATCATTTCTGTAAAGTACCGCTGCAAGCTTGGCTGGAGCCTGTACCTATACACACTCTTGCAACTGAACCTCTTGGAGTTATCGATAAGTTCATGTACCTAAGTAGTTGCTTTAAGGTGCGGCCGACGAAATTTTTAGCAATGCAGTGAAATCTAGGGTGGTGTACGTCAATTTGTGCCACCTCTGGTGCCGTCACATAGCTAGCCTGGCTGTCATAGTTTAGGTTTACAATGCTTCGGTGCTCTAAGTTGTACTGTACGCTTGCCAAACTTGACCTCTTCGATATGAGGGTGTGCGGCGACTCTGCCTATTCGATTATCACTGACTCTGTAGAATTGTTTTCACTCGATGGCATCATCGTGTAAGTAACTCTGAAGTCTGGCAACATGTACTTGGAGGTGGTGGAAGTGATCATTTATTGGTCGTAGTCATCTGAAAACACCAGCTTACACGGCTCAGACATGTGTTACGAATATCGTCCCAGGGGACACCTGTAGCTGTTCGACAGTCTTGGTACTGGATGGAAAAAGCGGGGAAGTGGCGCTGTGGGATGCAGGATATTTCTGTTAAGTTAGCATCAGTTGGTACATCACCACTCCCTAGTTAAGATCCAAGAGACAGTTGGAATCGGTGGTCAGAAACGTTGTCAGATATAGCCAAGAATTGCGATCAGTGGCGAACATGCTGCAAATTCCTTCTTTCTGAAAGTAGCATGCAGTGATGAGTGTTGCATCATCTTGACGAGTATGCTCGCTTTCTTTCTGGATGATATCCCTCATTCATTTTATCCCTATCTTTTGATATCCATAGTGTCCCACGTTTTTGTTTCAAATAACTGAAAATACATATACCCTGTCAAGAAATATGAAAAGAGTTTGTCACATATGTCCCAGAATCTGTTGAAGAGTGAAGACAAAGTCAAACTGACTTCATCTGGGCCTCAAGTCAGCCTACTTTTCAAAGTTTTGTTTCTCACGAACACCACTCAATCTATGCAGGATTAATAAACCTAGAATTGTAGATACTATGTTAACCAAGCTAATCCCCCCCCTCCCACGATTAACACAGGAAGACTTGTCTCCCGTTTTATAAACTTGAATATCCAATCATTTGTACAGGTCCAACGGGATTATTTCGGGTTCCAAAATATGACTCAATGTCTTAGTTAACCCAGTCGACAGCTCATCACCACCACCCTTAATCATACCTCCGGAATCATTCCACCAGGTCTGGTTTCACTCTAGACTACGGACACCTTTTGCTATACTCAGCTACAGTTGCAAGACTGATGTTTACATCCCACTGGATTTTAGACAGATTTACAGTAGCTATAAGCCAGCTAGATTACTCTTCAGAGTGCTATCCTTGACACATCCCAGTCTTCTATTGTGACAGTTGATTTGTGTTTTACAATCACTACTCATAATTGTTTTGGTAATACACCTACCACCGATGCCTTTTCAATTTTTTCCGCTCTTGTCACCCATCACTGTCTAAGGTAATTCGTTGGGGAGCCTTATGGGTGTTTAATCTATGTTGAATGAATGCCGAATTGCAGAAAAATTGTGAAATCACAAGGCATTCAGTAAACTATAGTCATTCTATTTGTCAATAATTAGCATAATGGCTTTACTAATTAATCCCGGTGTCCTGATTCTCACTGAAGAAGAACAACAACCACGATCTAGGATGTCAAGACTTCGAAAAAAGTAATACGCAAGAGTCTCAGGCAAGAGATTCGGCAGCTTACGCCCTTTTTTTGCTTTCACACATACCAGTAGTAGAAGTATTGATGCAATAAATTCGAATAGCACATCACATATCAGTGAGACTGATAACGCATATAAAGAGAAACTGTCTCGAGTTTGCCCGCAGAGAGATATCGATTTGTGATTCATTGAAAACCAGCCAGAGAGTACTGATCAGCTATCTGGTCCTAGTTTGGGACTCATAGGCAGTACGCATGCACCACCAAGGTTCGAACCCAGATCCTCCTGGCTACAAGGGAGGCTCGCAGACCATTCACTTACTGGGAACCCCCAAACTAACTCTTGAAAATTAATCGGATGCCTGCTATAGGACGAAGTTTACTGGAGCGAGTGAAGTGTCCACCCCGTCGGGAGTGAGGACATATACTCGCCCATGACATTCGCGCTAGAAGAAATCACAAATTGGTAGAAGTTAGGATTTATGGGTCATTAAGTTGCGCCTCAGTGGCTGAGCTTGCCATGTAACCGGAAGGTGCTAGGTTTCGACCTCAGTGGGTGCGTAGTGTCCAAACTAGGACTACAGACAGGAACAGCTGGGAAGTACTCGCTGGTTTCCCAATGGTTCTCTAATCGATTTCAGCTCGTGATCAAATCAGTAACCAATCAAATCCCTGCAAACCACCAACTGTTGGCGAAAAAAACTGTCACAAATGATAGCGCCGCAGAAGTAGCCTAAATTTTACTTGAATCGGACTAATTAAACATTTGACTAGATTTTTATAACAATCTCATCAATATTAACCAACTAACTAGCTAACTAACTAAATACATTTACTTTACACCACAGGTTTGGAAGTACAATGAAGGAGAAGTGACACATGTCGGCTTGGGGCATACCTCACCAATTACACGGTTACGTATATCCCCAGATCAGAAACATGTGATCACAGTCAGTGAAGATGGAGCAATTTATATCTGGGAAATGCCTCCTCCTCCGACGGCGACGACGACAACAACAACAACGACGGAGACAACAGCCGTCAGCTAGGCAGAGGCTTCGAAATTTCGCTCTTCATCATCATCGTCACTATCTTCACCACTGAACAGAAAAAAGAAATGTGAAAGCGACACACACACACACATGTAGGAAACAGAGGTATAACACCACGCAAGCTTATTAACAACACAACAACCTCCTCCCACCCGCGTCTCCCTTTTAGTCGATCTTTACATACACGCACACACACACTCACACACCGCGAAACAACTTATAGTTTACTCGATATTTATTCATATTTACGCTTGAAAATCGACAACAACAACACTACCCACCGATAACAGCAACAACAACAACAGCGAATATACGCATACGTATATAATATATGTATTACTTGTGAGTAACGAAAAAACACCATATGATGAATAAATAAATAAACTATATTCACTAAAAAATAGTTGTTTTTTTGAATATTTTTTAATTAATTAATTAATTAATTCACTCACTACTTTTTTGTTTTATTATTAAGTGAAGTAAAAGAATCAAACCAGGGACTAGAAATTAAGCCAGTTTCAAATATGCTATGATTCATTGGTGTATGTGAGTATGTGTCATGGTGTGACGATTTGAGAGATTTGAGCAGAGAGGAGGAGAGAAGGAGAACAATAATAATAGTAGTAGTATAAATATAAATGAGAGAATTCCACACACACACGCGCATTCAGAGAAATAAGTTAGTAAATATGATGGTCCAGCAGAGATTATCAAGACAGAAAGAAAAGACTGATTGATTTGTGAGCGACATCATCATCATCACACTGTTTCCTTGTTCCACTGCTACCTGTACTCAGACGACGGACAGTCCATTTCACTTCCGATGGTTCTTTATGAATGCGATCAATCCATTTGTTGACGAATCATGACTACTGATTGTCTCGTTTGATGTTAACTCAGGCTGAATTCGTTTGGCCAACACTTTACCCAACTCCACACTTTTGAGTTAGCAGCGAGAGAAAAGGAATAAAAAAAACACACAAAAAAATAGAAAGCGGAATTTGAGAAAAAATTTTTCGAATGTTAAAATTACTACTCCGTATAAAAATGAGTGAAACTATGGATGATAGGTGCTGTTATCAGGACTCTATTGTTTCTATTACACACAACTCACGCCAAAAGTTTCCGCGTTTCTACACCATGCGTAGCTAGCTAGACAAACTTTATCCTGAGAGTTCATATGATTTAACCACACCACTGTGATAACAATTTAATTTAGGCTTTTTGCTTGTTTCTAGAATAAGTTTTCCATTAGCTCACTTACAAGATGTGAGGAGTTAACTAAACAACATATTCGAAATATTGTCAAGCACTATCTTGTTCCCTATTGTCCAGTACTCCCAGGTGGTTTTCCAATGGTTCTCTAACCGATGTCAGCTTACGATGAAATCCTGTAACCAATCAAATCAAATCCCTGAAAAGAAACACTTGAATAAGAATTTGATGCTCACTAGTGACCAGCCCTATTCAAGTAGGTAGCAAATTAACCGGCTTATAGTGGAAAGTCGTGACCAGTGAGGACAAATAATCGCCACTGATGACATTGGCTAGTACTCGCACTATGTGGTGAATTGGCAAAAGTTGGAATTCACGGGTTGCCCACTGGATCTACGAGCTCGCTCGCCTTGTGACCAGAAGCTCCTGGGTTCGAACCCTGGCGGTGGTTGTGTACTGATGAAGAGTCCCCAATTAGGATAACAGAAACAGTCATGTAGTACTTCTAGGTTTTTCAATGGTTCTTCAACCGATGTCAGCTCACGATGAAATCCTGTAACAGAGCACTATCTTGTTACATTTCATAAGTAATGTGATTCAATGATTTGAACGCTTGACTTTTAGTCAGTTGACTTCAAGTTCGAATCCGTTCTGACCTAGTTTATCCTAGAAGACTGGGGTAGTACGGTCAGGCCTAACACACGCGCGCACAGATTGCTCATATCTTGGCACATGAAAAATTAAATCTGTGTAAATGAGATCTAAATAAGTGAAAAGTGATAAAGCTACACTCGTCAAATACTCTCTCGTCGATTGATATTAGCTGGTTGGAGGCAATCAATCTGCAGGAAGCTCAGTCGGACCTAGATCTCATGCTATTTGGCAGTCACCAGTTAGCTGGGCGTATCTGCAATCTTGAGGGAACTCGTGCCCCTTCTGAGATTCGAACCTGCATCACCAGTTGAGCGCTGCAGTCAGAGACGTTATGCCTAAGATATTCGGGCTCGCCATTGACCTCCTGCAGGACTCTATTGGATATCTTGATTAGACACACTAGTTAAAAACTAGTGTAACGTGGTTAGTTCCTGGTGTCGGTGCAGACTGAATTCTACGACTAAATTTCGCAACGTGACTACCAACACACTAGGTGGCTCGCAATCACAGTGCACTTTGAATTGTTGATGTTAGATGGGTGGAAACAATCAGTAAGAAACCTTGAGGATGTTGCCTAGTGAGGCAATGAAAGCTTTGCAACTAAACCACCACCCAGCTCAGAGAACACACCTACAACAAAATAAGTGAATGTTTTGAACAATCAATCTTCCTGCTACTCAATATAAAAACACACAAAATGCAACTACTATATTAAGGAAGTTGACTACATCAGTACTGCTGACGGCGAAAATTTGTATCTATGCACTCACTAGTATACTCTACGCACGGATATGAAACACGGTTATCCAAATGCAGAATGGTGTGCTATATATATCATGCTGGTAGAGATGTTTCTCGGTGAGAACATAAAGACAGTGTTAACCACTAATCAGCCTTATATATACCTTTGCAATATTTTGTTACTGTGACCCAGGTATCTAGCCTGCTATATGCTCTGTTCTCGTGACTTTTTGCTGCCAGATATGGCCAGCGGCGATTGGTTAGTGGTGTGACCTAGCTGTTGTACGCAAAGTTTGAAATGGAAATGTTATATGTTATGCACTAAGCCCTGACAATGTTTATCCCCTTCCACATTGTTTAGCTTATCAATCGTAGATTTGTTGCCCCGCATGCACCAGGCTTTGGACTAGATGCCTATATGTTGGCCTAGCGGACTTGCGCCCCAGCAGCCTTGAAATTGAGATAGTTGGTTAGTAGTCACGATAACACAAAACTTTACAAGCATGTTCTTCTATATATCCCTAGTTTCAGTGTACTGTGTATGTTTCTGAAAGCTGGACTCTTATTGGTTGCTACATCTTTAACTTATCTGTGAATTTAGTGTTTTACAGATTCTACCATGGGTTGACATCAGTCAGAGAACGATTGAACTTAGAGTACTGCACAGTTAGGACTCTTCGGCGGTGACTGTGAATGGTCTACGAGCTTGCCTTGTAATCTGAAGGTCCTGGGTACGAACTCTAGTGGGTGTGTACTGTCGAAGAGTCCCCCGAAACTAGTACGAAACAGCTGTACAGCACACGATGGCTGGTTTTCAACGGTTCCCTAAGTGATATCAATCCGCGGTCAAACTTGCAACCAATGAAATCCCTGCAAACAAAAACACTTGATAATTGAGTGTTCTGCACCCATGTCAAAGTACTTTGACTATTGTTCGAGGCAGTAAAACCTCTCTTGTCAACTGCCTGTCTTCTCTTCGCGTATTCGTAGTATGATCAAGGTTGAAACTGAGATTAGGCCAGTTTACACACATGAGCATAAGATCCATTTGGATCGCATTCTGCTAGGAGACGTATTTTATGCCCACACACACACCGCATAAAATCAAAATTTTCGAAATTGCTGAACTTACCCCCATTGATCAAATGAATTGATATTCCATATAATTCCTTGTACAAAGATTTTATGCTCGTACATAGCAATCAATGCACCCAATAATTCAGGTGTTAATTTACTAAATACAATAGAATTCGATGGACGATTTCCTTTGAAACTTTTATGCACTGAAAGTGATTCAAGTTTATCACCAGTAACACCAGCAGCGAATAATTCTTTATGCACCTCCTCTTTAGTTTTACCAGCCATTAAAGCTTCAGTTTGTGCCAAAAAGTTTGATAACAGTATCTAAGGATAAATGGAATATTGAAAAGAAGAAGAAAAAATTATTTTTTTTTAAATATTGCAATGATACTCAGATTTCAGTTACGGAGAGACAATGTTAACCAGTCTAACTGAGTTTCAACATAGACCTGTGCACAGAAGTGCACCAACAGTTCAAGTTGCCGCACACAAATGGGGAGGCCAAAAGACAGAAAAAAGAGATTCAGAAGAACGATGTTCAGCAGAAATGTGAAGGAGAAATAACAGTAACATGGAAAAACAATATATGGAGATCATAGAGTGTGAATGCATCTCTGTGTCATTGAGAATGATTTCCAGCCATGTCGACAATAGCCTCCAGGCATTGGTTTTTAGCACCCCGAGGAACCCAACCAGGAAGTCTACACACGCCTACGTGGCTGACTCAATCTCATTGCTAAACACTTCTTGTATTTATGGAAGGTTATGGTCTGACCATTCTTAACTCTTTTCCAACCTAATTCTGTGTAGGTCATTTAATTGAATTGTAGATTTCCCCGTCGATTGATTGGACCGAAGTGCTCGGTCTCAGGTTGACATGTCGGCTTCTTGTGCACATGCTTCGACAACGTCTGGGCATGTTAATTAGAATTTAATTGGTGGATGGTGACTAGCAGTGGAATCCAGGATGCGCATTTCGTCCCATTTGGGAACATCATCACTCACTGGGGAATGCAGTCACATCCAGATGACGAATCCCAAATAGGATGAAATCCGCATCCTGGATTCCACTGCTAGTCACCAGATGTCTACGATCTCTTTCTCGCGTTAGGTGGTATAATAAGGTAAGTAATGTTGACGTTAGGCGTAGAGTGTTGGGCAAAGAGGGAAAATCACTCGAAGAGGCTATGAAGTTACATAGATTGAGATGGTTAGGTCACGTGCTGCGCATGCCTAGCCATCGTCTCCCCCGACGGGCATTACTAGCTGATATAGGTGCAGGTTGGAAAAGAGTAAGTGGTGGCCAAACAAAAACATGGCATCAATCCATGAAATCCCTGACAGTTAAACTGGGTCAGGTAGGGAGATGCAGACTTCCGGGTTGGGGCTCTCGGGACTCTAAGAATCAATGGCTGGAGACAGTAGGTGACATGGCTCAAAATCGTTGTCAATGGCGCAGATGTATTCAGTCTCCTTAACTTTCATGTTCCTTTCTACCATTACTCATTCTGTTTCACTCTTATACTTATCTAAATTCTATTGATTTTTCTCTCATTTTCCTGTCTACCTTTGTGTGCTATTTGGAACGTGGCAACTCGAACTGCTGCACTTCAGTGCCAAGTTCTATGTTGAATCCAGCAGCAGCAGCAGCACCATCCACCAATTTAATTCTATGTCAATTAATAAAGCTGAAAAAGAAAGGCAAACGCTATCCCTTTGAATTCCACATATTCACAACGGCACAATATGCGCTATTGATATTAATATTGTTTGGAATTCCGCATTGATTGGTATATCAGATCATAGAACGGAGGCTTTTATGACGCCTTGGGGTTACCTTGGTACTTTTTCGTTGACGATGTGGTTAAGAGTTCCACTTCAGCTCGATGTATTACCAGCATCCCCCCGATGTGTGATGATGTTTCCACTGAGTGTCAAAACTACTCAGACTAATGAGACGACAGTCTTAATTTAATAGTTTGGGGAGTATTGAAGGTAGTGTATATGAACAACAACAGTTAATGTATGTTAGCGCAGTATATATATCATAGTACTTGTGTTTTCCCCAATAATAATGAGAAAGCATTGCATTTAGGGAAAATTACGACTGACTGACTGGTTTCTACGTAGAACTTTGCATAGATGTGTACCACCAATGGCCCTTTCCCAACCTGATCAGTCCTCTGTCAGCTAACATTGCCCGTCGAGGAAGGCGATGACTAGGCATACGTAACACATGTCCTAACCATCTCAGTCGATGTAATTTCACAGCCTCATCGATTGATTTTCCCTCCTTACCTAGCACTCGACCGACGCCTAAGCTCAATATTGCTCACCTTATTATACCACTTCACACGGGAGATAGAACGCAGGCACCTGTGATCAAAGACAGCTAGCCAGGCTTTTCATGTCTTCCACTCTCAATGGCCAGGTCTCACAGATAGCCATATGGAGGACGGAGCGGACTGCTGAGCAGTACACACGCCCTTTGGTCATCAGTCAGCCGGATATCACGTCTACGCCAGAGACGTCGTAAACTGGCAGATGCGAAACTAGCCTTCTGTATCCGTACTCAGCTGAGATTTCGTCAGCGATCAACCCGTCGAGGCTGATGCAACTTCCCAAATAAGTGAAGTGGTCAAAACGGTCTACCACTTCACTCCTTATTTCTAAGCTAGGAGTCAATGCAGTCCAGTCCTGTAGCTTCATCTTACATTTGGCGGGAGCGAATCGCATGCCAATGATTCGCAGATTGCAGCTCAATGGGTTCAGAAGACTGCATTTTCTCAACGTCCTTATCTAGGAGGGAGGACTATATCACCTGCACATTCTAAGTCAACGACATTATTCCCTGGTAACAAGTCAATCCCTGAATCGCTGAAGTCACTTAGGGTTAAGTCCATTAGTACATCTATGATGAAATTAAATAGAAAAGTGAACAGTGGGCATCCCTGACGGACACCACTAGTTGTCATCACTTCAGATGACAACTTGCCGCAAGCTCTCACCTGGCTGCATGAGTTCGAGTACAGTGCCTTTATCAGTGTAATGTATTTTCTCGGAATTCCCTTCACAGCCAAACATCGCCATAGTACATCTCGGTCGACGAAATAGAATGCCGCTTTTAGGTCAAACATCCGCAAATGCCATCCTCGAGAAGTTGCCGTTCCCAATCAGCACCTGCCCGCCAAAAATTCATTAGTGTTCGAACTCTAAATCTTCGAGACGGTAGAAAACCAGTTTCCTGAGGAAAGAGACCTGCGCCATATGCTTCATAACCCCAAGTAGACGCCAAAATCTTCCGTCTCGCACAATATGATGTCCTCAAGCGTCGTCTTGGTTGTGCCACTGCTTTTCATGCACTGATGGGCAGAAAGTCACGAGCAACAACATGGAACTTTAATATCTAAGCTATATGCAGCTAAGTCATCAAACACCTCAAAATCCTTCGAAGTCTAGACACCTTTGTATATTAAAGGCTACAGAGCAGGACACAGAAGGTGGATAGAAGGACTGATTAACGGCAGACGTGGTAGGTAGTGTGATGTATAATGTTAAAGTTGGTAGAGAGACGTGGACCACGATAAAAATACAACAGCCAGCGGCTTCCCACTAGATGTACCCCTGGATACATTCGAAAAACTGCTCGCAAAAGAAGTATATCACGTGGTAATTATTCACTGCCTCGATGCTGGTCACAACCAGGTGTAGGAAAAAGACGGTGCGGTTCCACGTTGACCCTGAGAAATACATCTCTTCTAAAGGGGGAGGTGATATGTGGATCGATAGCTTGTCTAGATTAATGGACCAATCAGGACCAATCTCATAAAGTAGCCAGTTAGACAGACAACCACGTTTACGTCATCTACTCTTGAAACTCCACTTCCAGTCATTTATAAAATAGCACAAACAAAAAAAGAAAAATATGATTCATATGGTTATGGCAACTTTATATACCAACCTCATGATGTAATCCTTTCTGTACTGGATTATGCGTATGAATTGGTATCAAAAAGTCACAAGGGATAATTCGAGTGCCTTGATGAATAAGTTGATAGAATGCATGCTGACCATTTGTTCCAGGTTCACCCCACACAATAGGTCCAGTGGCATAATCAACTTCTTTAGAATCTCGTGTAACAAATTTTCCATTCGACTCCATATCACCTTGTTGAAAATATGCAGGAAAACGTGACATATACTGATCATAGGGTAGAATTGCTTGAGTCTCTGCACCATATATATTAATGTAGAGAACGCCTAATACAGCTAGAATGACAGGAATCTGAAATAAAGAAAAAATAAGAAAATAATTAATAAAAAAATAAAAATTATACTGCCTTTGTGGAATAAAATAGTGGAAAAATAAAAAGTAGCTAGACGCTATGCGACTTCTCTGACATTTAGAAACAGTATAGCCGGACTTTTTCGTTATTATTCACTTGGGTTCCGAGTTGAACATCAAGCTTCGACACCACATCTCCATTTAACTACCCTGTTCTCTGCTGACGTGTCTTTTACAATTGACCTGAAGAGTGACCATCAACTTTCGTTTCCTCCGCATTGAATGTCATCATCATCGGACAACGCCCACCCAATTCGTCGTTTCCCAAGTGGAGTTCCACTAGAGGGTCTCTCTCTCTCTAGAGACTATAAAATGTCACTCAACGATCTTCGTAGCGTGCGTCCAATCCAGTTCCATTTGCCATTGCCTCTTCGCGAATTGGGCAACAGGTTCTTGGTTGGTTCCTTGATGCTAATGCTTCCCGGCTGGCGACGTACTAAACTCAGTATTCACAGTGAGTGAAGGAACCTATTGATTAAAGCTTGCGGAATGTTGTAAATCCTTCAGATATAACGTTCCATCCACGTCTCTAAGTTCACTGACTTGAAAATCCGAAACTTGTTTCTAAGGGGCTGAGTGCAGTAGATTTACAACACTGATTTCAAAGTAATGAACGTTTGTCTTGCTTTGCCCGCCTTCGACATCCTTACCCGTGCCGACTGCCTGTACTTGAAACAATGACGCCTAGATAATAAATGAGAGAAGTGACCTCCTGCAATATTTTGGTGATACTGCCACCTGACTATCTAAACTTCAGTAGGTTGGAGCGAGCGAGACTTGAACTCCTGACGCATCTACTGGTTGGAAGTCAGTCACCTGTTGTTATATATGAGTGACTGACTGGTTTCAACACAGAGCTTTGTAAAGAAGTGCAAAAGTTCGACTTGCCACACCATAAAGCACACAAACGAAGGTAAGAGAAAAAAAGATGATTCCGAAGAACGACAATATCCAGAAATGTGAAGAAGAAAGAATAAGAACATGGAAAAACAATAAGGTTACATGAATATGGGAAATCTCATTGAGAATGATTATGAGCCAAATATCTGTACCCATTGGCTTTTAGTATCTCGAGGACCTCCCTACATGGCTGACTCAAACTAACTGTTAAAGATTTCATGGACTGCTGTCATCTTTTGGTTTGCCCATCATTAGCTCTTTTACAACCACATTCTGCTTATGTCAGTTAACATTTTCTGTCGAGGAAGACGATGGGGCTAAGCATCCATATAACACATGTCCTAGCCATCTCAATCGATGTAGCTTCACAACCTGGTCGATTGACTTTCCCTCCTTACCTATAACTCGATGCCTTACCTTCATACTACTCAGTCTATTGTACCGCGTGACACGGTAGACAGAACTCAGACACCTATGATCAAAGACCACTAGCCTTTCATATCCTTCACAACCATAAAGGAGGACGAAGCGAACTGCTGAGCCGTACACACGTCTCTTGACCAACAACTAGCCGGATATCACGTCTACGTTATCGATGAATTAATTAAAAGAAATCCCACACGAATCTTTTGTATCCGGGCTGAGATTTCGTCAGTAGTTAGTCGGTTGTAGGCTCTGCCACTTCACTTCACTCTCTATCTTTAAGTTAAGAGAGTCGGTGTAGTCCAGTGGAGTCCTGTAACATCATAGTCTTACATTCGAACAGGAGCAAATCGCATGCCCAAACATTTGTGGACTGTTGGTCAACAGAGTGAAGGTCTAAGGAACACTGATTTCATACCTTATCACGTACATTCATATGAACTGTGATCAAGATTTGACCGAATAGTTAGTTGCAAAATAATTGACGGCGCCGAGTGAGAAGTAGACATTTGTAAAAAAATAAAGAAATTATATTTGTAAAATCTGGAATTAATCATTTTAATTTCGCTGAGATTTTACAAATATTTTATTGTTTTTTTATCACGTACATGTTACATAATTTTACGTGTTTCAATGACCATTAAACACCGCCTAGTCATGAGTCTCTTTGGTAAGTGTGAATAGAACGATGGACAACTAAATACCTGGGGGTCATACAACAACAACAACAAGAGTAGCTTGGAAAAGTAGCTTTCATCATTAAGACACCATTATGTGTTTTTGTTAAAACTCTGGACGAAGAAACAGAACATTCACTAACTTAGTATTATATATATATATATGTATTATACACGTCAAGAATGTGTAACAACTATAAGGCTGCCAAATATTTGCAATCAGTTGACCCATTTACATATTATACACACAAATATTTTACATTTTAACATAAACACTTTGTATAACAGTGTAATTAATGAATGATGATGACTGGAATGTAACAAGTAAACTGATAATAATGCAAACGCAAAAAAAATACAGCGAAATTGTAACACAATGACTACACGGCTATATATAATAAGGATTAAATGAAATAAAGAATACACACTAATAATTCACAGAGTGAATTATACAATAATAATACTAAGAATAATAATTTCCAACAATTAGAGAACCAGCCAGGTAGTACTGCATGGCAGTTTCATCCTGGCACTTGAGACTCTTCATCAGTATGCACTCACCACCACCAAGGCTCGAACTCAGGAGCCTCTGGTTGCAAGGCGAGCGAGCGAGCGAGCACGTAGGCTATTAGGCCACTGGGACCCAATGAATTCTAACTCCTGCCAATTCACGACACAGCGTGAAGACTAGCCAATGCCATCGGTGGCGAGTATTTGATCCCAATCCCGAATACACCCAGTAGAACCCACTAGCAGGTTGGGTGTAAGGACAAATACTCACCGATGACATGGGTTAGTATTCGGAATATGTCGTGAACTGGCAGCGGTTGGAATTTATAGGCTGGCCACTACTGGATTGGGTCCCAGTGGCCCGCTCACCTTGCTAATTTTCTCGCTGGCACAACGGTAGAATGCTTGACAACCACTCAGGTGGTCTGGGGTTCGATCACCGGTCGATGCACTCCTTTACCTTCCTTCCCTAAACCAGTAATAAGACTGGTAAAGAGGGGAGGTTGGGAATGAGGTTAGCAACCGCATCCCGTAAAAATAAATACCACTGCTATCGAAACTTGAAAGCTCCGGCTTGAAGCCCTATGTTCCACTGGGAACGTAAAGGAATAAAAACAAATTCTCTCTATACATTTGATCTTCAATATTGGAGCCGGAGAAGGCGGGTGCTGAGAGAAGTCTGCAGTAGCCTGTTGGAAGCGCTTTTCATGACACATACGCCAAGTTTCTGACACGTACAAAAGCACTAACAGACTTAACATTGGTGGTGAATACCCGAATCTTGTTCTTTATGCTGTATAGATAAAATTTCAAAATTGATTTCAGAGTAGTGAAGGTATACGCCTAGCCTTTTCAATCCACCCTGGTTTAAACATCCTCATCCATTACACCTTCGTTTTATTTGCATTCACTTCAAGTCCTGTATACTTTGCCAACCTCTTCTGACAACCTGCTGGTTTTCGCCTATAAATCTTCGAGTTTACGTGACATCAGGCATTAGTCCAACGTATTTCTGTCTCCTGGCCACTCACCACCACCATCACCACAGCGTGCCAGCCAGATAATCCAGTCCACCGCAATCAGGAATTTCATCGTGCGTGATGGTGGTCAGCCGCCTTGCCTTGCTCTTGGTATTCACCTCTCGAAGTTGGGAATGGTATTGTGATTTAACAAGATACAAGAAAAGTGTATTGTAAAAACACATTAAACTGACAATTGAAACTTACATTTTTATGCAACGGCGTTTCTTTAAAATGTTTATCCATTGCATGTGCACCTTCCAACAATTTAATGAAATTGTCCATGCCTTAACGGAAAGAAAGGAATCAATCAAAGTGAGAGAAAATACTTGTGTCAAAATAGAAGATATCTACAAAAAGTCAACAAACAGAGAACTTAACATAGGCAGAATAAAATCGATATGAAAGTTAACTGGGAATGCATTTCCCTAATTACTTCGTCTATAACCATCTTACGATCAGATATTCACTACTGACTGACTGGTGCTGAACATAGAACTTAGCACAAATGTGCACCGGCAGTACGAGTTGCCACACACCGGTAGACAAAAGAGAAGAAAGAAGAGATTCAAAAGAACACTGATAAGCAGAAATGTGAGAGAGAAAACACACGAAAAACACGAAAACACAATAGCGTTTTATCGGATAAAGGAGATCACAGAGAGTGAATACATCTGCACTGCCATTGAGTACGATTTTGAGCCATATCACCAACAGTTTCCAGCTGTCGGTTCTTGGAATCCCGAGGACGCCAATCAATGAGGAAGTCTACACCTCCCTACATGACTGACGCCGACCAAGTGTTAAAGATTTTTTATCAAGTGATTTCAAGTCTTGGTTTGAACAGCTGATCCTGTGTCAGCTAACATTTCTCGTTGAGGAAGACAATGGCGTAGCATGCGCATCACATGTCCTAGCCATCTCAGTCAATGTAGCCTCACAACCTCATCGATTTATTTTCCCTCCTTACTTAACACTCAACGCCGAACAGACTGACTACTGCTGAATTCAAAGTAAAACGGTTTGACCAACAAAGGAGAGAAGTTATCTACATATCTTGGAGTGACCTAATGAGATGGCAAGCAGACAGATTGGTGTATCTTAGTCTGAACAAACAAAGATCGCGGAAAGTGAATCCACGTTTTTAAATGTAAGCATTGGTTTCTTATTTAGAAATGTATCACTAGTATAAACTATCTGTTATCTGTGTGATTACATCGATCTAAAAAGTATGAACATTGGATTGCCAACAAACTATTTAAAGCAGCTATTATTGAGGTGCACGCTTAATGTGCAATTTAGGTTTATTTAAACACAGAAGACTTGATACAATATGGCACCAAGAAGATGCGCCACACAATAATAATAAAACAACATAGATTTAAAGTAAAAAAATATGGATGGAGAACGGAAAAAAAACTTCATCTGCAAGGAAAACAGTCATGTTTAACAAGTTCAAACAGTATTCGTTAACTATTATCAGGAAGGGAAGAAAGAAGGAATATGCAACACGTTCGCCATTGATTACGATTCTTGGTCATATCCGATAACGTTTCGAGCCATCGATTCGAACTATCTAGCGGACCCCAACCAGGGAGTCGTGACGCACCAACCAATGCTAATCTAGCACAAAAATCCTTCATCCCACGACACCACGTCAGGGACTGACTACCCCTCCGCCTTTTCCATCCCATTTCAGGGCTAGCGAACAGGGTCCTGTACGGAAGTTTCTGGGATGACATTCGCAGCACATATCCAAGCCACCGGAGCCGGTGTTTCCAGATGACGACACTCAATGAATGGTGATCTCCACTGTGCTCAAACACACGCCGCCGAACCTCAGAATTACTCACGCGATGATGCCATCGAACGCAAGCAATCCTGCGGAGACAGCGATGATCGAACACGCAGAGTCGCCGCACATCCTCAGCTCGGAGAGGCCAGGTCTCACAGGCGTAGAACAAGACAGCCCGCACCGAAGCATTGTATACCCGACCTTTGACAGCCAGGCTAACGTCGCGACGGAGCCAGAGGTGGCTGAAGTTGATGTATACCGCCCTAGCCTTCATGATACTGTTGGAAATCTTATCCGTCATTTCGTAGTTTCTCTACAATCACTTTACAACTAGTATGGCTCACAATAATAAAATAAAAGGCATGGCAATTACTCCGTTATATAAAACAATCGTACATAATGATGACCAATCATATTTAAAAAGGTCAAGTAGCCGATAGTAGGCGAAGATTGAAGTCTATTGTTTTTTGTACACAGTTTATGATTTATGTGATCAATCCAAAGCGCTTCCATCACCTTTAATAACCAACCTTGAATTAGAGTTATGTGAAGAAAAAATTGATTCTGTGGCCTGACATTAATAAGTGCTTTGCAATGGATGATGATGGATTTCTATTCAGATTAATTGCATTGCGATTTTCTAGGTGTCTTAATAACCATTTTGGAACATGTTCTTTTCGATAACACTGGGACATTCTATTGCTTCTACCTATATAAGTGTCCCCACAACTGCAGGTGAACTTGTAGATACAGTTCGAAGTAGTCTACAGAATTTCGTCCTTTAATCCTAGGTACGGGGGGCAAAAATGTTCGAGATGTGAGGGAAAGAGATGAGGCGTAGAATGTGCGCTTGATATCTGACCGAAGTCTTTGAGCTGTCAACTGCATAATTTGATCACCCTTGAATGGTAGGTTAATAAAGATAACTTTCTTTGGTACAGAAGCTGTCTTTTCAAGATGTGGTCTATGTTTACTGTGACAATTGATAAAGTTTTCTGGATAACCACTAGCCAATAAAACTAAATGTATGTGTCGAAGCTCATCTATCAAATGTGTCACTAGTGCATATTTTGCCAGCCCTTGAAAACAAACATTTCACTAGGGAGCGTTTATACTGGATAGGAACAAAACTGGTGAATTGAAGATATTGTCCACTGCATGTCTGCTTACGAACGCCTAATCGTTCCACCGTCTTTCCTAGTCATTGAAATATCCAAGAAACCGAGTTTGTTATTCGAATCGAATTAGGAAGTCACTCGGATATTTGGACGAATATGAATAAACAGAGTAATCAAGTTTTCAATAGACTTATTATTAATACTACCAATAATGAGAGTATCACCCACATAACGTTTATGCTCTATGCATAAATTTGCCTAGCATACCTCGCATTTGTTTTTCCAATTTCGACATGAATATATCTGCTAACAGGGGCCCCCATCAATTTGTTTGTATACCTTTTCTTGGAATGTGAATCGGACATTTTCTGTACATGTTAAGATAATGTCTCTAATGTAATTTCTTCTCAATAATTTAATAATTCCCATTGTAGTATTAAGAAAACAATATTCAGCGAAGAGACTCTTGTCAACAAAGAATTTATTTTCAAGCTGTTCAATCACATACATATATATGGTTTTTAAGAAATCATATCATGTGAGGGAATTAGATCAAAAGTGTAAACACATGAAATGATAATAATGGTATGAAATGCAATTGAATTAAATTAATTTTGATTGCATTTCATACTACCACTATTATTATTTCATGTGTTCACAGTTTTGACCTAATTCCCTGACCGGATATAATTTCTTGAAAACCATGTATAAACACGACTACACAGCTTGATAATATATTCGTTGAAAAGAGTTCTCTTCGCTGAATATTGTTCTAATTAATGTAAGTGACAAGAATGAGTAATTGTATCCCATTGCTTGTAGTTTAATCACAAATGAACCATGCTAGTTGTAAAGCGATTAATTGCAGAGAAACTACGAAATGAAGATATCATCTCAGGGAATTTGTCGTCTAAATGCCTTATTCATATTAATTATCTTTATTCTCATCATATGTGTATTTTGACTGAGCAATTTCTATTCTAGTGCCATTTAATGCCTTTTTCCGTAATATCAATACGACTGCTGTACAGCTGGTTGAAAATGAAGCCGCCTTTGAAGAGGAGTAGTACTTCTTCGGCCAAAAAAAAGAAAAATAACTGTGTTTCTCCTTACGAATGTGAGAACTAACGAAACGGCAGTCTTGACAATTTTAGCCCATAAATCCCTTAAGCTCCTACACTTATTTACACTTTTTAAGAAATTAGGAATGAGAATTATTTAAATAAGTGAGTGAATGAATTAATAAACCACCACCCCCACACCCAAAAAAGACCATTCATTACACATACTGATCGATTTTTTCAGTCCGTCACGTGATTTATTTCAACTGAAGTACATCAGTGCAATAGAGAATGGCAGAAATGGATTTTCTGCTTAAGTACATTGCGCAGTAGCTTAAAAAAGTTGTAATTTTGTGAAATAGTAGAATTTTATTCACTTACAACACATATGTGGTGGATGGTATATGCTGGTCAACAATCCTTCATCAATATCAAAATGTTACACATGTTTATAAATTTTCCTGATTTCAGTGGTGAAGGCGTTGACAAGTTACCATGGAACAGTCCCGTCGACTTAGAGTATGCGGATAATACAGTCCTCTCCTAGGTGAAGACGCTGACAAAACGCCGAGTCTTCATAACACCCTGACTAGAAATGCACGCCCCTGTCAAATGTAAGATGATACTGCAGGATTGGACTATACTGACTCCTGGCTTAAAGATAGGAAGTGATTTGATTGAGCATATTGACTACTCCGCTTACTTAAGAAGTTGCATCAGCCCCAACAGACTGATTGCTAACGAAATCTCAACACGGCTACAAAATGCTCGAGTACCGTTTGCCAAGTTATGTCACCTCTGGTGTAGACGTGATATCCTGATATCGATCAGAGGAAGTGTGTACTGCTCAGAAGTTCACTTTGTTATTCTTTACGGGTGTGAGACATGGCCACTGAAAGCAGATGTGAAGGAGTTGTTTGCGACCTATTTCCCATTGTGGTGAGAGCTGGCTACTAGCCAAAGTTGGTAGACAGTAATTGACGTCAATGTTTATGTCCCCAATATTGGTGGTGAGAAAATGATGAGAACAAAGGCTTTGCGTAGGTGGACACAGTTAGCATATGGGTGATCTGACACAGCCACAAAGAGATGCAAGGTTAACTTTCTGTGAGAAACAACCAATCAAAAGACTGTATTTTCTACTAACAATAATCTACAATAATGTACATTGAAATCTATAAATATGTGTTGATTTTCCTTAATAAACCATCTGTTGCCTGCCCTTGTCTTCTGTTGTTACAACATGTTAAATGGCATGATATGGCGAGTACAATCGAGGTTATGCCTAATAGTGCTAGGTAAAGAGTAGAAGTCAATCGGCAAAGAATGTGAAGCTACATCGACGAGATGTCAACGACACACGTGTCACGCATTTCGAGTTACCGCCTTTCTCCACTATCAATATTAAGAGAAGAGTTAGGGGTGGCAACCCCAAAACATGGCATTATTCGATGAAGTCTTTAACAACAGTTGATTTCAGACACACAGGGCGGAGGCGACTGTCTGGTTGGGGTCTTCGTGATTTTAGAAATCAATGGCTGGAGAGTGTTAGGCTGGTGGCATAGAACCACTCTCAATAGCGCAAATGCATTCGTTGTCTGTGATCTCTCAAGATCTATCAAAATTTTGACGTTTTTCCATGTTACCCCTCTCCTTCTCCCGTACATTTCTCCCCATTTGTATCTCTTCTTTCTCTCTTTGTGCGCTACATGGAGTGTGGCGACTTGAGCTACCGCAGTTGTATGCAAAGTCCTATGCTGAAACTCAGTCAAACAGTCAGTCATTCTACTGATTGACTAAGCAATCAGAATCATTTGTTCGGACAAAATCTATAAAGTATAGGTGAAATAACAGTTGTTTTTTTTATTCCTGTCAGTTCCCAGCGGAACATAGGGCTTCAGCAGCAGTGGTGTTTATTTTCAAGGGATGGGATTGCTGGCCGCATGTCCAGCTTTCCCTCTTTACCAGTCTTATTGCTGACTTAGCGAGGTAAAGGAGTGCTTCTGCCGGGAATCGAACCCCGAAATAAGAGTTGAGAAGCACCAAATAAAACTTTTTTGAAAAGGGAACGACGAAATCAGCTGTTTAGTGGCGTCTATAATTAAAAACTGTTCAATTTTTGATCGAAAATCTTCTACAACCCTCACAGGCTCTCCTAGAATTTACCGAACCTGCTGATGAAATAAATTATTAAAGTGTATAATACACTAATCATAGGTTGGGGCCATTAGTGGTATGTTCTGGAAGTGAAATATGTAGCTGCTATACTTTATTTAGGCTCGTGTGACATTTACCAACTTAAACAATCTCTGGCCTATACCTGATACCCAGCTATCGATTAAAGAATGTGTGTACTGCGATCAAACTCACTCTGTCCTTCTTTATGGGGCTGTGAAACATGGTCATTGAAGGTGAAAGATTTGAAAAGGTTAGCTAGGTGTCTTTGATCGTAGAAGTCTCCATTCAATCTTTTGCGCTATATGATATAATAGGAGGGGTAATATCGAGGTTAGGCATCGAGTATTAAGTAAGGAGGAAAAATCAATCGACCAGGTTGTGAAGCTACATCGAGTGAGACGGCTAGGACATGTGTTACTCATTCCCGGTCATTAACTTCCTCGACGGAAGGTGTTAGCTGACGCAAGATGAGGTTGGAAAAGAGCTAGTGGTGGTCAAACGAAAACTATCGAAATTTTTAGTTTGAGCAAGTCACGTAGGAAAGTGTTGTCTTACTGGCTGGGGTCATCAGGATACTGAGAATCAATGGCTCGAAATCACTGTCAGTGGCGCAGATGCATTAACTCCTTGCGATCTGTTCTATTCCTTTTTCCCCCACATTTCTGCTTACTATTGTTCTTTCGCATGCCTTTTTTCTCCCATCATGTGGTACATGGAGTGTGGCAGCTCGAACTGCCGGTGCACATTTGTGCACTTCATGAACCTGACAAGAAATTCCTAACACAAATACATATTATCATCAAGTATAGGTTTGCAGGAATTTGATTGGTTATAGGTTTGAAGTCGTAATCAGTAGGGAACCACCAAGTCTGTTAAGAGGAAAGTTACCCGTTCATAACATCGGCTGGAGGTTGCGTTATATACCTATATATGTCACGAATTTGCAGAATTTGGAATTTCTGGGCCATGAGATTGGCTTGTCCCAGTGACTGAATGGTCTAAAAGATAGGCTTGTAACCGGAAGCTGCCGGGTTTGAACCCCAGTGGAAGCGTACTGTGAGTAGTCCTAAACTGGGACAAAACAGCAGTCCCAATACTCCCTGACTGGTCTTCCAATGGTTCTCTACTATCGTGATTACACCTTTAAAGAAATACACATATATAAAAAAGAAATAACACCATGTAACTCACCTACGTAAAGTGCTATTGATAGACCGATTGCTGACCATAAGGAGTAACGACCGCCAACCCACTGTGATCAAAAGTAATTAATCAACACAGAAAAATTCGAAATTATTGCTTGTTTTTATTAAATTTTGTGGAAAAATACAATAACGTAATAATTGAAACAGGTAGTATTTGAAAAACAGGGAGGGTTATGCTCATAACTAAAGACATCTTACTTTTGGTGACAAAAGTACCCACTAACTATAGGATACCGGGATAATCAAGACAATAGCGCTCCCAGACACAGTCTAACGCTAGTTATTAAAGAGCTTCTTATATTTTTACACGCATCTGTGGGAGGAGTTACATTGGGAGAACAGAAAGAAGGGTATACCTCAGATTCTATGAATATATACCAAAACGTTTACGTCTCAAGCGGAAAAGTGCTTTAAACAGTACTATTACCAGACATTTTGTTTTTACGGCTTATTAGGTGGACAGTGTGAAATCCTTCGATATTATTAATAGACAGTATAACCTCAACTCTCCTCAAATTTGTCCAAACAATCGCTATTAAACGTTTAAAACCTGACTTAGGTGTTCAGAAAGACTCATTTGATAGTCTTTCCTTGCCTTGTTGACCCCACCGTCTAGTCTCTTCGTCCCAAATGATTACACAATCTTTTGTTTTTGTCCCCCCCCCCATCTTCTTTTGCTTTGGTGGAGAATTCAGTTCTTTTTGTATTCTATAACCTGAGTTAAACTCACCACATTATTACTGATTATCCTGTTTTGACTGTACAACTTAATTTTCAATGTGTATCCGACCATTAATTTTGCATGTCTGTATTTTGTTTGAACCTCGACCTCCTTCAAGTGGAACTTTTGGACATTGTTTATTAACATGTGTATCCGTTAACAAAAGCCATGTTGAGCCTTGCAAGTATGACAAAATTCTGTGTACATCTACACAATTAACTTAATCATGATAATAATAATAATAATAATAATAATAATAATAATAATAATAGCTTGATTATTCTTGTTATCACAGATCGCTCCACTTTTTCATCTTCAATATTGACAGAATTGTCCTCTAACCTATAACCGATCAAATCCCTGCAAACCAACACTTAACAATTGGTAGAATTATTATTATTATTATTATTATTATGACTAATTCCACAATTTATATGCACAATCTTATCATCCGATTGACAAAACACCGTGGTTGGTTTATATTTTAATATTTATTAGTAAAGTTATGTAGGTATATTAGAGTTAAGCCTGATGAGATCTAATTTGAAAATAATACTGTTCGCTTAAATGCGTTGTTCTAAATTTTACTATGGCAATATTGAATATTTTGAGATATTTCACAAGGTATCGAAAAGTAACGATTAAGAATTGTCTGTTACACATCAGGGAAACATGACTACAAAATCATTCATTCTCCATTGTCTTAAACATTTTCTACTTATCATAGGCTCTCCTTTGGCATCACTTTAATATCGTCTTCGGCTTTACTATCTCTTCTTGTGTTAATTTAAATGACGACAGTTTGAAATGTCACTCTTTTGTGCAAAACTTGTCTAAGTGAATGTAAAATAAAATTTTTTTTTCCACACCAATTTTAATTCTTTTACTAGAAACTTCGAAATCTGTAGGCTATACATCAGAGGAGAGAAGCTATTGAATAATAATAATAATGGCCTTAGAGCTTCTGACGTCTTTCCCACAAGGCTGAACAATGCAAAGATGTCTTTGCCAAACAAAAAATAAAAATATACATCTACTTTGCGGACCAATCTGAACAAACAATAATCGTTAAAACAAGCGGAAAGCAATGCTAAAAGAGAATTCTGTAAACTTAAAAAGAAGTTTGGCCTTTTGAGAAATACTTACATCCCAAAACTCGAACATATTTTCTGGTGCTATGCCGAACGCTCGGACATCTTTGGTATTAGTTGACAAGGCGACAAAATGTTTGGCGACATGGGATACCTAGGAAAAATGAACAAAATAATTATTCAACTCTTTGTTATATCACTGGAAAAATTAGCTTTATTTTATGAGGTGTAAACCTACTCTAGATAAAGAATGAAAATGCCCGCTAACTACGTCGTCATTAGATAAAAAAATCTGTATTACAATGAATTTACAAATGGCATTAGAATAAGCAGTTTTATGCACTAATAACTCACATCTTTAGCATGTTCCAAGAACCACTGTTTGGCAGAATTGGCATTAGTCATCGTTTCAATAGTAGTGAAAGTCTGTAAATTAAAAATTAAAAATAAAAGATACTGTATAGTAATAACATAGAAAAGTATTTGTGGTTTAACTTGAAACACTAGTAAACAGCATGAAAAAATGTCAGTCCGACAGGAAGATATTTTAGTTGTAATTAATTAGACTCCAAGGAAGTAAAGCCATATAAAGTGGATTTAAGCTACATTGTTTACTATCTAGAATTACAAACCCCTAACTTTAATCGTAAAAGCAACATACGGTGGCATTATCATACATTAAGCTGCTTGCTGTAATCATTTTTATTCTCCACATGAAGTTTGAAATGGAAAACCGGGAGCACAAGTCGAACAGATCTCTAATACACCGTTTAAGGTTAAATCCTGTTGTTTTGTTCCGTGGGAAGTAACACTTGGTTTGTTGATGAGCATAAAGTGAGTAGTCTACGTTTATTCAAGTAAAAGTTTAGGTAAAATACAGCAGATAACATGCATAAGTATGTGTGGGTGTGTGCCGACTTCACCAAAAATTCAAGAAACAAATAAAATTTACAGTTTTGGACATTTCTTGGATATGTGGTGCCAAAACAACTGTGAGGCATTATTACCTCATACATTTTAATTAGGACAGCTGACGAAAAGTGGGAAGAAGCAATTTCATAGTCTTCTAACTTGATCTGCTACAGTCAAGTAACTGAATAAAATAAGGATTCACTGACGAGGAATTGTTGTCAGCAGCAACACAAAATTCATCTAAGACTTAGAAATGTACTTCGTCACATTCAAACTTTGTGATTTCTACACATAAGTATTTAGACTCAAAATAGGTGTTAGCAAGGATTATTCTGGTTGCACAGGTTACAACAAATTAGTAAACTGTATCCACTTGTATAACACTGGAACAACTAAGTATGAGTATATGCCAAAATCTCTGTGAACAAACCGATGTAACAGTTCCTTTTGAAAAAAGAATGTCAGTGGTAACATAAAAATCTACCTTATAAAATACAAGTATTAAAATACACATATTGCATACCTTGGAGGCAATGATAAACAAAGCTGTCTCCGGATCCAATTTTTTTAACGTTTCTGCAATATGTGTTCCATCTATGTTTGAAACAAAGTGTACTCGGATATGTGAAGCGTAAGGTCTTAAACATTCAGTAACCATAACGGGCCCCTGAAAAATAAGGTTACAAATGACAGATTGTTTTTTGCATATACAGTTTAATTTTAAGAAACTTTAGTTACATCAAAAGCTACGAAGTTTGAAAAACAGTAAGCATCTGTGAAATGACTTATTACACCGTCGACTACGTACATGACAACATAACAATGCTACATAATTAGTTTGTAGGCAATTGAGACTTGTGGTTGAGTTACATTTCTCAATGATCACGGCACCTGACTTTCAACCACCCACCGAGATTTTGGCGACTAGGTAGTATTGTAGCGGCATAACAGTGGCACATAATAGCCGAAATGCTTATTTGATGGAGTGATATGGAACTGATGGCAAACTTCCCTCTGAAGTTCTGATTTGCAAAACTTCATAATATTCTGCTTCTTTCGTACTCTTTTCATGCCTTTTATATTGTTTCAAAAGGACCTTCATTTCCCCGTGTCGCAAATCAATCTGTTACTGTGCTATCAAGATTCTTGCAAATGTCACAAAAATACTACTTCCAAAAACACCACAAACCGTGGTATCATTAGCTCTCACAAGATAAGTGTGGCTCATTACAAATTGCATAGAATTAAGTTGAAAAACAAGAAGTTTCAGTGTGATTGACGGATTATTATTGGAACGACAAAACAATAAAGCATAAAAGAGACAAGGCTTTGGGCATAAATATCAAGTCCGATGCTGAGGCTCACAAATATTCTGAAAGTGAACCTGAATGCACCAGATGGGAGTTAAATACATATTTTGTTAATAAGTGGAAACAGTTACAGAATAGATTTGTATTATATGAACTGTAGTTACGGAAACAATAATGTATAATGACACCATTTTACTGTGTGGAATCTGATCTTCTTGTTCAAATAGCTTATTTAATTTGGCAGAATACCTTTCAGGCAAATTGCGTATCAGGAAAATGGAAAATTCATTCAATGTAACGGTTTCTAAAACACTTAGAAGCAACAAAGGTCAGGCAAATCCCAGTTGAAAGTCAGAATGAATCAACTAAATACAACTCAACTTACCAGATCTGAGCCTCCAATACCAATGTTAACAACATCCTTAATCGGCTTGCCTGTATATCCTTTCCATTCGCCAGATCTGACAGAGTTGCAAAATTTGGACATATGGTCGAGGACGGCATTTACTCCAGGCATAACCTAGTAAGAAATAGTTTTTGTGGTACAATGAGATTACGTCTTTTCCATCAACCATGATTGGCACATTTGAGCGATTTCGTAAAGCAATGTGCAGAACAGATCTATCCTCGGTAAAATTGATTTTCTTCCCCTCCATCATATCATCCCGCATTTTTTCTACATTACTATCCTTGGCCTGGAGAATATGAAATAGTTATATTGCTGAACAAACCAACTGAATTAACTGGTTAAAAGTATTGGTATCAATCAAATTTTTTGAATAGTCAAGGAGAATTGTTCCACCAGGAAGAGTGAAAACCTGACTGAGAACGTCATTGACTATAATATATATCATACCTGAATTCGGAAAATCTTTTTGGATTGGCAGCAAACATTTCTTTCATGGTATGTGGGACCTTTTTGAAACTTCGGATGAACTCATGTAGAGGTGACATGGTGACAGTAAGACGAATACGTGACCCAACCAAATAAGTAAAGTCAGCTTCAAGATAGCCGCTTTGAGTACCTTGAAGTTAATGAGTTCCAATATATTCACATGATTCATTTTCAGATTTTCTAACTAAAGGTAGAAGATTCGAACCTTGTGATGGTCTTCTTACATTAGGCTGAATTTTTCTTCATGAATCCATCAGACTCAGTAATAGTCACTCTTTCTCGAGTCAGTTTGAAGAGTGAGTAACTGATGGTTAGGGACCACTAGTTCACTAATATACTATTTTTTTCCGTTCTGATGTATTCTTTTTATTTGTCCTCTGATTTATTATGAGTAGAATGAAAAGAAGCCGATCAGGTTTACGACAATTATTTTGAGTTTATATTCATCACCATTAGGTATCCTTCTTTACAAAATGTTATAAGTGAATTTTTTGTCGAAATTCGTTCGCCAGTAAGAGCGTGTACAGAAGGGGTTAGGGAAGTTTAAAAGCATCAAAGTTGACACCTGTTATCAGCACATCAGTGTGAAATTTGATATGAAAAGCATACTAACGAACGAACCCGGAGAATCCATCCAAAAAATTAAGTCAGATAGCCTTATACTCACTACATCTCATAAGGGCATTTTTGTTGTCAATATAGGTAACTCTGTTGGTAATGTGAACTCTTTGTTTCATTGTCCTCGGAATTTAGGAAGGTGACTGGCTGCAAACATTTAGACGGAGCTATGGAACGTCAGTGTGTTAAGCCTTTGAAGTCAACAAAAGAAGAGAATTTATTTAGGATGCTCATATTCAACACTAACATATCCACGGGAACTCATGTACGTAGGCTTTATGGTTAGCCGAAGTTCGGTGAATAGGAAGTTACTCTACATCCCACTCCGGACACGTCAGCCCACCATACCACTTAACTGCTGCATGGCTAGTAAATTTACTAGAGTATCTGCACTGAGAATTAGCCCAAAATGTTACAAGCAATGCTTTCACCTCCGTTGACAACGAAAAAACAGTGTTATCTTTAGACGTGACGCTATTATTTCCCCATGTTTCCCCTGTGGAAACTGAACCATGTATGTGAACAAGCTGTAGAAACAAAAATAATTATTTGAATGACACCTGTAGATTTGAAAAAGGTTCCTAGAAAGTGCTGTGAGTGCTTACATGGTGTCTGACCGAATGTTCTACTGACAAATAGGCAGCATCGAAAAAGGTTCCTCTTTGGTCTCGCATTATAGTTAACATTTTCCTGAAAAGTTGGAAATTGGTCCTCTGAGACAAATTCGGAGTAAATCCTAGTGTGTAGGAGATTCATTTACGTTTGTGCTAGGAATTTATGCAAACGAGATCTAATGCAAACCTCATTAGTATTCATCTGGAAATTAAATTCAATTGCGCTAAAGAACATCAAGGTAGCATTTCGAATTTTGGTGCTCTTGCCATTTAAGGGATGATAATAATAATTTTATATTTTCATATAAACATAAATTTACATGAAAATGCATGCCATTTTTACAGGCACGGTCAAGTATGATATAATGTCAAATAGTAGATTGTCTACAAGTTAGTAATGTTTGAACAGTTAAATATTTGATATATATATATAAATACATTCTTTTTCTGACCCATGTCGTATAATTTTCGAATTGTACAGCAGTCCCCAGGTTGCGCAGGAAAATCGACTTCGTTTCGTTTACAACCCGTAGTTGTAAGCATACGATAACCAACCAATATTGAGGTAAGTTCAACGTTTACAAGGGATAGTAAGCTGTTTTAGAAAAGGAAAGGTGCTAAGGTGAATCATTAAAGTGTAATGAAATAGGTAAATGCAATGTATCATTAACAGATGCATTCATAAAGGAAATACAATGGGAAACTATAATCCCTAGGCTGACAAAGTTCCTTTGCAATGTATAATGCTACCCTATATGTTTTACTATCATGTTGTCCACTTTTGGTTTAATACAATTATCCGGTTGTTTTAATTTTTTTGTGTTTGGTGCACAACCGTACCCTATAGATAATAGGAATAAAATAAGTCGAATCAAATTCATAAAGAGCTATAAAATGTTAGGTTTAGTGGAATATAATGAGCAAGTGAAGACGTTATTAGAAAATGTATGAGATGAGACCTTGTTAAGTGATATTCGAAGATACGACAAAGGAAAGCATGTTAATTTATAAGATGCCCCATAAATCTGTGCAGAGCCCACGTGGTCGCATCTCAGCAATAGGCTGACCGAATGGTATATGTTTAAAGGTAGAAGCATGATCTGTCCGGGCGATCATTATTATCTTATTCAAGATAAAGATTCAAGCCCTCATAGAAATCTCGAGCCATCAAATTGCATATTGCTGTTCCTGGAGAATGGGGCGATTCACCTTAGTGTCCACCACCATATCTACTGATCAGCATGCGCCACCCTCCCTCCTTCTGTAAAAGCAAACCATACAAATGGACAAGATAATCAAGAGAAACATCTTCAGGAGACCTGAGTGGAATGGACAATGCATTAACCTTCATGGTTTTATATACTAACGGCACAATTCGTTATCTTTGTCATTCAACTAGACACAGACATACCGATGATTGCACTAAAGATGGGGTAGAAAACTTGAAAATTACCCTGTTAAAAATGGTCAACAACCAATTTTGTAGAGAAGTATATGTCCTTAAAGAAGATAAAATAATGCAGGGTACTGTGATGAAAAGCTTTACTTAAGACTGAAGTTCAATTGTGACATGTAATATAATGCGTCCCAGAATGATCGAATCTATTGGAAGAATTTCCACTGCTGCAGCACTACATATCTGTCTCTTCACTAACACTTTGCATTAGAGATAAGTTGCCAGAGACGGCAAAACCAATGTGTGTAAACATTTCGTCGCTCCAGCAGAGATAGTTAAATAGGCCGTACTCAGAGGAATTTACCACTATGCGCTGATTAACACGTAACAGTTTGGCTTGGAAGAGGCTTAACCGAATCAATAAATGACTGACCGGTTTCAACACAGAATCTGCAAAGATGTGCATCAGTTCAAGTTGCCACACTCCATGCAGCACACAAAGCAAAATAAGGAAGTAAAGACAGATTCAAAAGAGAGATAATAAACAGAAGTGTGAGGCAAAAAGAACAGTAATAGGGCAGAAAAACAGAAATTTAATTAGACATATAAATCACACAGAGTGAATGCACCTACGCTATCACTGACTGAGATCGATTCCGAGCCACATCACCAATTGTCTCCTACCATTCTCTGTAGGCTCTCACCTGGCTGCATGAGTTCGAGCAAATTGCCTTTATCAGTGCAGTGTATTTTCTCTGCATTCCCTTCACAGCCAAACATCGCCGTAATACCACTCGGTCGATGGCATCGAATGCCGCCTTCAGATCTAGAAATATGACGATAGCTGGATGCCTGTAAGTATGCCTATTTTCCGTTCCATAATCTGTCGAAGGGTGAAGATGTGCTCAACACACCCTCTTCCTGGTTTAGAGCCTGCCTGGTTCTTTGGTGTTTGTTCCCCCGGAGTACCGCTTATTCTACGCATGATAATTGAGCCTACAACTTTAAGTACCATATTGGTCAAGCTAGTCCCCTCGCCATAATCACAGGAAGACTTTTTCCCCTTCATTATGGATAAAATTTTATTTTGGTAAAATCACAGTGTTATACAGTAGTATTTACTGATGACCACGTTTCGAGAACAATTTATTGCTGCTCATAATCATATCATGTTACTCACACAACTTTCTTACTTCATTTACATACACTCATATATAATGGAGTTATACTCTATCACAGTGCATAGATTTCATCCTCATATCAATAATACTTTTCTCCCTTCTTGGATAACGGGAAAATCAATGACTTACAGCAGACCAACAGGAGTACCTCTGATTCCTAGACGCTACCTAATACCTCAGCTTTTTATTGCAGCTTGATGCCACACCGTATTTTCAGTACAAGCAGGGAATTTTCAGCATGGATATCGGTAGCCCAAATTTTATAATAATATAATAATAATTAATATACTGCCTATCTATGTAGGCCAACCATAGATATCGGGTGTGCGTCGGCAGGGGATCGAACCCCGAACAATGTGCATAGTCGGCGAGAGTCCTAAACACTGTGGCGGACAACAAACTGTCCCAACCATCTTTATACATCTCTGGAGTCATTCTACCAGGTCTTGCTGCTTCGCCTCATTTCAGACTAGTGGAAGCTTTTGTAACTTCGTTTAGGAACGGAGGGCCGGTGTTTATATACCATTCAGCAAGCTGTTGAATGCTGGTCAATTTGGGCATGGCTGTGTGCCAGTTAAATTGCTCCTGTCAGTGTTCTTTCAAACCTTCCGATTGCCTATTGTTATTGCCTCGTACAGTTTCTAGATGAACGTAGGGCTTTGAACGCACATCTCTGTTGCTTTCGGTTCTCTGCCAACGTTTTCACCTGGCTCCAATGACCAACCGTCTCTCCTCAGAGCTAACTGTGGCGCCAGTTTTCAGAGATTGTTTCATTTATCATTCGCCTTTCCTCATTCGGTTCCCTGCTAAGTCTAGATAGTTGTCTGGTATTACTTATCGCCTATTCCTTTACCATCTCTTTCGCTTCTATCGCCCATCATAGTTCATGATCGTTCTAGAGACTTCTCGCTAGTTTGCGTTTGAGCAGCTTCCACTCCTTATCATATTCAGAGCTTCCCGGAATCAGTCTTTATGCATTAATTAGTTTGGATGAGGTGGTAGAAGTCGACTGGCTCCTACTAATTTTGGTATTATGTTATTAACAGCCTTTGCGATAGTCCACATCTAACTGTATATTGTTCCAGGCTTTCTCAGGAAGGGTCTTCCTGTCAACCTCAGGGAATCAGTGTCCCGATCAACTTAGGTGAGTAACTGCTTCACTGCCAACGATATTTTATGTCCGTCTAACCGTAAGCATAGACTCGGTGAACCAGCCAGTGATCGGAGTCCATGAATGTGTTCCATAAGGATCGGTTTGCCAGGTCAGGCAATATCTCTCTTTTTGCCTAAAGTTAGTGCTAACTAGGAACAGATGATTATCTGAACAGAGCTGTAGAAGACGATAACAGTTTTCGGTTCGTCGGCAAGGGACCTCGCAGGGGTTTCATTTAGCGTTTCTAGTAGAAATCACCCCTTAGTTCATCCGACGTGACAACGATGAGTAGCGCAGTCCTTCCTTCTTCTAACGGACACGTTCAGACGGACTGCACACATGCTACTATTTACTGGAATCCAGTCAGGAAGGGATTTTTCTGCCCTCACACTCAAAGCTATCCCTCTATTTGTGGGCCTTCGCGAACTAGTTGAGGAATCTCTTGACACCACTAAGATGAATTTTTCGGACTCACCTTGTTGGCTGGGTGGGGTTCAGTGGACAGCCACACCCGGGCCCTGGATGTGTGTCTCTAAGACAGAACATAAATCCATGGCTGGAGATGCCAGAGTTCTGGATAATGATGTCTGCTGGCCGATGTGACAGGGGGTCCTGACGTTGGATTTTCCTAAATGAAATTGGCGACGTGGCTTTAAGAGGCTGTCGAGGGTGTTTCCATGCTTCTCATCGTTGTTTGTGGTCGCAGAGCGAAATGAAGATGACTCACTGGCCTGCAGAATAGCACTGATAGTAGTAGGGAAGTAAGATGATGAGGATGACATGGATAAACGAGAATGATATTAAGGAGGGCTTCGTGTGGTTTGGAAGTGTATGGGCTGTTATCACTTCATGGTAGATCACACCATGGAAGTTGATTTATCCTTGAGGTACCTGAAACAGAAGGAGTGTTAGTGTCGCGAGACCGCGGAATCCAGGAAACAACTGCTGAAGGCCGGTCACACTTGACAAGTCTGAACCGGTTTTTGGTTTGGTTACATTTTAGTAACTTACCGCCGGTTATGGACCACCGTAGGGTAAGTCGGGATGCGCAATTTTTGGGTTCGACCTTTCCTAACCCCCTCTCCACACAGTCGAGAAAGCATGGCCAGCATGCTGGTCATTTGAAGGAGACACCCTACTGCTGTTACAATCTTCCTGGCATGGTAGGACCTTAAGAAACATCAGTTCCAGCCAGTGCAGCTTGTTGGGTCACTACGATATGCAAGCCCGACCACCACATCAAGGTAGCAGCTATCGGTCGGGGAGCCAGTAAACGGTACAATGTCACTTCATTCAGTAGGCAGTGGAAAGTTCATCAAGACATATGAGTAATATACATTCATATACTGAGTAGCTCGCGGCCATAGGAATCAGTGAGAACAGATCTGACCTATGTGTGCGGAGAACTGTATTCATCCTCACTGCACACCTTAGCCCATTATGAAGCCATCAGTGACGTAATCATCTCATAATTTCATGTCTGGTTGTGTTTTTTTGCTTTCCAGCATCAGTTGCTCTAGCAATCAGTTTGTTTACCTGCATAGATACAGCGCTAAGAACGTACCTCGGACAGTTAGGTTTTAAGGGATAAGGGGGGTGTTTGCGACATTTTGATGCGATTGCACATCCCTATATTCTCTCCTCAGCATCTCTAATAAATTTATTCTCGAGCAGTTGCATGTATTAATTCCCCCTCTGATGTGCGCCTGGTAATAGGCGGATCATAATCAGAAGGTTTTAGGGGCCCAGTAAGGGAGTCAGAACTTAATGTGTCCCATGTGCCAGACTGGCAGGAACGATAGCTACAGAAAAACTATGGTGGTCGTTTCTAGCTAAGGCTAATAGGAAAACGAGTCCAAATTCGTTTGAGGAGAGTAACTTACTGGCTCCATGAATGTATATTTCTGAATAACATTTGTCAGCATTAATATCTTTAGGCGATCGAAAACCTATCTGAAGGACCATACTTACTCATTGAAGAGAAGAAAAAATCCGCCGAATTCAACAAAATGAAAATAAATACAAACAGAGTCCTTCAAGAAATGAAACCCAAAATTGGAAATCCTCTCTGGTTTAAACTAAAACCAAAGTCTTATGTACCTTCAAGATTCTACGGTCAACCAAAGATACATAAACCCACAGTTCCATTGAGACCAGTAATAGATTTCACCAACTCACCGACATACAACCTATCTAAATACTTACTCTCGATACTACAACCACTACAAAAGGACACTCAAAATATTGTCAGGAATTCATATGATTTCAAATCCCAAATAGAACACCGAGAAATTGATAAAGAAGACATTATGGTAAGCTATGATATTAACTCATTATATACTAGTATCCCCATTACCGAAAGTCTTGATATCATCTCCAGTCTTCTAGAATCAGATACAACGCTATCACAAAGATGTCCACTGGACACCAGTCAAATAATTAAGAGCTTAAAATTCTGTCTAGAAAATAATTATTTCACATTTAAAGGGAGTTTATATAGACAGACAAAGGGTGTTGCTATGGGTTCACCAGTCTCCCTAATAGTTGCCGACCTTTTCATGAATAAATTCGAAAATAACATCTTTTCAAGCATACTCACTCCTAAAATATGGTTAAGATATGTAGATGATACTTTTGTAGTACTAAAACGAGATCTACACAATTCGTTCCTGGAGAAAATAAACTGTGTATCTCCCAGAATCCAGTTTGCTTCAGAAGCAGGCAGAATCGGACGTCGGTGAACTACCATTTCTAGACTGCCTGGTTAGTTAAGAGAAGGGAAAACGGACATTTTAGTATATCCATATTCAGGAAGAAAACCCACTCCAATAAATATTTAGACTTTAAATCATCACACCCCATCAGCGCAAAGATTTCAGTTGTTTCAAGTCTTCTTAGACGAGCACACAGTTTGACGTTAACGGATGAGAAAGAAAAAGAAGAAGAAATATCAAACATTACTGAAACTCTCAAGCAAAACAACTACCCATGGAACTTCATCAACAAAATCAACACAGACATTAGGTATGGCCGAAAACGCATCCCGAAAACATGGACATCAACAGTCGTCATTCCATATAGAGAAGAGACGTCAGACGATATCAGAAGAGTACTCAATCAGCTCGATATTAGAGTTTTCTTCAAAACATCAGACACACTTTAAAGCAACCTTGTCCATATAAAAGACCAAATCCCTAAAGATTCGCTATCTAATTGTGTCTATAAGATAAAATGCTTGGAATGTGATGCGATATACATCGGACAAACTTCTCGAGAAATCAAAATCAGAAGAAATGAACACCGTAGAGCATCTCTTCGACCACCGAAGAATCCTGTTGAACTACGAAGACTTGAAAAATCATCAGCCATAGGTCTACATGCTATAGAATCAGGCCACAAAATTGATTTTGACAATGTTGAAATAATCCAGAAAAACTTCAGAAATCACAAAGAACGTTTAATATCAGAAGCACTTCATATCAAGTGGAATCAAAATTGCCTGAATAGCAATGATGGACTAAAACAGAATCTGACCTGGTTACAACACCTCCCTCCCCCCACATCAAGTGACAAAACCATCACGAATGTGATAAGCACTTTCATTATGTAAACACACGCTGCTTTTATAATCTTATACACTTATCAAATCCAACAATGTACACATGATGATTTTGTTACCTTTACCAACTCACCAACTCAACAACTAAAAATGCCCCAGACAGACGAACGATGATCAAGTTAGTAAATTTTTTTTTTCGATATCATAACAGACATACTATTACCTTTGTTATTTGGTATAGTTATCTTCATCGCTATTTTTACTTTCAATATGTCCCTTTAACTTGACCTATGTCTATTTTCTCACCCCCTAACTGTTTGTTATATATATGCTGAGATTTTGTAAATTCCGGTTTAATAATACTTTGATAAAGCTATTAGCATTAAATAGCGAAACGTCAGTAAAAACAATATCGTTTTGTTTTTCATTCATTGGGAAATACAAAAACCTTTATTATAATGAATCTTTAGGATCATTTCACATCTGTTTCCTGTAGTTTGCCTCGCCCATGTATCTACAAAAGAGGTAATAGAATCACGCGATTAGGTACATTATATTTGTTCTTCCCCCAATTTACTCATTCGATCATTTATTTGTAATGGAAAGATGAGTGCATGTCACACGTTTTATATTTATGTTAACCGTCAGTTATCATAAGCCCTTCAACCAATACCTGTTTATCAAATAGGCACTATGCGAAATAAAAACTCTCTTTTTGTTGCTTCAGTATCTGCTTTATTAGTCTCTGAAGGTAAGGCAGGGTGAACTGGGCAAATGCATGTGAGTTTACCTCCATTAGACTTCCGTAGCCCATATATAGTCATATACACAAGTGCGGACAGAAGCCTTTCTATCCAACATATCTCGTCTGTTCAAGCCCCTAACAATCCACTTCTGCAAACGCTTAACTGGACAATAAGGCCTTTCATAAAATGTTTCAGTTCACATTCTTATCCCCTCTATAAAAAGCTCCGTAAGTGGCATAAGTGATAATATTCAATCTACCCTCCCTCTGAATTACTGTCAATACGGCGTCCCTACCAAATGTCCAGCAGTAAACTGATAATAATCGCCGGTTATCCCGCAATTATTTCAGATATACTAGATGCCCTTTAATCTACATAAACTGTAAGAACTCACCAGATTTATGGGGCCAGTCCAGGTTTAAATAACTTATCTTCGCTTATCAATTTGCATATCCTCCCCCACTAGTTTAAAAATAGCAAAGCTGGAGATATTTGATGTTCGACAGCGCAAGATATTGCCCTGCATTAGAGCTGTGCGCTACTATCACTTTCCATCACTGTCTAATCAACCAAAATATATATATTTCCTATCTATGTAGGACACACCAGTTGTACAGGCATGGATAAGTATTATTTAAGTTACATGAATTTGATTTATAGTGAAATTACATGGCTGCTGTCCTCTCTGACATCAGTTAGTGAGTACACTCTGATAGTTAGTCGTTCAATGAAACACATAAAGAAATATAGAAATATTGTCTTCGCATTAACAAAAAAACCAAGTATGTGTCGGATAAATTACAGATATTTGGGAAAAAATAAAGCTTGAAGTCAATTCCTCCATATAACTTTGTTGTGTGCGGCATCGTATCCTGTTTTATGTTCAAATTGGGTATTAATTTAAAATGAGTGATTTATTTTTATGATTTTGACATCATTTTTTTGCAAGTATTACCAGATGTGAATTCAACTGAATGCAGATTAATATTGGTCAATTTCAAGCAGATTTGTTTTGCTGCACTCAAGTCACCCATAGCCCGCCATTTGTCACAGTATGGTTGTTCCATACGGGTAAGTTGATAAACACGTACAAAGCTATATAAAAACCATTTTAGATCATTGACAGTGCATGTGTAAGATGCTGTACAGCGTCTTGTTATGGTGACAGTGGATTTCATCAGGGAGCACAATATTCCCCTTTGATTAAGTGTTAGATGTTAAGTTAACTCTAATTCCAGTTGTGGTCAACAAATGAATGGGCTCAGAATCCTTCAATTAAGTTAAGTGGTTGGTCTCGTGTAGTGAATTTAACATGTCGTGCTTTCTCATCAACAAAGTTTCTCGATTATTTCAAAATCGTGCAGGCTGAATACGTTTCTGACGGTTTGAGAATGGGAAGATTGGTCAAAAGGCAGGCATTCACTTGGGACTAATTATCCTACCTCTTTGATTGCATCCGCCATCAAACTCTACCACGTAGTGTCGAATATACAGCACGGATAAAAATACTTTCAGGGGTGCAAATTAGCCAAGAAGTTCAGAGAACAAATAGTAAAACTTACGACCACTATCTTACTCTGTCGGACACAAAGTGTCCTCATGTAATCATATTGCAAAGATGAGTTAGAATGAATTATCAATCTAGAACACGTATCGACACTGAAAAGCGCCATCACGAAATCAGGCACACGTTGCAAACAGCGGATGTAACCTTCCCTCAATAAAAAATACTTGGGAGTTATGCACAACCACCTTGAAATACTCTGAATGATTTAATTAAATGCCATCGACTGTAGGTCCTCTACAAAGGACTGACCTACAACACTCGTGATGCTTTGAAAAAATTTCATTTTTCAAATCTCTTGGAAACATCCACTGGAAAATGGGTCAGCCAGTAAACCTAAAACGCTCAATACTCGACTAAGTGCTCAAGAGAAAAACAGGTTAAGAGGACTAAGGAAAAGAAAGAATACAGAGACGAAACATGGTATAAGTTACAGTAGTGAAATTTCAGCAAATTAGCGCCTCTTCAAGATCTCGTATAGAAGGATTGTAATGCAGGCAATCATAGCAGTCCCCCTATAAACATTAAGCTTTCAAAGCTTCACTGAGGTCATCATCAAGGTTGAAGGGCAAGCCGAACGTTGTTTTGATTTCTGCTATTGATTATAACCAACCGATGAAGTAAGCGTGATTAAAAGTTATCCCTGAAGAAAATAGAGTTCTGAGTAACTGAGAAGTAGAATGAAACGCAATTAAGGACGATACATCATTGAAATGCATTTACAAAATGCATAAAAGGAGCTACAGAGTCCTCAGAATGATAATATGCACTTGCAATGTATAGTGCCAACCATGTTGGTCTTACCGTGGAAACTATGAAGCTTCTGTATAAACAAAGCTTTCATCAAAATTTAAGGTAGCGATGTTGTGAATGTAACGAGCAAGTTCGAGCTTCGTCAAGGGCTTGGAAATTCAAGATTAGCGGAGTATAATAGTGCTCACGTAGAAATTATTGTGAGGTATTTAAGTAATAGTTTAGGCGGAATTAGCCTCAAAGATCGGAAAAAGTAGAACATGTACGACATGCGGACCCATAAGATATCTCACAAATTTGTGTCGGGCCCACTGGATCTCACGTAGACAAGAAGCTATGCAGATTTGTGGATACTGGGAGCAGAAGCATTTTTCTGGACTTTAACAGCCATCACTGATTTGTATGTTAAGGATTTTAGCTCATGTTTAATTCTATATCTGTCAACAATCTGTTCAGGAAAATCGTTGAAAATCGGGTTTATCTGAGATAACTCAGCTTTTATTTTTCTGATCCATAAGGTGGAAACATTCCATACCATTCTAGTAAAATGCAGTCAAATCTATGCATCCTCTGACGTCATAGCCCTGCACACTTTAGTTGGTGAGAAGTGGGTTAAATAAAGCGTGCATCAAATATCCCTTTTTCAAGTGCGCACGAAAGTTCAGTGTATAGGCTGAATGGAGCTCGTAGATTTGTCTTGTACCATATTTCAGGCGGAATTATTGATTTGATGCACTTGAAAATGGGAAAGATTAAGATTTGCTAACTAAGTAACATTTCACGCATTGGATGATGACATGAAGCAGGAAGGGACCGAGTCAGCTAAGTCAAGTCAGGCTCACCAATTCCAGGAAACCAGTTAGTTAGACTGCTGGAACGACTTCTCCCCCGTTTTGCTTTTACAACCTGCCTGATGGAATTCAGTCTGCACCAAAGAGAGGACTAGACGCATCACACTAGTTACTAGTGTCAAATCAAAATATCCACTACAGTCCTACAGAAGGTCAATCGCGAGCCAGAATAGCTCAGTGGTAACGTCTCCGACTGCAGCACTGAGTAACGCGGGTTCGAATCTCCTCAGAAGGGACATGAGTTTCTTCAAGGTTGCAGATACGCCTTGCTGACAAGTGTCAACTAGCACGAAACCCAGGTTCAAGGCTTCCTGCCGATTGCCTCCAACCACCTAATAGTAGTGGCACTCACAACTGTTGTGTGGCCATCTATCTTGCTATACCTGAGCTTTGGCCACACTATCTGCTGACTCTTTGGCCTGGACCACCAAACCTGATGGCCTGGATGTTCTAAACACTACCATAAATAGTGTAGGAAGGATATAATACTTACGGCTTCTTAATAGTTTGTGTATCAGTGATGGTATGTAGGCAGAATAGAGATGCACAATCGCATCAGAAGGCGGCGTCCACCCCCTGTTCCTTGAAACCCCAGCTGTTGGAAATCTGATCCAACCAACATGGATAGACAAACTGACCGCTTAAAGAGAAATGGCGGTGATTCAACTGAAGGAATAAACTTCTTTGGTCCCCTTAAGAACCACGCGAATCAGGACTGATTCCTGAGTCTGATGCGAAGGCCGTAGAACGCAGGTCTACCAACAGTCAATCCAAAAATCTCGATGTGTTACATAACTTAGAAGACACAAATCACTCAATAAATTGTTCGGAGACATCACATTCACAAGGTAAGAAGATTCAAAAAACCGAAATATTTTTCTTAGATAGCCTAGTCAAGTGCCGCTATCCTCAACTAATTCGGAATCTTGCTAGCCCACCTGGTGAATAACGGAACCACCTCTATCATCAAATCTGCTGACAAGTTCAAAGTTGGTCTCATATACAACTGGAAATGTCACAATTATGGTGTACTTACCGGTGACTTTGAAGTTTTATGAACTTTCAAACACTATGAATCATTTACTCATAATTACTGTTCATTCTGCATCGCTTATATTTCACGTCAGCACCTGTACAAAAATGCTACTTACCTTCCACAATTAACTCCAAAGTGTCGTTGACCTAGGTCTGAGGTTTTCGAGTAACCTAACATTCTCTGAGCAAGTGGCACCACAGACTCAAAAGTCGAGGATGCTCTTAGGATGCATACTCAGGAACTTTCACGACAATGAAGCAAAGCTCATTCTGTACAAAACCTGTGTGAGGCCACTACTAGAATACTGTCCATTTATTATTAGCAGCACTAACACACGTGAAAAGCTAAGAATAGAAAGTATCCAACGATATTTTACCTCGAAACTACTTGGCTACGAATGTAAGAAAGACTACATCTCACGGTGCATGATTCTACAACTTGACCCACTCCGGACAAGACGACTAATTATAAACCTAGTATTCTTCTATAAGGTCCTACACAAAATATCATTCTAAGACATTAAGGACATACAATTCTCACCAGAAGGCTCTTACGATCTGCGTAACCAAAATTGCACAGTGACAATAAAAGCCTTTAAGTCAACACTCCGCGAAAACTTCTTCACAGTCATGTATTCTAAAATATGGAACAATCTGCCCCTAGATGTCAGGAACTGCAATACAGTTTTAAGTTTCGAACGCACTCTGTACACACTATTTCACTCTACCGACTATATAAATAAACTGTTTATTCCTAGAACGAATCAACTATTAGCCTACTACAGTATCTAAACGCGCTTAAATACCCTTACTTCTCTAAAGACTATAAATAAACTAGTAGCATAAATGCATAAAAAGACATAGTAGAAAAAATTTTTGTTCATCAAAATACAATATACAACGAATATAAATAAATATGTTCGACTCCACATACTTTTTCTTTGCCTTCTGGTACATTTCTGTTGTATTTACTTTGTAGTACAAGTTGCATTGATCTACATTCCGACTGAAGCTGAGAAATAATTGAAGCCACTTACTCATATATTATCCCTCAAGGTTTGGCTAGTAATGGCTCAGTATCCTTAATGAAATCCACTGTCACCATAACAAGACGCTGTACAGCATCTTACACATGCACTGTCAATGATCTAAAATGGTTTTTATATAGCTTTGTACGTGTTTATCAACTTACCCGTATGGAACAACCATACTGTGACAAATGGCGGGCTATGGGTGACTTGAGTGCAGCAAAACAAATCTGCTTGAAATTGACCAATATTAATCTGCATTCAGTTGAATTCACATCTGGTAATACTTGCAAAAAAATGATGTCAAAATCATAAAAATAAATCACTCATTTTAAATTAATACCCAATTTGAACATAAAACAGGATACGATGCCGCACACAACAAAGTTATATGGAGGAATTGACTTCAAGCTTTATTTTTTCCCAAATATCTGTAATTTATCCGACACATACTTGGTTTTTTTGTTAATGCGAAGACAATATTTCTATATTTCTTTATGTGTTTCATTGAACGACTAACTATCAGAGTGTACTCACTAACTGATGTCAGAGAGGACAGCAGCCATGTAATTTCACTATAAATCAAATTCATGTAACTTAAATAATACTTATCCATGCCTGTACAACTGGTGTGTCCTACATAGATAGGAAATATAAATTATTATAACGTTGAGATGCGACCATGTGGGATCTGCTCAGATTTATGGGGCATCTTATAAATTAACTTGCTGTCTATCGTCAGATCTTTTCATACCACTCCACAATGTCTTATCTCATTTAGTTTCTGACAACGTCTTTACTTGATCCTCATTTTACTCCATTAAACTTAACATCTTATAGCTCTTCATTACTTATTATACTCCTACTCTCTGAAGGGTACGGTTGTGCACTAAATGCACAAAAAGGTATAAAATAAAAACAACTGGCATGATTATAATTGTATTAAAACCAAAAGTGGATATCATGATAGTTTGTGATATATCTGTAGCATTATACATTGCAAATGAATGTTGTTACCCTAGGGTGTTTCCTTTATTAATGCATTTATTAATGATACTTGCACTTACCTATTTCATTACAATTTAATGATTCACCTCAGCACTTTAATTTTTCTAAAACAGATTCCAATCCCTTGTAAAAGGTGTACTTACCTCAATATTGGTTGGTTATCGTATGCCTACAACCACGGGTTGAAAACGGAACGAAGTCGATTTTCCCGCTCAACCTGGAGGACAACTGTACAATTCAATAACTATACGGCCTAATTCAGAAAATGAGTGTATTATATGTATCGAATATTTAACAGTTGAAATACGATTAACTTGTAGACAATCTACGATTTGATATTATATCATACTTGATCGTGCCTGTAAAAATGGCATGCATTTTCATGTAAATTTGTAAATTTATATGAAATACATTATTATTATTATAATGGTTTATAATTCCCGTGTGAAATTGACATACCGTTTTTTTTCAATTACAGTTTAGATTTGATGCTATATCTCATGAATTATTCAGTTGAAAGCATATGTGTGTGCGTCGGTGGCACAGTGGTTAGGACTCTCGCCGACCATGCACATGGTCCGGGGTTCGATCCCCTGCCGGCGCACACCCGATATCTATGGTCGGCCTGAATTTGGGCTACCGATATCCATGCTGAAAATCCCACACTGGTACTGAAAATACGGCGTGGAATCAAGCTGTAAATCAAAATAAATAAAAAAATAAATAAATTTGTTCATTTCTTTTTAAATATTTCTCTCAAATTTACCAGTATTCAATCTATTTCTAGATTAACAAATCATATATATTCTATAAGTTCTAATTAGTGTACATATGTCGATGCCTGTAAAATGGCTGGTTTCTGTTCCAGAAATAAAAAATTTATTATTATTTTTAACAAGCCGAGGAAATATAAAGCGGTAGTTAATAGGTCGAATGACGTGAACCGAATGCTCGGCAACAACCGCAGTCGACTTCCGAAGAAACTGCATGCAAACATCATTCAAAACATCTGAAACTCCCTGAATCACTTCAGTCCTCAAGCTAATGGGAGAAAAATACTCATTTATTGTTCCTAAGAGAAATGTATACTCTGCATTTTCACCAATATCTTCAAAACTTGGATGAAACTGCAGGCAAAATATAATCTTGAGAAACCACAGGAAAATTTACCATAATATATGTAAGGGATATTCTCGGAATTACGGCAGCAGTGCTAAAATCATGGCGCACAGAGTAACACAATTGCTTCATTGAATACTGCGCAGATCTACAGGTATGAAAGCGAAGGACAACATTTACAAAATGTGTTTCATAAATTTTATTGCTTATAAAAGTTTACCACTGGTTAAAGTGGGAGTTTTAATCGACTTTGACTGCAGGAAAGCAAACTGATTATAAAAGGAAACGACATGTGTTTCTTTATGTTTACGAATTTAGTTAGCTACGGACGTTAATTTTTAAAAAGCAGACATATATTTAAATATTATTATGCGTAAATTATTATCATTGTATTCACTTAGGTGAAATTAATAGCAGTTACCTGGAAGAGATAGAATAGTTAGTGAACCATTTCGACTCTAATGCTCTTCTGCAGAATCAAATTATTCAGCCTGGAATGGATCATACGGAATTTGGCCTGAGTCATAAATTTTTACGAGTGTTGTTTACACCTCCTGAGTGTCCTAATGATGCATTGACATTCAGAAAGATAACAGAGGTTTGCAGTGTAGCTACCTTATCAACTCCATTAACTGCAGTGTCCGCTTTTCCTCAGTTACGATAACAGATGAGCAATCACTTCATATTTTTGGGAAATACTTGACAGAATTTAATTTATGTGAAATATGTATATTATTAATACAGTAGAGATAAAACAATGAGTTCAGCAGCAAGATCTCTCCATCAGCGGCTGCAGTTATTCCCCATTTTATCTTTCGAAATATCATGTGACATGCGAACTTGCACCGTAAACATTCTTGCAGAATTTACAGACATCAAGTAATTACACGTGCAAGACTAAATGTGCTAAACAAATAGTGAGGTAATTTGGCAAAATATTCTGAACACTAAAGTGATAGACTCCAGCATACAGACTTATTCGATTAGGTGGAAAATTAAAACTTCGAGATGTCCCCGATAGACCCTTATTCTTGGAAAGTGGTCAGACAACTGTTGAACCTCAGCAACCTAATGAGTATAGATCGACACATGACCCTCACAATAACTTCACTCACACATGTGATGTGAGCCAATATGCATACGACTATGAAAGACCCATGAGGTACAACTACCAAGGTAATCTTAACACAGGGTACCTAGGTCAAGCAAACTATATATCACCAGCAAATGAACGCAGATGCCCACGTATGGATGCTAAAAGTCAAAACATGCAACAGGATTATTTTCGGATGCAGCAAACAATAGCCTCACTCGCTGCACAATTCATCCAGGAAATAGTACACACACTGACTCTGTCTCACCTCAGAGCCCCTCCAAACATAACGTAGGGATAGAAACAAGTAACCATGTTAACCTCTCCTCCAATAACTCTGGTTTACTAACGATTATGCTCCTGAATGCTAGATCTCTCCTTAACAAAATAACATCGCTTCGCTGCCTGGCATACATAGAACGGCCAACACTAATAATGGTGACTGAAACCTGGCTTACTACTGATATACCTGACTCAAAGCTAGTAATAGACAACTACGACATCTATAGGAACGATAGAGTTGACAAAAGAGGAGGCGGCTGCTTAATATATGCCTCTAAATCCACTAACTCCAATACTTTCAATAACCCAACTACTGACAAACTCCCTGAATCTAAGTGGATAAGCATCCACACAAACGAAAATAAAATTCTCGTGGGATGTTTATACAGACCCCCTAATAGCCCTGAAATGACTGATATAGCTATTGGAGAAATACTAGAGCATGCAGCTGCGCTGGACTTTGACTACAAAGTAGTTTGTGGCGATTTCAACCTACCTGGAGTAAACTGGGATACCTGTACAGGACCTAGAATCCATGACGAGCTACTACAAGCTATAGACGTAGGCGGATGGAAGCAGTGCGTACGCCTCCCTACAAGAAATGAAAACACTCTTGACTTAATCCTTTGTCATGAAATTGAGCCCATCTCGATAGAGGTAGGAAATAAACTTGATAACAGTGATCACAACATATTGTACTGCACGCTACCATTCCGACTAACAACTAAACACACACCTAAAAATTCCCCGGTGCACTATCAGTATAGGGACTATAAAAATGCCGATTGGGAATTCCTATAAGATCTGCTGAGAAGTTCTGACTGGGAAGAATACTTCATCAACAATAACTTAGAAGTATCACTCGATATTTTCTACAAAACAATTGGCTCAGCAAGAGACACAATCGCGCCCCTAAAATCTGCTCTAAAGACACCAACTCCATTTATAGACCGCAAAACGCGACTAAAACTAAAGAAATTGAAAAGGAAATACCATGTATTTAAGGAATTTAATGCGTTAAACCAAATACATGAAACTCTCAAACGGCTCGAAGATAAACACAAAATGATGTCACAACTTGAAGAAAATAAAGCGCTTGTGGGTAACTCCAAAACTCAGGAACTTTGTAGGATATTGCAGAGACGTCTAAAAAGTAGTAAAGACAATACTGTAAGCAGCTTGGAGCATAAGGGTATAATACACAATGATCCCCAGGTTATCAGTGAACTCCTCAATGAGTGGTTTTGCAATGACGCCAGAGTGCACCCAACCCCAAATTTCCAAATGACTTGCAAAAGCAACCACAAATTAGGCGGAATAGACTTTAATATACAAAATATAGACTCAGCGATTAAGACTTTGAAGTCTAATGGTAGTACTGGAACAGATGACATACCATCTGTCATGTACAAAAATGGTAGCACGGAAATGGTAGTCTTGTTACTTAGAATATTTACTCTCTCATTAGAAACTGGAACTTATCCTGAAGTGTGGAAAACCACATACATATTACCTAAGCACAAAGCAGGGGCCAAAACCAGTGTATGCAACTATAGACCTATCAATATAACACCGGTAATATCCCGAATAATGGAGAAAGTGGTTAAAGAACAAGTGTCAGACAACTTACTAGAACATGAACTTATCAATCCATCACAACACGGATTTCTCAAAAAGAGATCATGCGTGACCTGTCACATAGACTTTTTCAATGAAGTTACACGAAGTAGGGACAACAGAGAACTAGTAATTGTGCTCTATTTCGATATAACAAAAGCCTTCGACAGAGTTCCCCATAATCTGCTAGTCAGCAGGTTATGCTCACTAGGGATATGTGATCCTCTCCTGAGCTGGATAAAATCATTTCTCTGTGGCCGAAGTCAGACAACGAAAGTTGGCTCCATAATCTCAAGGCCTAAACCAGTAAGTAGTGGTGTAATCCAGGGAAGTGTATTAGGCCCACTCTTATTCATAATATATATAAACAGTATCTGTGAATGCTTTAGTGTAGGTAACCCAATACTATATGCAGATGACTTAAAAGTGACGTATAAATGCAAGAACACAGATCTTGGAATAACAGTAAACGCCATACAGCAAGAATTAAAAAAAATGGATAGATGGTGTGACACCTGGCAACTCCAATTTAATGTCGAAAAATGTGGCTGGCTCTGCATAGGTTGCAACAACTTAGAACTTGACCTGACAATTCAAGGCCATGCACTTCAACGACTGGAATCTGTACTGGACCTAGGGCTGAAATATTCACATAACTTATCATTTTCTGAACACATCTCCAAACAAGTGTCAAAGTCACGCAGACTTATCGGCTTTCTACTCAGGAACTTCTACAGAAATGAGTCTAGAATTCTGTTGTACAAGGTTTGTGTGCGTCCTTTATTCGATTACTGTTCATTCATGTATAGTAGCATACGCATAGAGGACAAATTGAAAGTCGAGGGAGTGCAGAGGTACTTCACGTTAAAATTACTCGGAACCGGAAATGGTACGAACTACTCCACTAGATGTGATACCCTAGGACTAGAAACACTATGGCTAAGACGCCTGAGACTAAACTTGACACTTTACTATAAGCTTCTAAACCACTTAGTTTTTACCTCTACTAATGGCACTCAACTTTCAGATGACAATGGCTACAAACTAAGACACACTAAGGGTACAGTAGCTATCGAACAATGTAAAACAGCCACCAGGCAAAAGTTTTACTTGATTAGGTATGCACAGATATGGAATAAACTGCCAATGGAAATGCGTCAAGCAAGCACATTGGCCTCCTTCAAAAAGGTGCTTAATGACAAACTACAAGAGTTTGCAAACGATATTAGTTCTAGTTCCTATCTGAGAGCCTCCGAAATTATAGGTCCATTTAATGTATAAGCTTAAATACTACACCTGTTGTTTTTTGCCTATATTTATAATTCTAGATAAAACATTAACGGTTAACATACGTATCCTCAAACAGACAAGAAATCTCGTTTGTAAAACTACTACCCAACACAATAAGTGGAATAAAATGGACATAAACCGACAACATGAAAAAGGTATAACTCACCACAACATCACAAGGACAGATGAACGCTCGTTGGGCACCATATATCCGTCACCAACTGCAACCCACCTTTCCTTAGATAATGTGATGAACTTATACCCATAATGTTGCTGAGCAGTTAATATTCTCAACTCCTGTCGGAACAGCTGAAATACATAAACCTTCCTCACGCTAAGAAAATACCCGTAATCAGTAGAAATCCATTAATTAATGCGTCCGAAGCTTATGTACTTACTCCCAACAATGAGATTGCAGATCAAATGAGATAAACACATCACTGATTTCAAAATAACACATCAATGAACTATAATTCGAGGACTCTGCACACAACAAAGTTATGTATGAATATTTACTTCAAGCTTTATTTTTTTCCCAGGCACTTATAATCCATCCACCAAAGACCTGGTTTTTTTGTTAATGCGAAGACAATACTCCTGTATTTCCTGTTGTGTTGCACTCACTGACAATCTAGCAGATTTTTCCAACTTTGCACAGAAATGATTGTATATAAGTGAAAAGGCTGTTTTATACTACTGGAATTAACATTTATCAAGTGTATGTATAATCTCCATCGAACATGTAAAGCATATCTTGCTACTGCCTGTAAATTGTGATTAAATTATATGGTTCTATTTCTGTAACAATTTGATGATGCCTGTAAACTGGCGTCCCTCATGTACTGTACTATGAGAATAAATTTATTTATTATTTAGATACCATCATAGTGGCTGAAAACCATTTCTGAGCATGTTTGTTATTCATCATCTCAGAAAGCAAATAACTGTGGTCGTTAGAAGGGTGAAGTGGCTAGTTATGAGGAGTCTGGCATGTAGTGCTTCAAAACAGGTAGGGGGATGATTTTTAATTGTGTTTGACCGCCAACACTGTTGTCGGTAACAAGTTTTTTAGTCTGTGAAGCATCACTCCAAATGACTTTTAAAGTCATAACTGCTATTAGTGATTCACGATGAGTTATACGTTGCATAACAACTTCCTTTAAAGCTCCCGGTCTACCATTTGGGGACGATGTATAACATTCTATGCGAGCAGTACTCATGACCTAAAATGAACATACAACTGATTTGCGAACAGTTTTCTGGATCTTAATCAACTTACATGTACAGATTACAGTGCAGCCACAAATGGTGGTAATAGCCAGCTTAGCAGAGCTTTAATCTTTTTGATGGAGCTAACTAAAGTAGTTGGCCTTTGCAATACTTGCAGGATTCTGACACAGGAATTAGCTGGGGCACTGATAGCGACACCTTGACGCATTAGACCACAGTCGGCACTGGCTGTCCAAAGCTAGCCTGAAGCAACTATCAGAATTGTCCTTCATCTCATTCACAGGAGATTTTGTTCGGCCGAGATATCCCCTAGGTCGACACTGTGTATGAGTTCGTCAGGACTCTGCCGATCAGAGAGATCGTTCCTTCTGAAGATGGCTGTCTTAAACTTATCGTTACACACCTCCAAGGCGAACATATGCGTGGTCACGTATTTGTCGATTCGCGCGATGGAGCACGTACGACCGCCACGAATCATGAATTTCGATTAGTTACCCTATGTTCGCGTAAGTCGGCTTCAGAGTACACGAGCAACGCCTCTACATCGTTTGCCTGAAGCAGCAAGAGCCATATGGGAACGCCAGTCGGTCGAATAAATCTAGGCTTGGCTGTTTGGCCAAACACCGAGAAAGTCATACAGGTTAAAATGTAGTGCAGATAACGGATGAAAGAATACAAAATGAGACAAGCTCACTGAAATGGAGTGGAGGTTGTTAGGCAGTTCACAAATCACGAAACTGATGTTCGCTATCTTCAGTATACGGGTTGAAAATATTTGAAAGTTTACTGGGGAAAGGCCATTGAAAATCTGAATTTCTTACTCCATAATGGATTGCTACCCATAGAGAACTTTCGGATGTCAAGTACCTGCTATGCTGGATGATTTGCCTCGAATGAGTGAAAGGAAATATCAGGAAATCAGAAGATGTAATAACAGCTCAATTGAAGATACGGGTCAAAAGTCAGACATTTTCTCGTCGAAGAATCTGTGTAGGCTCGTGATTTTCGAAGTGCGCAAATGGGCAACGGAAGTAATCGATGAGGAGGCTGGCACTGTGAAATACAAAGTGAATTTAATGGAACTGTTGGGGTCAAGAAAAATGTACCATTTCAGGAAGCGAGGTTTCGACGAGACCAGCGACTAGCTTCACCAAAGCGTACTAATGAACATCCTGGGCGGGGTAACAAGTATGAAAACACTGAGTGAACCGCGGCTGTCGATGCTAAAAACAACGCACAGGCTGTAGCATATCTGAATTTTTTCCTGTTCTCCGTGGTCCTGTTTGGCTGGCTTTCGGTCTCCACTTCCCGGCGTGCGATGTCATCCTTAGCATACGTCTGATCCGTCTTCATTTTCTTACCTGGTTCGTTCCCAGAGTGTCCCGTCACTAATTATTTCCACCAGCAGTTTGATCTTAGGTATGAAACTGGATTACCTTTAGGCTGAAGTCTGTGACAGCCTGTGGTAGATGTTTTTGTAACGTGCCAAGTTTCTGAACCATACAGAAAAACCAACTTAACATTTGCGTTTAAAATCTGAATTTTTATGCTGATGCAGAAGATTTCCACACTGATTCCAGAGTGATGAAGGACTGTGTTGCCTTTTTCATGCCGGTATCGGCATCCCTGTCAGTTCCGATTGCCTGTAGTTGGAATGATGCTCTCAGATATGTGAAAGAAGTGACCCCGTTCAAGTTTATTCCTTTGATGGTGACTGTTGATCCTTGTTTTTCTTTGGTAATCTTCATAACCTTTTTCCTGTCTTTGTTCACTTGAGGTATTGTCTTTGCCACTTCCTCCTCCAACTTGCTGGTCTTCTCTGTAGTCTCTTCAAACTCTTTCAGTATGTGGTAAGACACTGCTATTCCTTCACAAACCGATGCTTCCTCTATCAACCAAGTATAACCATATAAGTCACCAATAGACACCTTTCGCGAGATATATTGTCAGAAAATCCAGCTTTGGCAATATGACAATCGGAGAATTATATCGGGTGAGTTGGACCAGAAACAGTGTGGCTTGCTAACTAGGCCCTTTGATTCCAGCAGTTTTAAAATCGGAAAAATCTAGTATTACGATGGTGAGCTATTCCAGCGACACACAGAGGAATTCACCTTCTTAATAATCCATTTCATTATTACCTAGATACATTTGTGTCCCCAAACAAAACATTTACATTTAAAATACTGACAGGTACATTAGGGAGCGTTCTAGCAATCACTGTCCCTCCTCCTGATGAATGATGTGCTCACAACACGGGGTCCTAAGAAACCATTATTAGGAGGGAAATTACTTAATGATTATTTTTATGGTCACGCATTTTAGAGGAGACACGCTAATTCGCGGGCATCATCGACATAGCGAAATACAAAATTCATACCACACATTCATAGTTCACAGAGGGAGGACACCTCCCGAGTTTTCAGATATGATGAGAATACAACACATGAGTGATAGTCAAAATATGGGAGGCATAATTTTGCAGAGAAAATATGTCCCTCTCACTTACAGGCAAATAATAATTCGAATACATATCCTCATTTTATGTACACGAGGAATGCTAGTTTACACGCATCATCAATTTGATGAATAATATATACCTGGAGTAAGCATATTTACAATTTTCACTTACGAAGATATATACACAGTCGAAGGTAATGGAGTAATGTCAGTAGGCACAATTTACATAGTTTAAACCAATTTTTATGGTATAATTCTTGGCACCATTATTGTTTGAATTCGTCCAAAACACGCGTAACAAGTAAAGGGTGCGTTACATTTTTGAGCTACTCAAAAAAGTATAAAAATGGGTCATACAACGTTAGGAAAGACGCTATAGTCAGTTTCAAGGTCATGATGGGTTCCTGCGTCTGCTGGTTATATGTTTTCGTGAATTCGTTTTCCATTGAATTTTAAAGGTTTTTTCGAACGTTTTGCTTGTTTTGGAGTATGTAGGTCAGTTTTTTGTCACTGGATGCTACTAAGACGTTTATTTTTAGCTTGCAGTTCCCAGTTTTTATGTTGGTAGTTAAGGATTATGGTAAATCTGCAATCATTGAGCCAATTCACGCATACTATGCTAATATAGTAACTTTTCTCAGTAATTAAACGCCTTAACTGTTCTGCCATTGTTGGATCAAACAGTGGCAGAACAGTTACGGATTATTTGCTTAAGGTAGAACTGTGCGCTGGTTTATCATCATGACTGGCACCAATTCAGCACCTTGTTCTTATTCTACGCATTATCAGAAGTAGCTTATCAGCCTTATTGCAGCCCTTCTAGTCCAGGTTCTGCTCCTCCCAAGCTTACCATAATGCTGAATTAAATCTCACTAATTCCAACGTTCTACAGTCAGTAAATTCTGGATCTTTTCTTAAATAGACCCTTTAATTTCACAGTCTAGAACTCAGGTTTGGTTTTCAGCATGACTGACACTAATTCAACACCATGTTCTTTTTGTAGACATTTTCAGGAGTAGATGAGAAACTACTGGTTTTGCTTATCAGTACATGCTGGGTTCACTTGAAGTAGATAAAATATTCATTTACCGTAAAAAGGTATTATTGACGCGTTGGTTAGACTTTGCTGAGAATTGTTGCAAGGTTGGTATTTTAAGCGTCCCAAGCTTACTATACTATACCTCCAAAAGTGCATTCAAAGCTCACAAACTTATATTCCATAGGGCCAGATGGGTCTTTTTTACCTGAATCAAGCCGTTAGGATGTGTTGGATTCCTTTCAAAGAAATAATGAACAATTTAGTTGTTACCTTCATAAATGTATCAAAAGCTTGCTTAAGTTGCACCCACGTATAAAATACACAACTAAGCATTATTCTTTGGAATATAGCCATTACATCAGACAATATAGATGACACATTTCGTGTAGTAGACGCAGTAGGAGTAATTTGCAACATCATTTAATGGTTCTAACAATTCCTAACGTGCACAACAAAATGATTTCAAGTAAATGAACAGTTGTATGTATTTCATTGCTTATATACCACTTTTGTGACATAGGAAATTTACTTTATTTATGTTGACCTAGTATGTGCAATTCCCACAGGTCACTAAACTGAAAACTTAAAAAAGTAGATCACTTAATACATACATATATCTACATGTCCAAAATTAAAGACACATTATACGTTTAGCAATTTTTGTTGAATTCTATTCCCATAGTAACAAAAAATGCATACATCCTATTTTGGACTTAAAATAAATGCATCAAAATTATTGTTAACTTATATTCACTTACTAGACATTCTCATACATCTCAGTGTACTTTCAACACCACCAATGCATCCAAATAGCATGTGACTATCACACTACACTCACACCAAAAAAATTAACACGCCGTTATATTATGGTAAGTTAAGACTGACTTTAAACTGACTGTAACTTTCCGTGTCAAAATAAACAGACTGCCATTTTAACTTCTATTTTAGACCAATAAGAAGCCAGCTAGCCAACAGCCAATCAAAATCTGCCTATATCGCTTTTCCAACGTTAGTTGGTTTACCGTAAACGATGTTTTGAGCGATATAATCTGCAAAACGCTAACCAGATTAGTTAGTATCCAGTTAAACATGCAGAGAAGTATTAATGAATCAGCAACCGGTAGATTTTTGATTCCTTTCGGTCTGGAACCCGAATGACTGCGAACCAATTCATACAAAATGTCGAATAAAGCATGCAGGAGCAGAATATTACCATCGAGTGAGTCGGCGGGATTCGAAATGCAACCGTCAGCATATTTTCGTTATTTCATAGATATCCAGGTTTATTGGTGCTGTATAGGTAGTGATTTGGATGTCATCATGATCAACATGTGGATAAATATCCAGATGTGTACTACAACTTGTTTGCCGTTCGGATTTAGTTACTTACATCTCATGTAGGGTTTGATTACTCTACGATTTAGACATACATTTCGACATATTCCGCAAGGTGTCGCCGTGATCATGGGAAGTATGCATATGCTTTTAATGCATGACTCCTACCTCCACTGAGTATATGCACCGGGAACTGTGGATTTATGTATTTCCTCATCACTGTGGGTAGAGCATCGCCGCATTCTTTTTGGAAAGGAGACCAGTTGGTGGATTATAAATAATGTCCAAGTAACTTATATCTTTCCATGTGATGTTGTGGTAAGTTCCGACCTTGTTTTCTCATATTTCATTTGTATGTCGGTTATCGTTCATCTTTTGTAAACATAATTCGATCGACTCTTATTTGTATGGGTGTTATTGTCATGACTGGTGCTTTTTTGTCTGAAGTTATAAATAGAGGCAAAACAAACAATTGTAGTCTCTGAGTTCATACATTAAATAATCCTATAATTTCTGAACTTCTTACATGGGGATTGGCACTGGTATCGCTTGCAAACTCACTTAGTGTGTCACTAAGTGCCTTTTCAAAAGAGGTCAGTGTGCTTGCTAGTCGCATTTCCTTAGGTAGTTTGTTCCATATTTGAGCATATCTAATCAAGAAAAATGTTTGCCTGGTGGCCGTTTTACATTGTTCTATAGCCACTGTACCTTCAGCGTGTCTAAGGTTATATCCAGTGTCTTCTGAGAACCGAGTAGAATTAACAGGGGTATACACTATTAGGTTAAGGAGCTTAAAGAAGAGTACCAAATTTATTCGCAGTAGTCTTAACCATAATGCTTCTAGTCCTAGAATTTCACATCTGGTGGAGTAGTTTGTGCCGTTTTCGGTTCCGAGTACTTTTAGCGTGAAGTACCTCTATACTCTTTCTACTTTTAGTTTGTCTTCTATGCGTATACTAAATATGAATGAGCAGTAATCTAGGAGTGGGCGCACACAAACCTTGTACAGTAGTATTCTGGATTCACTTCTGTAGGAGTTCCTGAGTAGGAAACCAATAAGCCTGCGTGATTAGATACCTGTTTCGAGATGTGTGAATATTTCAGTCCTAGGCCTAGAACAGATTTAAGTCTGGGAAGTTTATGGCCTTGAATTACTCGGTCAGGTTCTATGCAAAGCCAGCCACACTTTTCGGCATTAAACTTGGGTGTTCAGGTGTCACACCATATATCCATTTTTAAAAATTATTCTTGTACAGAGTTCACAGTTGTACCAAGTTCTGTGTTTGTGCATGTGTAGGTCACCTTTAGGTCATCTGCATATAGTATTGGTTTAAACTATGCTAAAGCGTTCGCATATACTGTTTATGTATATTATGAAAACAAGGGGGCCCATTACACTCCCCTGGATGACACCACCACTTATTGGTCTAGACCTGGGGGTCATCGAGCCAACTTTTGTTGTCTGATTTCTAGCACAGAGAAATGATCTTATCCAGTTCTGGAGAGGACTGCATATCCCTAGTGAGCATAACCTGCTTACTAGCAGACTACGTGGAACTCTGTCGAAGGCTCTCCCTATATAAAAATCGAGGATACTTACCAGTTCCATCCTATCTATTCTACAGGTGACTTCGTTGGGAAAGTCTATATGGCAAGTGGCGTATGATCCTTTCTTGAGGAATCCGTGTTATGACTAGTTGATGAGGCTATGTTTTAGAAAGTAGTCTGACATCTGATCTTTGATTACTTTCTCCATGATCCTTGATATGACAGGTGTTATATATAATTGCGTGCGCTAGTTTTGGTCCCTGCTTTATGCTTAGGCGATATATATGTCTTTCTAAATTTTAGGGTAGGTCCCGGTCTTTGGTAAGGGGGTTAAAATAAAGTAATAAGACTGATATATCCTTGCTGCAGTTTTTGTATATGATTGAGTGTACATCGGTATGTTCCGCAACTACTGTTAGCTTTTAACTTCTTTACAGCTGAGGCTGTATTTTGTATATTAAAGTTGATGTCACCTAACTTGTAGTTATTTTCGCAGGTTATGTGGAGAATTGGGGACGGATGCGCTTTGGTATCACTGGAGAACCACTGGTTAAGGAGTTCACTAATAATCTGGGGATCATCATACATTACACCATGTTCCAAGCGGCTAACATTGTTGTCCTTACCCCTTTTTAGTTGGTTTTGCAAGATCTTTCAGAGTTCCTGAGTTCTGAGTGCCCCCTAGAGCTTTATTTTCCCCGAATTGTGCCTTCATTTTATGTTTCTCCTCAAGATTTTTAAATGTTTCATGTATCTGGTGTAATGCACTAAATTCTTTAAATACATAAAAATTTCCTTTTCAGTTTCCTTAGTTTTAATCGCGTTTCGCTGTCTATGATTAGAATTGGTGTCTTTAGAGCAGATTTTAGGGGCGCGATTGTGTCTCTTACCGAAGTGATTGTCTTAAAGAAAATATTAATGTGTTACTTCTAAGTTATTATTGGTAAAGTATTCATCCAAGTCAGAGCTTCTGAAGAGCGTGTTGTCATTTGATACTTCCTACTAGTTTCAATACACAAATAAATTTTGGAAGGTCGATGATCCGATTGAATACCTCATGTGTTATCACCCAGCTAGCATTGATTTCGGGTGCGGTACAGACGTACGTGCATTTGATACAAAGAGGTGACAAGTGCATGACTATGTTAGACGGATGCTTAAGTAGTCATTAGTGAAATATGCAATGAAATAATATGTAGTAATAACCACTTTCAATTAAAGTTATTCATACTACTCCTAATACACATCACTTTCCCTTTTGGAAATTGATGTCTTTGCATGCTTCAGGATTGATTTCCTAGAGCAGTCTGTCGGAATTCAAACTTTCTGTTTACAGCTTGGTGAGTTTTGCTAGATGTGGTTGTCGTAAGTCAGTGATTTCCCAGTTTCCTTAATTAATGACTGTTACCCTTGATGTGTCTATTGTGAATTCTGTTAGCAGTGTTGCTATGATTGCGCATGTTAGTCCTAATTGTTAGCACATGTTGATTCAGGCCATCTATTTATTCAGTGAAGAGTTACACTTTTCGACGATATATTATTCTCAAGGTGTACAGTCGCATATTTGTAGTAAATTTTCTTATCAACGAAACGAATATTTGCAAAGATTTGTCACAGGAATTGTAAATTTTAGGCAACAAATTTCCTTAATTGGTTAGAAACTAGAATAAGATTAAATAAGCAAGTTGAGTGGTGTAATCCAGTTGACGGGGTTGAGTAGAGCTCAGCTAAAATTAAAATTGAACAAAAGCCAAGTTAAAAACAGTGGTAATAAGGGGTGGGGAAAGAAAATATTATAAAATTAAGGAACAAACAAGCAGGAAGAAGATGAAACAAAAATTTGGTGTGAAGATAGGTCAGGTCCACTGTAGATTTAATGACTGAATAAACTTATTTTGTAAGCAGAATTCAGGTTTAATATGTGTATTGCCATTGTTTCTACGGTTTAAAGAAGTTTGACTCGTACTGTTTTAGCGAGATACCTAAGTATTCTGTAGATGAGTTTGAAGTTACTTTGTGAGTTTGCTTCGTATCCTGATTCGATCAGGTGTTTCAGGATAGAGATGCGAGGGAGGGAGACCTTTTTCTCCTTTAAAAGTTGATCTATTTGTCGACACAAATCTCCTTTATATTTTCATTTAAAGTCATGAGTTCTAGCAATTGTTCGTCATCGAGGACGAAGTCTGTTTCTGAAACACATGACGATTGACCATCAATTTACCTCAGACCGTACCTTACTAGGTTAGGTAAGTGCACTTGTCCATTATCTTATGTGATGCAACGAAAACTACCTTAGACCCAAGAAGATATAGGTCCGTATTGTATCCATGTTCAAAGACGTCCGGGGTAGAGTGTAAGAAGAAAATGGCAATTAAGCTGATAGTTTTGTACTAATGTACTCAGAGATTCTTGCTAAATACCGCCAAGGGAACCCATTGCAAGGGAAAGCTTCATCAGATGTGTGCATTCCCCTGAAAGTTGTTCGAGCAGAAGTTGTTTCTGAGGCTACAACATCTCCAGAGTCTGTGGAGGAACATGGTCCGTGTGGTGCGTCGTCAGCATCTGCGAACAGATGTGATAGGGAAGAGTGTTGGGCACTGAATGCAATCAAAAATGTGTATGCAAATGCGGTCTTAGTGTGGAAGATACATGTATTTTTCTGGAAGAAATGAGGCCGGTGATTCCGTATTTACCGACTGACTCTCAAACAGTGATGGAGGATTATAAGTTTCCAGACCGTATGTGTTACGAACTTCCTGGAATAATTTAAGCGCCGAGTTAGATTGATTCCTTATAAATTATTTTAATTAATCCCAGCGTGTTTAAAAAAATCAAAACAAGATTCTTTTAAACAACCTGGGATTAATTTAAATAATTTATAGTGATGGAGGATGTTGATGAAAGCCGAAAAATCGGTCTTTTATCCTTATAGTCACCTTATGTTAATAAACAATCTTTCTGAGTACAATCAGTGCTTTCTGTAATCAAACCTGCTTGTGTGAAGCAAAATTTGTATATTGAAGTGAATCACTAAGGTGTGCGATAGAGCCGGTAGTGTTCTTTTACTTCACAAATACGAAGTTGTTTAGTTAGAACTTGCAGTGATACTTTACTTGCATCCAGGCTGATATGATAAATCCTCGTAAGCAATCGGCCGGGTAACAAAAGTGTAAACGAACATGCAATTGAGTATTACGTTCGGGTCTGTGTGCATTCCAGTCTGCATTTCCTTCGGGTCAGCTGCAGAAATTCCTGGGCAAAATATGTGGGATGCACTAGAGAATGTGGGGTATTTTGCCAGTGAGTTGTGGCACTATTCTGATATTGTCCCTAAGTTTTCTACAGTCGACCGTAAGTCTGTCCAGAAGTTTCCTCAGCAGACTCGAAGTATGCCACGGACTTTCTACACGGGACCTTAAGTATTTTTCGACGTCTCTGCAGTCAAAAATCTTCTGATTTCTGCATACTCCATGTTTTCCTTGTTTAGATCCAATGTTCTCTGAAAGTAGTGGAAATGAAAACTGTTAACATTATCGACGAAGACCATCGACGTCCCTATGATATTTCGGCCTGTGCTGTCAACCACTTTTACTCGCGGCAGCTCCGTCTCATATCGGATCGAGGCGTGACTAAATAGCTTCGAAGCGTGCTGAGCATCTAAGTGTACAGTGATCCACCTCCTTATTCCTTGTAGATCTACAAGTAACACTTTTGATAAAATATGACTTACACGTTACTTGGCGACACACTTGAAGTCGTCGATGGGTAAGCAGACACAAACCGGCTGAAATGTAATATTGTTACGGGAGGGGGGGGAGTTTTGTATACCTTTCATTTGTGTTAAACTTGGCTGACAGTCGGGAACTGGGAGTCTCAAAATGAAACTGCTTATCAGCAGACAGCCAGCAACGGAGGGAGACTGGTAGTTTAATGGTGCTGCATCGACTGATAGTTCTTTAGTCGGCTTCTTAACGCAGTGAATAGTAGCTAGGAATTACAGCCTACATCAGCCTACGCTGACTCGCAGACTCAGATGACGACTGCATAGGTGGTAAGTGCAGTCGTTCAGCTGGCTACTGTTTGAGCTCTTACAGCTTACCGAAGCGCCCCACCACCATGCAGTCGTAAGTCTGCAAACAACCTGATGCAGCCTGTTGGTGTTCCTTCACTTCTGCGAATGAATACGACTGTGGGATGACCTGATGACAAATTTACAATATATCCGCACCTGTGAGACAGCCACTAATTTATTCAGAGCTGGGAACTCGATAAGAACAAATTGTCTATTCATCTGCAAAGAATGCACCACTATTATATTCGATCGAATATAATGTGAAATATTTTCGAAAATAGGTATATATAAAGAAGGGAAGTGTTCGATGACCTGTATTTATATAACTGTTCATATCAGCAGTGAATAAGATCAGAAGCAAATAGAACCCACCGGTTAAAATTGTGTCTTTGGTATCGCTTTACTGTGGCTGCATATAAGGTCTGATTAGAAACTATAAAGTTACCGCAACTTGAAAGTATGCAATGTGGAAACAATATTAGTGCGAAGGACTTACGTTTATGTACTTGGCTTTTATTTCTCTAAAAGCATGAATACGTCTTCTGCCCTGAAAGTTGTCTACCTGAAGGATCCCAATATTCCTAGAATCCGACGGTTGGTTAAAACAGCCCCAGGCTTCTTATATGAAGCACGAAATCTAAACTGAATGTCATCTAATATTTCACAAATCACTCCAGGCTTATTGCCCACAAGAATGTAACCGCCCAGGGGAACTATCCTTATTTGAAGGCCGAAAGCATTGACAGTTTGCTTAGTAGCACTCAGAGATGCATTTGTAAGACGCTGTCTTTTTCAGAGGATTCAACTTCCAATAAGCATCCTTCGTGTATACATTTACTTATTTAGCCCGATCACTAGGTTTTGAAGAACACAGAGGTTAGACTCAAATGGGAAGTAAAAGAAACTATCTAGGGGTTCATTGTTCTTAGCCTCCTCACACAGGTGAAATGAAACCATGAACATTATATACCACATTATCTTCGCCAAACATAGACCTGAGGTTGTTTACATCGTGGAAGTAATAAAAAAAGATGTTTTGGTTAGCTTTAAATGTAACAAGTTATGAGTAAGTCGAGTGAAGGAGACGAAACGTCTTCCAGAGTGAACTACTCCTAAATATAGAAGAAATAGTCAACGTTCATTAGCTTTCCAGAGAGAGGTGTGCCTCATTTAAGGTTCGGCACTTAATTACGTTGGAATTCGTTAGGCGTTAACTTCTGTGAACTAAGCAATCGCGGATTTACTGTATTCAGAATTGTATTATTCATACCATCCTGTCTACCTGGGGCGACGACTTTCCACAAGCATTTAAATTTATGAACTACTCGTAAGTATATGAGATGCCTGTTATCTAGTGCAAAAGCAGTTATCACTTCCGTATTCAATCTGTGAAATGGAGTTTTACCCTTATGGTGACCTGGATGCTTAAGCCTTCGATAACCGATGTCTGTTCTCAGAGGAGCATATGTTGTTGGAGAAGTTATGAGATTCTTTACACGACAGCCAGCATATTATGGCCTCACACTCATCTTATCAAATTACACTTCTCTATAATCTGAAGAGCGTCGGTGGAATAGTGGTTAGGACCCTCGCCGACCATGCACATGGTCCGGGGTTGGATCCCCAGCCGACGCACTCCTTTACCTCGCTAAGCCAGAAATAACGCTGATGAAGAGGAAAGGGTGGGCATGAGGTTAGCAACCCCATCCTGTAAAATAAACACTGCTACAGAAACTTCAAGCTAGTGGCTTGAAGCCCTATGTTCCACTGGGGAACGTGAAGAAAATTTTAAAAAAATAATCTGAAGAGTATCGCTAGCCGTTTCTAGTTCTTTTTGAGCTGGACTGTTCAGCAGTATTGAAGTATTCATCCCAAAATCTTAGAAGACGTATAGGAAAGAAATGTGTTGATAATATTAGATGGTTGGAGGCAATCGCAAGGAAGCCTTGGACCTAGGTTTCGTGCTAGTTGGCACTCATCAGTCAGCAAGGCGTATCTGCAACCTTGAAGGAACTCATTTCCCTTCTGAAATTCGAACCCGCGTTACCCATTGCTGCAGTCGGAGACGTTATCACTGAGCTATTCGATGACGCGGGTTCGAATCTCAGAAGGGAAATGAGTTCCTTCAAGGTTGCAGATACGCCTTGCCAACGAGTGCCAACTAGCACGAAACCTAGGTTCAAGGCTTCCTGCCGATTGCCTCCAACTATCTAATATCATCAAATCAATGTGCACTGTGATGGCGAGCTACCTAGAATGGCGGCCACATTGCAAACCAGACTGATAGAATTCAGTCTGCACCAAACAAAGGACTAGACACATCACACTAGTTACTAGTGTCCAATCGAAGTAAAAGAAATGTGTCTTGTTTGTCCACCTCCACGGTATTAGTAAATGCCTTTTTACCTTGCTCCGTATCTTCCTGTTTGCGGTTCATTGTTAACTATAAATATTTAGAAGGCTCGGGTTCACTAATGCGCTATACATTAAGAAGTAATCTGGGTGACTCCAGTTCGGAATGGTTATAGAGAAAGCCAATGTATGTTGACGGCTGGTAAGGTACGGTACGGCCTAAATTTAATCCTTGTGTAATTCGAGAAGCTTGTACCCACCAGTTGATGTGGTTCGGTAGTGAATTTCACGAGTACCTTCTTTAACTGGTGCTTATATGTAAGTTTTATATTGTAGTCTTCAATTCATTGCATCTTGCAGGTATAATAACAACTACATCGCGTTGGAGAAGTGTTCTGGTTCAAACAGGCAACTGGGAATAAACCAGAACAGAAATCAGCAGAAACTAATGATCACCTATTAATGAACGTAATCTACTCGAGTAAGAAACAGTCCAGTGAATTACTCGAAATTGTAATTACTGAATGCTTTCATATTACAATAACATATCTAAGATTCCAAAAGTATTTGTTAACTTCTCATGCTATAATTTCCGCAAATCCTAGGTGAAATGCACTCCCACTATGTGTAACTGCATTGTAGAATGTATTGAAATCAATAGCCTGAAGTTTACGTTATATATATCCAAACCAAGTTCACTTTTAACAGTTTGAAAAAATTTGGGCATTGGGTATATGATATTCATTATAATAAAGGTTTTTGTATTTCCCAATGAATGAAAAACAAAACGATATTGTTTTTACTGACGTTTCGCTATTTAATGCTAATAGCTTTATCAAAGTATTATTAAACCGGAATTTACAAAATCTCAGCATATATATAACAAAGAGTTGAGGGGTGAGAAAATAGACTTAGGTCAAGTTAAAAGGACATATTGAAAGTTAAAATAACAATGAATATCACTAAACCAAATAACAAAGGTAATAGTACATCTGTTATGGTATCAAAACAAAGTTTACTAACTTGATCATCGTTCGTTAGTCTGGGGTTATTTTTTCGTTGTCAAGTTGGTCAATTGGTAAAGATAACAAAATCAAGTGTAGATTGTTGCATTTGATCAGTGTATAAAATTATAAAAGCAGTGTGTGTTTACATAGTGAACTTGCATATCACATTCGTGTTGATATTGTCACTTCATGGGGGAGGGAGGTGTTGTAACCAGGTCAGATTCTGTTTTAGTCCATCATTCCTATTCAGGCAATTTGGATTCCACTTGATATGAAGTGCTTCTGATATTAGACGTTCTTTGTGATTTCTGAAGTTTTTCTGGATTATGATTTCAATATTGTCAAAATCAATTTTGTGACCTGATTCTATGGCTGATGATTTTTCAAGTTTTTCTAGTTCAACTGGATTTCTCGGTGGTCGAACAGATGCTCTACGGTGTTCATTTCTTCTGATTTTGATTTCTCGAGATGTTTGTCCGATGTATATCGCATCACATTCCAAGCATTTTATTTTATAGACACAATTAGATAGAGAATCTTTAGGGATTTGGTCTTTTATATGGACAAGGTTGTTTCGTAGTGTGTCTGATGTTTTGAAGAAAACTCTAATGTCGAGCTGATTGAGTACTCTTCTGATATCATCTGACGTCTCTGCTCTATATGGAATGACGACTGTCGGAATGCGTTTTCGGCCATACTTAATGTCTGTGTTGATTTTGTTGATGAAGTCCCTTGGGTAGTTGTTTTGCTTGAGAGTTTCAGTAATGTTTGATATTTCTTCTTCTTTTTCTTTCTCATCCGTTAACGTCAAACTGTGTGCTCGTCTAAGAAGACTTGAAACAACTGAAATCTTTGCGCTGATGGGGTGTGATGATTTAAAGTCTAAATATTTATTGGAGTGGGTTTTCTTCCTGAATATGGATATACTAAAATGTCCGTTTTCCCTTCTCTTAACTAGGCAGTCTAGAAATGGTAGTTCACCGACGTCTGATTCTGCTTCCGAAGTAAACTGGATTCTGGGAGATACACAGTTTATTTTCTCCAGGAATGAATTGTGTAGATCTCGTTTTAGTACTACAAAAGTATCATCTACATATCTTAACCATATTTTAGGAGTGAGTATGCTTGAAAAGATGTTATTTTCGAATTTATTCATGAAAAGGTCGGTGACTATTGGGGAGACTGGTGAACCCATAGCAACACCCTTTGTCTGTCTATATAAACTCCCTTTAAATGTAAAATAATTACTTTCTAGACAGAATTTCAAGCTCTTAATTATTTCACTGGTGTCCAGTGGACATCTTTGTGATAGCGTTGTATCTGATTCTAGTAGACCGTGTACGTTTCAGTTAAAGCGAGTAGCAGGTTATTTTCATTTGGTCAGAGAATTTAAGAGGACACAAATTAGTTGGCTAATAGCCTGTGTGCATGGTAACTGCGCTGTAGACGTGCTGGATGAAAGAAATAGCAGGAACTAACAAACAGCCTATGGTGGATGACTGTAATTATTGTGAAGGAAGAATGTTTCTTGTAGTCACTTGTTTTACATGAAGACTAGAGATTTAGTCTTTAAACGCAAACCAAAGTACATGAATTATAAAAGGATAGCCGGGAATCGTTGCTTTCGGTCCTCCTTCCCAGTTGATTATGGCTGAGATGCGTCCGTTCAACCGGGTGAAAGACTTGATGAGGGAGGCCACCTATCTGTGACCACAGAATGTAAAATATTCAGTGGTTGGGTGTAAAGTGTTAAATGAGTGGGTTGTGAAGCTGTATCCATTGAGGTGGCTTGAATGAAGGCTACGCATTCAAAGCCCATACCTTCCGCGTTGGAGAGTGCTGGCTGACATGTAACTTTGTGGGAGACTAGATATGGACGGTTAAATTGAAGTATGGTAACGGTCCATGAAGTACTTTCACTGTTGGTATTGGGATTTAGACTGCTTCACTGGAAGCCTCTAAAAACAAATGGTTGGTGACACCGTTCAGTGACGCAGCTGCGTTTACCCTTCATGAACTGTGCGTCGGTGGCACAGTGGTTAGGACTCTCGCCGACCATGCACATGGTCCGGGGTTCGATCCCCTGCCGGCGTACACCCGATATCTATGGTCAGCCTGAATTTGGGCTACCGGTATCCATGCTGAAAATTCCACACTTGTACTGAAAATACGGTGTGGAATCAAGCTGTAAATCAAAATAAAAAAAAATCAAATCAATCATCACTTTCTCATTATTCCCATGTACTTGTTATTTCTCCTACACATTTACTTTCATTTTAATTCCTTTGTATTTTCTCCTTGCCACATTTTTGTGCTAATTGAAGGAGTGGTGCAACTTGCATTGCTGCACTTTTGAACAGATTTCTACGTCAGTCAGCGTTACGGGTTCTAACAAGGTAATTCCTGTACTGTATTTAAGTATTTAGTGAGCCATCATGGAAAGCCGTATCACCGCCTAAGTGAGTTGTATGAGTTAAGAATTCTACAGCCTTTATTCTGGTTAAAAATGTAGGCTTTCGTGATTGATTTAGACTGTATCACACGGTCTTACGACATTGAATATTTTGTTCCAATTATGAGCACAAAGATATACGTAAAACTTGAGCACTGTGGTAGTATGTAATTATTTATTTATTTTTTGTATCATATAGTCACTGAAACGGTATTCTTATTTAATGGATGACGTTTCAAACGCAATTTGTTATTGTTCATAATCATATCATTTATAGTCACACAACTTCGAAACTTCCGTTTTATGATTTTCCTTATTCCTTCCTATTCGTCGTACAAGTAGTAGTAGAATTTTCCAGATATCCAGGTGGACAGGTGTCGAATCATTCCCATTCCACATATTTTCATTCAGTTCATTCGATAAATTATTATTATTGTTGTTTCCTTTAGTTCTTAGATGAACTTAGGGCTTCAGTCGCACGTCTCCACTGCGTTCGGTTATCTGCCAACATTTTCACCTGGCTCCACGTTTGCCCACATGCTTTCATCTCCTCTTCTCATGACCTTCTCCATGTCACCCTTGCACTGACGACCGATTCGCCGCTTCCCGTTCGGGTTCCACTCGAGCGATGGCGTGGCGTGTGATGTCACTTGATGGTTTGTTTTCTCAGAGTATGGCCAATCCACCTCCATTTCTTTCTGCATATTTGTTGTACAACTAGCTCCTGCTGGGTTGGCTCGCTCCCACATATCCCTGTTGCTGACCATCTGATCTTGAGTATTGAGCGAAGGTCTGTAGTTTGTTCGAAGTGCCCTTCTAGACGTGGCGCCAAGTCTCTGATCCGTATAGTAGCACTGACTTCACATTGAAGTTGAAAATCCGGATCGTATTTCGCATGCTCAGTGCTGTTTATCTCCACACAGAGTAGAGAGTGATGAAAGCTTGCCTTGCTTTCCCTCTTCAGTTCCGCCTGTAGTTGAAACAATGCTTCCCAGTTGGGTAGGTAAAGGAGGTTGCTTCTTTCAGATTCCTCCCATTTATGATGGCTGATTATTGACTGTTGTTGTTGTTGTTGGTCCAGGAATCTTCATCACCTCTGTTTTCTCTATGTTCACCTGAAGTCCTATCTTCTCTGGATGCTTCTTCTATCTGCAACTTGTTGCTTTTCATTTGCACGTCTTCCAGTTTGTGGGAAACCATAATTCATCGGCGAAGTCCAGATCCTCCAAATTTTGTGTGGGTCCATTTTAGGCCTGTTTCGTCGCTGCCCACTGTCTGTCGCATTATCCCGTTTACTGCAATCAGGAAAATCATTGGTGATAGTAGGCAGCCTTGTCTTACTCCTGTCCTCACTTCGAAGGATTCCGTAAGTTTCCCATTGTGGATTACTTGGCATGCAGCATTGTCGTACAGCTGTTGGATGAGATGTATAATTGTCGGTGGCACACCGTAGTAGTGAAGTAGTTGCCAAAGCACCTCTCGATCGGCACCGCCGAAGGCCTTTTCAAAGTTGAGGAAGTTGAGGTAGATAGATGTGTGACCGCCATTCCAAGCTCTGTTCAATGATGATCCGTAGTGTTGAGATTTGATCGATGCATGACTTGTTTCTCCTGAATCCAGCCTGTTCCGGTCGAAGTTTCTCATCCAGGGCGTGTTTGGTTATCCTGGTGAGAATCAAACACGCTCCGGATGAAAAACTTCGACCGATAAGTAAAGTCTCCGTTATCAGTCTCGTTCAGCCACACCCCAAGTTATGCTGAGGGCATGCAGATGACATATTCACCTTACTAAAACAGATTTTCTAAACACATTAAGTCAGTGACAGAACAAATTCAATTCACTTGTGAATTGGAAAGCCAACAAGGGGAGCTTCCAATGTTCGATTGTAGCATAAACACGAAAGAAGATGGTGGGGGAGTTAAACACTAGTGTTTACAGGAAATCAACACATCCAAACCGATATTTGGATTTCCGATTATCCCACCCTACTTCAGCAAAAAATAGAATTGGGGGAAATGTTTGAGTAATAGGGCACAAAAGCTAAATGGTACTAAGGTAAATCTGAGACAGGAAGTGAGGCATGTGAGAGAAGCTTTAAAACTTAATAATTACCTTGATAAATTAATCAGGAAGTATGTAGGAAAATGTAAAAATAAAGTTAATAATAATAGTAGTGATAACAATAATAGTAATAATGACGACATGCCAGGAAAACATTCACAGGATGATGATTACTCCAACAATAAGGAATTTAAATCATCAGTAGTACTTCCGTAGAAAGAAGGAAGGAACCTCGGAAACCTTACGTATAATTCTTAACAATGCAGGCAGGAATAAAAGTGGCATTCAAAGCTACGAACTCAACTAGAGACAAATTTTGTCGATTAAGGGATCCTGTGGAGCCCATTAAACAAAACAATTCAGTGTATCTAATACCCTGTTTTGATGATTGTAGCAGAATGGGGTCAGTCAGACTGGTGGAGCACAAAAACCTAGCAGAATCTAGATAAGTTGATAAGATAAGAAATCTGGAGAATCGTTCGGCTATAGCACTCACTACGTGCAATTACACACAACCATACAATATAGGATGGGATAAGATGAAAGTGCTAAAATCTAATATAACAGAGTGGAGGGAGAGATTGACAACGGAAGCTTTATTTATCGAATGAACTGAGTGAAAATACATGGAATGGGAATGATTCAACACCTATCCACCAGGAAATCTGGAAAATTCTACTACCACTTTTACGACGAATAGGAAGGAATAAAGAAAATCATAAAACGAAAGTTTTGAAGTTGTGTGACTATAATTGATATGATTATGAGCAACAATAATAAGTTGTGTGTGGAACGTCATCCAGTAAATAAGAATAATACTGTTTCACTGACTATATGATAAAACTAATTAACAAATTAATATGGAATGGACGTAAAGTCACAAAAAGTTTCGTTTCTTGAAGGTGGCCTATATAGTGTATTGAGCGTAAGAAGCTGTGCGTCACATCATTTCTGTAGCTTTTCTAGGTCATTTAGACTGGTTGTAGTAACAATGCCGAACTGGTTTGTCTGGGATTTATACACCACTTTCAAGTAATGCGTAAACAGGAATGTTGTGAGAGGATCGAAGCACGTGTAATGTATGCCACTCGTTGACATAATGAAAACAAGATGCCTCATAACTGAACCGTGGATTACTCCACCATGATCATTTCTAGGATTAGAAGTCTATGAGCCTATATTAACAATTTGGGTTGGATTTATCAAAAGTTAGAGTAAACTAGCCATCTATGCAATGTGCCACTTTTTTCGAACGACTTTAGTTTGGGAAGAAGATTAAGGTGATGGACTTTATCAAATGCCTTGATGAAATCAAGGTAAAGAGCCCCTAATATATTTCCATAATCTCTACTATTTATTATGCAATCGGAGCATTCTAAATGGCAGGAAATGCACAACGTTTTGGACTAGAATGCATATTATGAGGTGGTAAGTGTAGAACAGACGACCAGGAGGACTAAAAGATAAAATTACTGTGTTAATGGGAACACCTCCATGATGTAATTGTTGTTTAATAGCGTACTATATATATGATTCCGATGATAATACTGTAGTACATCCACGTTTTCACGTTCTACAATGTGCTAACGCTGAACACTGCCAAATACTAAAAACGTTGTATTAAGAAGTGCAAGTGAAAACTTGAAAAGATGTATTGTTAACGAGATCCAATTTCGAAAACTTCAAGGCGAATGAAAAAGTGTATTATTATTAGTATGATTATTTCCTTGAGTTCCGAGTGGAGCATAGGGCTTCAACAACACATCTCCACTTTCTTCTATTTTCTACCGTCCTCTTCAGCTTGAACCACGGTTGCCAACAATCTCTCATCTCCTCCTCACACGCTCTCCTCCATGTCACCCTAGGACGACCCAATCGTTGCTTCCCATTGGGATTCCACTCGAGGGCCTGGCGGGCGATGTCATTTTACAGTTTCCTCAATGTATGCCCGATTCATCTCCATTTTCTCATACATATTTGTTGAGCGATTGGCTCTTGGTTGGTTTGTTCCCAGAGTTTCTCGTTGCTAATTCTTTCTGGTCATTTGATCTTCAGTATGGAGCCAGCCAGCGAAAGGGGCAGCTGTTGATGAAAGTCCGTAGTAACCTATTGGGAATCCTTTTCGTGACATGCTAGCCCAGTTTCTGACCCGTATAGAAGGACAAACTTCACATTGGTGTTGAAAATCTGGATTTTGTTCCTTATGTTGAGTGCAGAAGATTTCTAAATTGGTTTCAGTTTGATGAAGGCGTATCTTGCCTTTCCGATTCTGACTTGCTTTGACATCTTCATCCGTTCCGCCTGCCTGTAGTTGAAACGGTGCTTCCTGACCAGATAAGTGAAGGAGGCAACCTCTGTTAAATCTCTCCTGTTGATGATGATTGATACTGGTTGCAGTTGTTGTTGTTGAGGTTCTTTGGTTATCTTTGTCTCCTCCGTCTTCTGTATGTTCACCTGCAGTCCTGTGTTCGCTGCCAGCCTCTTCATCCAGTTTGTTGGTTTTCGCCTTTAAGTCCTCGAGTTTGTGTGACATTAGACATATATTATCTGCGAAATCCAGATCTTCTAGAGTCGGTAGTCCAGTGTACTCCTGTCTCCTCGCTCCTCAGGAAAGTGTATAACCTCGCAATATATATATATATATATATATATATATATATATATATAGTAGACGAAAACCAATGTTCAATAATACAGTGGTAAATATGCGACAGGCACATGTAAAATTGGTTTCTGTTAACGCATAATATGGGCACATGAATTAATTTTATAAACGTACTGCTAGAGTTAATATAGGGGCGCTACAGTTTCACTAATGGTTGACACGTATAGAATTCCACATGAATACATCCGGTCAGATCGTAGTCACAAAACATTCTCCTACAGCTTGACTGAGAGGTTGAAATATCGAAAGCTGAACTAAAATCTCTGTCGTCGATGACTTCAGTGTAAGGAAGTTTCGCTCGGTTGAGCAACTTTGTAACGAAAACTTGCACAATATTCTGCTTTCTTCAGATTGAGACCGTAATGCGTATCAATACTCTGAAGGAAAAAAGTGGATGAAACCGACCAAATTCAGACAGGTAATAACACCTTCGGTGATAGTTCATACAACCGCGAGCACACTCACGTCAAGCGTGTCAGACCATTACGTAGAGATATTTATCTTACGACCTTGACTCATAGGCATTTACATTTAGTAATTACCTTGTTAGATGAAACTTTATAAACAGATTCATGGGAAGTGATTGATTCTACCTACTTACTGTTGTTTTCCTGGAATCTCAACATTCTTTGCCTCTGAGTTGTGTGTTCTGTTACCAGTGTGTATATGAAAAGAGTACTTAATTTAAAGTAAAACATTACTGAAATATACGGAGGGACATTTCTCACTCAGTTCCCAAACAGCTCAATAGGGAATAGAACATTTTACAAACATTAGACACTGTATGTGAATGATAAGTTTATGATATCTTTTGATGTATCCTCCTTGTTCACCAACGTACCATTGATGGAGACAGTGGATTTTATATGTGATGAGATTACTAAGCGAAACATAGACATCTGCATTTCTGTATCCTCCTTGAAGGAACTTATTTTGAGGTGTACAATGAATGTTCATTTGTTATTCAATAAGGAATATTACAGACAAACTGATGGTGTAGCTATGGGTTCCCCATTAGGTCCAATCCTAGCTGATTTTTGCCTGGCTGAGTTATAGAATGGACCATTGAAAGGAGTAATTAATGACTTGGATTTCTACTGTCGATATATGGATGATATATTTCTGGTTATGAAAGACGAGAATGATGCAATGAACATCCTTGACAAGTTTATTGATGCACATTCAGCAATAAACTTTACCATAGCGAAAGAAAGTAATGACATTATCTCCTTCCTAGAAATCTTCATGGCAAGGAAAGAAGATGGCACACTAAGAAGGAGTGTGTATAGGAAACCTACAACAACAGGCCAGAACACTCATTTTTTGAGTTTTGTACCTCTGAAAAAAAATAGAAAAAAAAGTAGTGTCTGGTTCATAGAGCTAGGTTAATCTGTTCAGACGACTGCCTCAATGAGGAGCTTAAGATTACTAGAGAATTACTTAGAAAAATGGTTGTCCAGATAACTTCATTGAGAAAAATATTAATTCAGGACCATAGAGAGTCAGTATAGCAACAGCTCCAAGAAACCATTGTTCATAAAACTGCAGTTCCTCGATGACAACATCAGTGAAATAGTAACACAGCGCCTGAAGAATGCAGTTAAAAGAGCATTAAATACAGCAGAGGTACCCTGTCTCTTCACTACCACCTCTATTTTACTTTTGAAAGACAAAGAAAAACTACCTAATTTTCCCTCCTCTCTGTGCATCTACGAGTTTGATTGCAGCTACAGAGTCAACCACATTGGGCGTACAATTGGGCAGGTTCGTCACCCACCGTATTTCCGAACATCATCAAGCATGGTTAAGCAACGTACAAAGACGATCTATTCGTACCTCTGTCTTAGCACACCTTGTAGACAGTGAGCATAAAGTTTATGCCAATACTGCATTTAAAGTTATTTATCACAATTTAATCCGAATAATTCTGCTGAAGAATCAGTGGCGTACACAGCTAAACGTCCCGAAAAATCTTGTTTTCATTTTTTCTTAGACATTCTGGGATTATTTTAAATAATTTATGAAGTCATTTATCGCATGCCACCTAATCTTAACTTTGCTTTATGAGTTCCTCTTCTACATAGAGCTGAAGCTGTCAGATTCCACCTGAACAAGCCAAGCGTGCTACTGCAGAAGAAATCCGTACAGCCACTTTCCTTAACTCGGGGACTGTTACATGGATGTGTCAGATATGACTATTTCTATATCCTCTCTAAGCCTTTTAAAAATTATAATTGTCCAAATGATTTTATTCCCGTGACTACTTCATCTTTAATTACATGTTATCATTGTCCATATTATTTATTTTTCTTTGACTGCCTATTACGTCACCAACTTGAACACTCGTTTATTCCTTGATTACTCCTCATTTCTCCAAAATTATACATTACACAATCCGCTTGTTGTGATCATTTCTAACCTTTGATTGTTCGTATTCAATTTCTTTTTAATATATTTATGCGTTTAAGTTTTTGTAGCAATTTGGTTAAGTTTTGGGGGTGTAGTTGCTAGCACCACGCCCCAACCCTCCCTCTTTATCCGGGCTTGGGACCGGCTAGAAAACTAGCGAGCTAGTAATCTAGGCGAGGTGAAAAGTACAGCAGAAGACAGAAGCAATTGGAGACGTGTAGTTGAAGCCTTATGTTCCACTAGGAACCCAAGGGAACAATAATAATAATAATTCAATTTCTTGCTTGATTATCACCCCCTGACATGTTGATAGTGACTAATTATTGTTAACAAACATCGCTACTAGATTGGTGTACACAATATATATATATATCTTCTGCTTTCAGTAGCCAAGTCTCACAACCATAAAGTAGGGCAGATTAAAATGCTGAGCATTACACATTTCACTTGATCGCTACCTGGATTTCACTTCCGCGCCAGAGATAAAAGCTTAGTCATAATGAGTTAAAAACACAAGTAGGCAGAAAGAAAGCCATTTATTCAGATATAATATAAAATGTGAAAGTCATCATTGGTCCCTTCATTACACTCGGCGGATGACTAACATATATCTTATTTACTCATTTGGCTACACCTATAAGCAAATATAATTTGGTACTCATAAGAGGCTTCAGGTATATCAATTCAGACTGATTCTTTGAGGATTCATAGAAGTATAGATTAGATGTAATGAGGAAAAGGACCTAGGATTGTGTACTTCCTCTGATCTCTCCTGGTCTTTCTACACCATGTCAGTTTCCACAAGGATATATCGTCTGACGTTCTGCATAAGGAATCCCAGACAATCTGACATCACTCAGTCTCCTCTACTCTCCAAGTTTGTTAATTCTTGTATTCTGCCTGTCCTTCTCTACTGCTCCCCACCGCTTAATCTTTCCCGGGCTACATAAGAAAGACTTTGTTTGTTACACTGTGAAGGGTACTAAAATCTGTGAGTAGGGCGAGTGTGGAGTGTTGCTAAACCAACTCGTTAATACTACTGTAGATAGACACAGGGATTCCTGCGAGGAATTAGCAAATAGTATCTTGTCAGACTGTGAGTATCCTCTCTATACACAACTATCTCTTTGCATTTCAATTAGCTCATATTTGAAGCATTTTATGTGATGCGAAACACTAGGTAAACGTTACAATTTTATTATTTCATTGAATAATATATTACTGTTGATATTTCCACTTAAAAGTCAATCTGAACGAAAAACATTCTTCTCAATAATTTCTCCTATTCAGGTTCTTACAATTATAAAATATAATATTTGTTGTCGTTAGAATCGGAAAAGCAAGAAATGCTTTCACTACTCTCAAGTCTGTGTGGAGGTCAACAGCACTCAGCATCAAAAATAAGATCCGGATTTTCAACTCCAATGTGAAGTCAGTCAGTGCTACTATACGGATCAGAGACTTGGCGCGTCATAAAGAGCATCTCAAACAAACTACAGACCTTCATTAACAGTTGTCTTCGCTCAATACTCAAGATCAGATGGCCGGCCAGAAGAGATCAGCAACAGAGATCTCTGGGAGCGAACCAACCAGGAACCGATTGTGGAACAAAATAGGCAGGAAGAAATGGAGATGGATTGGCCATACTCTTAGGAAACCATCAAGTGACATCACTAGACAAGCCATTGATCGAGTGGAACCCGAAAAGGAAGCGGCGAGTTGGTCGTCAGTGCGAGGGTGACTTGGAGGAGGTCATGTGAAGAGGAGATAAAAATGTGTGGGCAGACTTGGAGCCAGGTGAAGATTCTAGCAGAGAACCGAACGCAATGGAGACGCACGGCTGAAGCCCTATGTTCCTCTAGGAATTAAAGGAAACAATAATGATAATTTGTTGTCGTTACAATTCTATCGCAACGTTTAACCAGGGCGATAAAGGAAACCTTCTACCATGCACGTTTGTCCCTATCCTTCAGTAGCCGTCCAATGTTCACGCAGTAAATCAAAGATGCCTTACCTAACCTTAGCTCTTCTTCATGCATATACCATTTCAACTGTTCCTGTGGGCGCACGATTGACCAGGTTCATCTACGGGTTTGAGAACATTTACTAGCTTGGTTCAGCAGGAGGGGAAATTAAGTGCACGAAAAGCTCGATCCTGTCACACTTTGTTGATACTAGACATCGCATCAACGCTAACACAGCTTTCAGGGTTATAGAATTCCGAAGTCGTTATCACGCACGTCTCCTGCACATAGCTGAAGCTGTCGCAATAAGATCAACTAGACTGGAGCTTTGTATCCAAAAAGAACACGCCCAGACGCTGTTCGTACAGTGGCCAAACTTAGATTAACGATTCTTCTTCTCATCAAGAGTGCTCCTTCCCCTTAACCCTCTTGGTTGTTTTTTGTTATTTTCTTTGTATATTATTACAATTATAATTATTCGTCATAATTTATACCCTTCATTCAAACATTCTCTCAGTACTATGGAATTTCCGATTTATACTATCCGGACTTATTATTAGTAATATTATCTCTTCTCAGTATATGCCTCCAGCTGTTTCATTTCACAAATTGGTTATATCATGATGAACCTCTCATTGCAGTCTTACTATCTCCTCTTTAATACACACCACTTTGTACTAGCCACTCACTTACCTGACACCTTTTATAACCTTGAACTGACTTACTTGTCAGTTTTCCTACCCCACACTGTACAAATCTATTATGACTAATCACCACCATTGTCTCCCATTTTACAATATTTTGTAATCGATTTCAGCCTAGCACGTTAGTCACACAAATACGACTATTTATTTTGACACCCCATACATAACTAATCTGTTATTCTACGTTAAAAAATGTATCCGCCACATAACTGGCCATTCTTGTAACGACAACAAATATTGCATTTTATGATTGTAAGAACCTGAAGAGGGAAAATTATTGAAAAGAATATTTCTCGTTCAGATTGACTTTTAATTCATGATATGGGAATATTTCACACTATTAAATCTCATATTTCCACTTTATATTCATATTCTTATTGAAGGATATTATCAATATGAATGCTGTGTCTTAGTGACTACTCCTGTAATGAGAAAATCAGGTGCAGTATTCTCTACATTATTACTGTTATTATCATTCCATTGGGTTCCGAGAGGAACACAGGGCTTGAATAACGCATCTTCACCTTGTTCTATTTGGTGCTGTCCTCTTCATATGGCCCCACGACTGTCCATAATCGCTCATCTCCTCCTCGGACGATCTCCACCATTTCACCCTCGGACGTGCCACTCGTCGCTTCCCATGGGGATTCTACTCCAGCACTCACATAGCGCGTGATGTGATTCGACGGCCTCTTCAACATATTCCCGACCCTGCATATTTTTTAGCAATCGGCTCTTGGTCAGTTTGTTGCCAGAGTTGTAGAAACTGAAAATCCCAGATTAGTACCAAAATTACTGTTTGGGGTAAAAGTATTAATTATTATTACCATGACAACTGGTGGAAAGTGGTGTGCCCGCCTCTCTTCTAATTACATATAAACGATATACTGGCAACAATTAACCCAGGAAGCAAGAATTCATTTTGAGAACTTTGATAATTACTGTGCTACAATAACTACTGAGCTACTGCGTATGATGCAAGTGGTATATTAATTTCGGCGTCAGTCATAGGTTATCCTTGCTTGTTTTAAATAGTTTTGCCTGCAGTTTTGCAGATGGTATTAAACTTGGGGAAGGTGTGGAAGTAGGCAAGGTGCCCGAGGATTGGAAGAAAGGATACTTATTCAAACTACCAAAGAAAGGAGACTTAAGTCAATGCAAGAACTGGCGCGGAATTATGCTCCCGTCTATCCCAAGCAAAATACTAAGCCGCATCATCCTGGAGAGAACCAAATATGCCCTAGATGAAAAACTTCGACCAGAACAAGCTGGATTCAGGAGAAACAAGTCATGTATTGATCAAATCGCCACACTACGGATCATCATTGAACAAAGTTTAGAATGGCAGTCACCTCTCTATCTCAACTTCATCGACTTTGAAAAAGCCTTCGACAGAGTTGATCGAGAGGTGATTTGGAAACTACTTCGCTACTATGGGGTGCCGCCGACAATTATACATCTTATCCAACAGCTGTACGACAATGCTGCATGCCAAGTAATCCACAACGGGAAGCTCACGGATTCCTTCGAAGTGAAGACAGGAGTAAGACAGGGTTGCCTACTATCGCCAATGATTTTCTTGGTTGCAGTAGACTGGATAATGCGACAAACAGTGGGCAATGAGGAAACAGGCATAAAATGGACACACACAAAAAACTTGGAGGATCTGGACTTCGCCGATGATATATGTCTGATTTCCCACAAACTGGAAGATATGCACGGGAAAAGTAACAAGTTGGCAGAAGAAGCATCAAAGATAGGACTCCAGGTGAACATAGAGAAAACGGAGGTGATGAAGATTCCTGGCCAACACCACCAACAGCAACAACAACAACAGACAACAATCGGCATAAATGGGAGGAACCTGAAGGAAACAACCTCTTTTACCTACCTGGGAAGCATCGTTTCAACTACAGGCCGGCTGAACTGACGAGGATATCAAAGCAAGGGTCGGAAAAGCAAGACAAGCTTTCATTACTCTCAAGTCTGTGTGGAGGTCAACAGCACTCAGCCTGCAAAATTTGGGCTACCGATATCCATGCTGAAAATGTCATACTTGTACTGAAAATATGGTGTGGCATCAAACTGTAACCAAAAATAAAAAAAATAAAAATAAGATCCGGATTTTCAGCTCCAATGTGAAGTCAGTCAGTGCTACTATACGGATCAGAGACTTGGCGCGTCATAAAGAGCACCTCAAACAAACTACAGACCTTCATTAACAGTTGTCTTCGATCAATACTCAAGATCAGATGGCCGGCCAGAAGAGATCAGCAACAGAGATCTCTGGGAGCGAACCAACCAGGAACCGATTGTGGAACAAAATAGGCAGGAAGAAATGGAGATGGATTGGCCATACTCTTAGGAAACCATCAAGTGACATCACTAGACAAGCCATTGATCGAGTGGAACCCGAAAGGGAATCGGTGAGTTGGTCGTCAGTGCAAGGGTGACTTGGAGGAGGTCATGTGAAGAGGAGATAAAAATGTGTGGGCAGACATGGAGCCAGGTGAAGATTCTAGCAGAGAACCGAACTCAATGGAGACGCACGGCTGAAGCCCTATGTTCCTGTAGGAATTAAAGGAAAGAATAATAATATAACTAAACTTGGGTAGATATTCCCGATGATAAAGATGCAATGCATGCGTAGAATTTTCGCCAGCCATCTATGCGATGCAGATGTCATTCTCGACCGACTTAATTCCAGACTTTTACAAGTCGTTAGTAAACCCAGAAGACAGGGAAAATTGGGTGTGAGACAAACAACCGATCCGGTTAAAAGCACAATGCATTAGAAACTGAATCCAAAGAATGGAAGAATGAAATGCATTTACTTCTAAGGCGCTACTTTATTCCAAAAACTGTTCTTATAATACAGAATGGAATTCTCAGCATTTGTCACAATACTGCATCTGATTTACTCAAAATATAAATTTAATTAAAATTAAATTAACCAAAGGAATATTTCCACATTTACGGTATGAAGTTAAAAATATTCGAAGTACAAAATGAGAATAACAGTAACAGTGGGTTTGTTTCAAACAGTGTTGTCGATTCAGTTTGAGAATTTAAGCATGTTATAGATTATTGAATCTAATGTTCTGTTGATATAATATATTGAGGGGAAAGACAAAAAATAACGATTATTACAGAGCTTAAAAGGTGTTTACACTTATGAGAAAATAAACAAAAAACTGAGAGGATTAAAAATATAAGAAGAAACAATAAAAATAAAGCTTGGTGGAATAAGGATGGAGAAAACTGTTTATTTACTAGTGAAAAGAAGGTTAGTTAGTTCGTCCCTGATACTGTTTGCATCACATAAAATACGTGCCAAATATGGTATAGTGGAATTTTTATACTTCTTGTTTTACGTGAGGAAGAGATGCAAGGTGAAAGCTGCGAGTAAATTGGATGTTCACAGCCTGACAAAATTCCTTTACCAAATTTGTTACATGAAATCAAGCACCTATCAATGACGATGTCAACGATATGGCCCAATGGGATACCACCACTCGCCCTTCTGACAGTCTTCAGAGTTCTACGAAGTATGACGTGGTTTTTTTTAAAGTAATCAAGGAAAAAATAAGGGTGAACAATAAGGTTGAATCGGTAAGATGCACAAGTTGACAAAGTGTAAGAGGAGGAGGGGTTGAGTTATGCCCTAGTGCCTGAACTTTTCAATGTAAAATGTCAGACTGAATATTTTTTTGCAAATCAGTAAGAAATGGGAAGACCAGAACAGATCAGAATCAAGAATTAATCCAAGATACGTGCGTCGGTGGCACAGTGGTTAGGACTCTTGCCGTCCATACACATAGTCCGGGGTTCGATCTCCTGCCAACGCACACCCGATATCTATGGTCGGCCTGCAAAATGTGGGCTACCGATATCCATGCTGAAAGTTCCATACTTGTACTGAAAATACGGTATGGCATCAAGCTGTAATAAAAAAAAACTTTAGACTTGATTTATATATCACTATCATCAATTTTGCAACGGTCGTAGGAATTAACAGCCTCATTCAACTTTCAACTGAAATTAACGGTCTGACAATTGTAGGGATTTAGTTTAAGACCGTTAGACGGAGACCACTTACTGACTCTTGGTAGAAAGCTATTTATCCCTGTATAGTCTATCTGGGAGTTAACATACATTGAGATAGTAAGGTCGTCCGCATAGTTAATGGTATGTGAAAATTCGTATGCATATCATTCATAACAGTGTAGACAATTACTCAGTAAACAGTTTCACTCTACTGAGTATATAGATTTGGAAACGGTGATATGATGAGGACTGCAGCAAATTACAGAACTAAGGCTAAGAAAAATTGTTAGAATACTATGCTATGGGCTTCCCACATCGCCACTATACAAAGCAAGCCATACGGAGAGACTGTGTTTCAAATACGAAGCATACACATTGGGAATAGTTAGAAGACTTGCAGGTAAAGTGGTCAACAAACTCGACTGAATTTATTCTTTCTGCCATGTGACCAACCGAAAGATAACCACATACTTAGTCAATACTGTGTATTCTATACAATGATTAGGGTGTTAATTTATCCTACGTATTTCCTCCTTATAGAAGTGAATATTTCCGGTGATACCAACGTGAAGTTCAAGCATTACGATCAGATAACCTGTGGGGGAAGTTACCAATCTCGAATGGGGCTGTGAACCGAAATAATCGTCTACAGGAGGATAATGTTTCAGCACTTATTGATTCATTCAAAACACGACTGAACCATCACTGTGCAGTTAAGTGAAAGGATTAATCAAGACTAAAAGCCGACTATTGATAGAAATGTGAAATCTAGCGTATTTTCGAAAATACTGTCGTCAGCAAATTCAGCCGTCAGTGTTTTTCATTCGAAAAATCCACCTCACGAAATGGATATATTTTCATCTACTCTGTATCAACCAAAATCTTTGGAGATCTGTAGCATTCTGAAATAGAATGAGGTCTAAAATTCTTGTTCATCTACTAATAAGAAAGTAAAACTGACAAAATTTTAGGCAAAAAGGGGGCTAACACTAAGAGAGCTGTTTAAACTGCCGATAATTCACTTGTGATAGTCTATAAGAAACACTGACTGGTAATTTATATCACATTAAATCTTTCTAAATACTAGCTAATGTAGGTGTGTAACGACAGAAGGCAAGAGTCAGGCAACAGATCATTTATTAAGGAAATCAACGCATATTTATATATTTTCATGTACATTATTATGGATATTTAAGCAAACAAACACAGTCTTCCGATTGGTTGTTTCTCACGTAAAATTAATCTTTCATCTCTTTGTGACTGTTTCTTGAATGTCAAATCCTCTATCTGTTAACTGCATCCGCCTACGCAAAGTCTGCTGTGGTCGGTTTTGAATCAATCTTTGTTCACATTTTCTCACGACAAATCTTGGGAACGTAAATATTGACGTAAATTACTGTCTACCAATTTGGCTAGTAGACAGCTCTCACCACAGGTGTACCACCCCAGCTAGTATTGTCTTCAGGCGCACTACAGAATCGTAGGGGCAAAAACTTCGAGTGTGCGTCGGTAGCACAGCGGTTAGGACTCTCGCCTACCATGCACATGGTATCCCCTGCCGACGCACACCTGATATCTATGGTCGGCCTGCAAAATTTGGGCTTCCGATATCATATGCTGAAAATTCCATACTTGTACAAAAAATACTTTGTGGTTTTAAGCTATAATGAAAAAATCAACAGCCGAACGTGGGACAAGGCCCCTAAGCCAGCCCCTAACACTAGGCAGTGCGGTCAAAGGCTGCCCGAAAATTCTGCAGTGCGCTTGTAACTACTTAAAACTAATGGAAACACGTTATCATCATAAATCTCTTATATAGGATTGAGTGTGTTGAAGTCAGCTATTGTACAAATTTCTTATTTGTGTAATTTTTTTTTATTCCTTCACGTTCCCAGTGGAACATAGGGCTTCAAGCTAGTTGGCTTGAAGTTTCTGCAGCAGTGTTTATTTTTACAGGATGGGGTTGCTGGCCCCATGCCCAACCTTTCTTCTTCACCAGCTCTAGTTCTGGCTTAGGGAGGTAAAGGAGTGCGTCGACCGGGGATCGAAACCCGGACCATGTGCATGGTAGGCGAGGGTCCTAACCGCTACGCCACCGACGCTACTTGTGTAATACTGTATTACTATTAATTCATGCTAGTCAGAGATAGAGAAAGCGATACCTCTACTTGCTTACTATGATTATCAGATTAGCACAAACAAAGGACATAAGTTTTACGAGTTGCAACAAGAATGAAATCACTGTGAATGTAGACACTGATACGTACAAATGAGACCTAAAGAGACTCTTTCCTACCGATTCATTCAGTAAAGCATTGCGCCATCTGCGGTGGTTTCCCTTCCAGTTAAGGGGTATTAGACAGTTTACTAGTTCACTGTTGTACTAGCGGGTCGTAAGTCCATTGACAAAGGAATGCTTGAAATGTGTGTATCGACACTATTCCTAACTGGAATCAGAGAGATGAAATGAAGACATCTGACGAAAATCTCCAGGAAAACATCCGTTGTCGAATTCTAAAATACTCACTATGCTGTGCATCATCCCCAGAATGCTCCAAGATATAATGGTGACTGAGTTTTGAAAGAGACAAGCAGATAGGTTATAGAAGTATTCGGAATCGCTTCCAAAATATAAAATTTAAGTGGTGTACCGAAACGTAAAGGATAGACTCAGAAAACGACTGCTCTGATACAGAAGAAAAAACACAGGAAGACTAGCTGGCTAGAAGAAAAAATCACCAAACCAGATTAATCAGCCCTCAAATGATCTTCTACAGAATGGATAATGAAGAAATCTCGACACCGCTTCAACGTTATCAGATGTCGGAAAGCTTTACAAATCTCATTCAATAGCTGTATCATGATGAGGATAATGTTGGAGATGATTGAACACGCTGAGAGTTTAACGTCGAAAAAAAAGCTCAGGGAGACGTTTGAAGTAAAGGAAGACAGGAGTAAGAAAAGGCTGACTACCACTGCCACCGATGATCTTCGTGATTGTCGTGGACATGGTCAACACATACGACCATGTCTAAATCAGACAAGATGAGATAGGAATGAATACGACACAGTATCAGTATCGAGATCTACAACACAACACAAAACAAGACACGAAGAGAACTCATCATCGGACGAGATGCTCTCTGCAAAATGAATGACATTGATTAACTCCTCAAAAACTTCTGTGCCTTCACTCATCCATCATTTGGTGATTGCAATCAGCGTGTACAGCAATGAAGAATAAGAATGTCCACAAGGCCACAGAGCTTGCACAGATAGGCAGATGCACACACGAGAAGTCAGATAGAACTCTTCATCTCAACCTGAAGAAAGTGGGGACGACGCTTACTATAGACTAACTAGTTAACTGACTCACTGGAGAATGGAAAAGAGGAGCAGATGTAGGAGTATGAGACTAATATCTAATTTGTTCAAGGAACCACCACGGTCGAGTTGGAAGCCTCCAAAGAAACTGGAGATGATAAGCGACAGTTCAGGCTGACCACGAACCACCAAACTACAGCTAACACCTTCATTGAAACCATCAAACTAACGTCAGAGGCATTATGTAACATGGCTAAGGGAAGCTGACTGGGGAAAGACTGGAGCTCTGTGATGCGAAGGTGATGTCGTCAAGGAAACCTGTATAATCCGTCATTTAAGGGAGTAGGCAGAGGTGAGAGATGGAAAGTGTGCTGGCTGGCTGATTCTATACGGACATATGGAAGCTAACAAAATAGAAAGATAGAGGAAGTGGATGGAAGAGAACATGAAGCAGTCAGTGCAGAGATGACCAACGGAAGGAGAATCTCAGTTCAGTCTAAACCTCACTGGAGGAGGGAGTAAGCAGTGCTAGGAAGTAAAAAAGACAACTTAGTCACATTGGTAAGTGAAACAAAAGAAGAAGAGGAGTAGGCAGGCTGAAGGTCAAACAGACATCACAACACTCAATATATCAATCAGAAAGCCAGCCAGATATCAGTGGAGGGATTGAGATGAATACAAATATAAGAGCAATGTAAACTGGTGTATGGAAGCCAATTACCACCAGAGAGGAGAATGAGTGGAACAAAAATGGGCTGATCACTACAAATGAGTCTTGAATAGACAAGCTGCCGACACTCGCTTATTCAGAAATGCAACAATCACAGGGCTGATAGTGCCAGTAAAAATCCACACGAATCCTCGGATCAGATCAGAAGTCTTGAATGTCATTGAACGCACCCAGCAGATGCCTCAGTGGACATGGTGAACACATAGATGTAGGTGTGAAGGGAGGGAAGAAAGGTAGCTGTGAACTAGAAGGGGGGTCGCCTCATCAAACTATTCAAGAAGAACAGTTTAAGCCTATAAGAGAATTAGTGCTCATTCATGCTCCCGTCTACCTACTTCAAACAGTATCGAGTGACATCATAATCGGGATGAAAGATTAAAGCATGTTGTGGTGTGGATGAAAAACTCCATCTGGGAGAAGATGGGCTGAGGAAAGTGAAGTCATACAGGGAATAACTATCCACTTTTGGATGCTTGGTGCCTATTAACGGAATGCACGTAGGGTCGTTTAAGGTGAACTTAGTGAGAAGTACACTGATATATACTTTTACGTTGTAGAAGGTTAAGGATACCAGCAAGGCGACATTTATTGTACAGAGAAATCGACAGAGGAGAAATCACCCAGACTTATTCACCTCGATCATAATAGTTTGAAGACAGACATAATGTGGATAATCCACCACCACCGATAATTGCGACTAGCTAGCATTAACAATTTCTGTTGGCCTGTGCTTGTGTTTTCCTTGCACTGGGGTATCTTTTCCCCCTTCATCTCTTCCTCTGTTGTAGGGAGCTTCCATTTTGGATACGTCGTCACTTGCTTCTCTCTGAGAAGAATTCTCTATGACTTCTTGTTTTAGCATGTATTGCAAGTCATTCTGTCTTGTTGATTTTGTCATCATTGTGCCTTCTACCTCTAACTGAGTAGTCATTAGTACCGAAAACTTCTGTGAAGTATTCTCCTTTCTGATTCTTTTGGCCGGTATCTTCCTGACTCTTGTCGAATTCTGTCGCCATATTTTCTGATCCTGTTTTTCCATTCACTTCGGGCATGATGATTTTTATGTCCCTAACTAGCTTTGGTCCTGTCCATTGCTGTTTTCATTCGCCTGTATAAACCATCAGTCTTCTCCCCTTGGATCTGTAGAGTAGGATTGTCTAACTATAACTGCTTTCATTGTGATTTGAACCCAGCTGGCATGATTCTGTATAAGTTTGGCCTTCTGTGCATGAAAGTCATTGTTGTCGTCGGTCATGTCATGTTGGTCAAACGATTAGTGTCAAGAATTTAGACAGTACTTTCCGATTCCCACAGTAAGGTTGCTTACCTCAAGTCCGATACATCTCTCCAACCTTAGGACTGGTTGGTAAACTGGGCAACGTTAAATTTTGGTGACGCATATATTCAAACGAATTTTGGTAGTAAGACCTATTTTCTCTTCTACTAATAACTGTCGATTGAAGTGGCTAGGAAATATGTTACACAAGTCAAACCATCGCTTTCCTCCCTTAGCGATGTTAGCTGCCATAGTTTTAGGTCGGAAAAGAGTTAGAAAAGGTGCAATAAAAAAGTCTTTAAATGTTCTTCTTAGCCATTTCGGGAGGTGCAGACTGCCTGGCTGGGGTGCTTGAGACGCTTAAAACGAATGGATGCGGACACTGTTGGTGAAGTGGCTCAAAATCGTTCTTAATGGTACAGATGCGTTCACTCGTTGTTGGTACTAGATAGTTGGAGGCATTCAGCAGGAAGCCCTACCTAGACCTAGGTTTCGTGCTAGTTGGCACTCACCAGTCAGCAAGGCGTATCTACAACCTTGCGTCGGTGGAACAGTGGTTAGGACTCGCGCCGACCATGCACATGGTCCGGGGTTCGAACCCCTACCAACGCACACCCGATATCAATGGTCGGCCTGCAAAATTTGGGCTACCGATATCCATGCTGAAAATTCCATACTTGTACTGAAAATACGGTGTGGCATCAAGCTATAAACAAAATTAAAATCTGAAGGAACTCATGTCCCTTCTCAGTTTCAAACCCACATCACCCAGTGCTGCAGTCAGATATATGAACACTGAGCTATTCAGGCCAGCGACTGACCTCCTGTGGGACTGTATTGGAGATTTTTGATTGGACACTAGTCAGGGACTAGTGTAATGTATCTAGTCCTATCTTTGGTGCAGACTGAATTCTATCAGTCGAGTTTGCAATGTGTTCAGCATAGCACTAGTTGGATTTTGAGCCCACATAGCTCATTTCTAACATATCTGACTGCACCACTGGGTAACATAGGTTCAAATGTCAGGAAGGATATCAGTTCCTTTAAGGCTGCAGATACGCCTTGCTAACTGGTGAGTGCTAACTAGCACGAAACCTATGTCTAGATGGGGTTTCCTGCCGACTGCTTACTACCATCTAATACCAACAATTCACAGTGCACCGTGATGGCGAGCCACCTAGTGGCATGCTGGCCACATTGCAAAGTTCACCGATAGAATTCAGTCTGCACCAAAGATAGGACTAATCACTGACTAGTGTCCAATCAAAAAAAGCATTCACTGTTTGTAATAAGTGGAGTCTAGTAATTCATCGTGATTCTGCAGGTGATTGTTTTTATCCCACTTATTTCCATTCTTTGTAGATCCTTTGTGTTTTTGCCTTGACGTTCATGTTATTATGAAGCGTTAAACCGAAAACTGACTCAGTTAAGAATTACTAAAAACTACAGATAATTATGATTATTATTATTCCCCTGGGTCATGAGTAGAGCATAGGGGCTTTAGCAGCACTTTTCCATTTCATTCTGTTCTCTGAGACCCTTTTTAACTGCCCCCACAACTATTCATAAGCCTTCATCTTCTCCTCAAGCGATCTCCTCCATGTCATCCTCGGACACCCAAGTCGTCGCTTCTCCTTCGAATGGAGAACTTGCTTGGCATGTGATGTCACTCAGCAATCTCTGGCAATTTTTATCGGTGGGGTGATAGATTCCTGGTTAGCTGGTTGATTGGATCCTAGAGATTCTTGTTGCTAATCTTCTCTTTTTAAATCTAACCTTCAGCATGGATTAAAGTCAGATGTTGGTAGGCGTATGAAGCCTATTCGAAATACTTTCGGTGAAAAACCAAGTTATTGAACCATATAGAAGAAGTGAGCTGAAAAGTGAGTTAAAATTCTGAATCTGCTTCCTCCCTGCGCTTAGTGAACCACACTTGCAGACTGATTTCAGATAATCAATGTGTGGCTTACTTTCTTGATGCTGCCTATGACATCCTTATCCGTCGTGACGCTCGTAGTTGCGAAAATGCTGGTCGAATGAGTGGAAGAATTGATTTCGTTCAAATTTCTTCGGCTGACAGTGATTGGCGTTTGTTGAAAGCTGCCGATACACTAAGGAAATGATATGGATGATCAGCTAACAAATTGACGTTGACAAAACTAGTTGGTGTGCTTTGATTCACTAACTTTCATTCGCCCAAAAAGGAGAGAACACTGGTGTGTTGATAATGCCTAAGATCAAAAATCAGTACGTATAAACGCTTTATTCACAAACACAGTTTTGTCGTAATATCAGCAATTTGAGGGAGAGAGAATAGAAACGTGGAAGAACATGAGAGTTTTTATGAATAGGGAGATCACAGAGAGTGGATGCATCTGCGCCATTGGCAACGATTTTGAGCCACATCACTAGCAGTCTTTAGACACTAGTTTAAAACATTCTGTGGACTCCAGCCATGTAGCCGACACCTCCCTACTTGGCTTAAACTGACTGTCAAGGATTTTACAGACTGATTCAATGTTTTGGTTTGACCACCATTAGCTCTTTTTCATCAGAACCCCAAGTCAGGAAGGCGATGGATCGTAATGCTCAACAAGAGTCCTAGCTACTTGAATCGATTCACTTCACAACTTCAACACTTGTCATTCCCTCCTATTGGAGGGTTACAACCCAACACTCTGTGCCTGATCACAATATTACTTACAACATTATACCACTCAGAACAGGAGATAAAGAGCGAACATCTGCCGTCAAAGACATCCAGCCTTTTCACATCTTCCATTTACAATAGCCATGTCTCATAGCCATAGTAGAGCTGCTGAGCAGTATACTTAATCTTTGGTCTATAGCCAGCTGGATATCACATGCGCACGCGAGGTTTTTCCATCTTTACCTATAACTCGCTAGCGATCAGCCGATTGGAGCTGACGCAGCTTCACAAATAAGTGAAACAGTCAACATACACTAGCACTTCACTCCATATCTTCAAGCTAGAAGTCGATGTAGTCCAACAGTCCTGTAGTATCATGTTGCATTTGACAAGAGTAAATCGCATGAGAAATATTCGAAGATTGCTGCTCAAGGTATTCAGAAGATTCTACACCTCGTCAGCATCTTCACCTAGGAGGACTATATCATCCAAGTACTCTAAGTGGACGAGACTTTACCCTGGTAACAAATCAATTCTTAGGTCGCTAAGGTCAATTCCTCTGATGCATATATGATGGGGAAAGTGGGCATCTCTGATGGACACCGGTTGTTACCAGCTCAAGTGATAACAAAGTAAGCTCTTCCATGACTTTGTGAGTTCGAGTAGGGTGCTTTACTTTGCGTGAGATGCTTTCTTGGTATCTGTTTCACCTCTAGATATCTCTACAGTACCTCTCGGTCGACAGAGTCGAGTGCCGCTTCTAGGTTAAGAAATATGGTAATTGTTGGAGACCGATAAGTATATCCGTGTCGCAGAATCTGTTGAAGAGTGAAAATATAAAGGATATACTCTCGTTGTGGCCTAAAGCATACTTGGTTTACTCGGGTTTGATTCTCCTGAGAACTATTCAGTCTACGCATGATTATTGGGACTAGAACTTTAGATAGTATGGTGGACCAGAGGTTATCTCATCTCAGTGCCATCTTGCACTCTATACATCTCGTCATTAAAGCTGAGTTGCACATTTAATATACTCCTCAATAGTAGTTATTTTTGGCAGGTTTTTATCGGCCCTACATCAAACTGTTTATCGAAATACATTCGCATATGTACCATACGACTTCTGTGAGGAGCATATTAGTAAATAGCTGGGTCCTATCTAGTGAAAACATGAGTTTCGCTGAGTCATTCAGATAACTGTTACGTATCACCGATGAATGGTCACTTACTGATTGGTTTCACCGTTTCGGCTAGCTGTTGAGCGACACAGTGGTAAAAAGAAGCCCTGATATTTCAGAATTTGATGGAGAGGTAATCGTGTTTTCTAATTCATAAACAGACATTGAGGAGGCCCAAAGCGGCAGTTTATCCTTCACACATTTTGTGTATGGTGGAGGCGCTGGCAATTCGTCAATACAAACCTGAACTCTGTATACAGAAAACGTTTGTCCAGTCTCTTATTCCACCTTGGTCTTAACCTCTTCAATAGTCGTTCCCTGTAAAGAATTTTGATTTTTTCTTTTCCTTTTAGTTTGCTTTTGTTTTAATAATTAATTCACTATTATCACTCTCATATGCTCCTTCTGTACATTTCACACCCTATTCACATTTGTTAAACTGACACTCAAATACCTTTATTCTCACTTAATAGCAATTTTAACCTTATCAAATTTCTATGTTTGTGCCGTTGAGTACCACGTGATTTTCAACTTCTAACTTTCACTTCTAAAGCCACTTCCGAGTAATTATATCAATTATGTTACCCCCCATTACTCAATAATAGACCACTCTATATTTTTGTAAGTATAAATACGACTGTACAGCCTGTGAAGATGATTTCGTCGATAAAGAAAATTTTCTTCGCTGAATTTGTCTTTTATTTTCTCCATAACTCAATGGGTATTTCCTTAATTTGTTTGATTTTGTTATTTAAACCCTCTGGCCTACTAGTTAGGCTTTTGGCCCAACTATAAAGACATTTAACTAAACCTATCTTTACTGTTTCCGGCAGGAATGAATTAAACTCTAAGTATTTATTAGAGTGTGTCGGTTTCTTACCTGGTTTCAAACCTTGCACAGATAGGTCAATATATCAACTGAAAGTCCAGTGTTCAGCCCAGTGAGCCACTTCGCCTACAAAAAAAAACACATAGATAATGCCGACAATAAGAGTGATTTTGATCAGATTAATAATTGCCGTCTATAAACAGACAAAATGCGATTGGTATCAAAGTCCAACTGATGGGTTTTGAAACAAAAATGCAGACAATAGTGCTTTGTTAACAGAGAATGTCAATAGACAGACAGAGAGACAAACAGAATTTACTTTACAAATGTTATGCATCATAGCTATTTTGTTATTTTAACTTTTAGAGTGGCTTTAAAAAAACAATCTGTTTGTTAAATGAACCACACAAATGTGAAATGGAATGCTGTTTACCAACTACTACTCTTGTAATCAAATCTGTGCTGAATAAGAAAACTGCCTGATGTAAAATACAAACTTCGAAATAGTGGAAATATTGATAAGTTGTCATTGTGATACTGTTTAAAAGTGTGACAGAAGCGGTTGTTAAATATGTAAGACTTTCTCTCCCCCATAAGGTAGAAGTTGAACAGGCTCTGCGTAAACTTGGGTTTTGTGCTTGTTGGTAATCACCAGTTAAATTGCAAGGCGTATCTGTAACTCCCCCCCTCTGAAGTCGGAACCCATGTCACCCAGTGCTGCAGTCACCGACTTTATCACTGAGCTATTTGCAGATACGTCTTAAGAACTGGTGATTGCCAACAAGCGCGAAACATAGTTCTACACAGAGCTTCCTGCCTATTACCTCCAACTATCTAACAACAACGGTTGAGAGAGCACGGTGATAGCAAGCCATGCAGCATGGTGGCCACACTGTAAACTTGACTGACAATGGGATTCAGCTTGCACCAAACAGAGGACTAGACGTATGATACTAGGTACTTACTACCTAGTAGGTTCAATCAAAAATTGGAGGAAAACAATTTTTAGACTGCAATGAAATGCAGAACCTCGCCTCGCTAGGAAGGAAAAAAGACAATTCTACGACAATCTGGCCACTGAAGCTGAGAAGGCAGCAGGCAAAAGGGACCTGAGGACATTATATCAGGTAACCAAGTCTCTATCTGGGAAGAGATCAACACAAGTGAAACCTATAAAAGACAGCCAAGGGAACCCAATTACCAAGGAAGAAAGACAGATTAAACAATGGGCGGATCACTTCAAAGGACTCTTGAACCGACCACCACCTACAACCCGTCCAGAAATACCAAAAACAGCACGTACACAACTGCAAGTTGACACCAATCCTCCAACGAAAGCTGAAGTCTTGAATGCAATCAAGCTTCTGAAAGCTGGAAAAGCAGCTGGACCAGATGGAATACCCCCTGAAGCACTGAAAGCGGACCCAGAGACGACAGCAGATATGCTGACTCCATTATTGCAAAAAGTCTGGAAGGAGGGAAAGGTGCCTACTGACTGGAGGAAAGGTTACCTAGTGAAACTACCAAAGAAGGGCGACCTAGGACTCTGCAAGAACTGGCGAGGAATCATGCTCCTGTCGACGCCAAGTAAAATCCTGAGTCGCATCATCCTGGAGAAAATAAAGGACTCACTGGATACAGAACTCCGACCAGAACAAGCTGGATTCAGGAAAGGCAAATCATGTTCTCACCAAATTGCAACTCTACGCATCATAATCGAACAAAGTATGGAATGGCAATCAAATCTCTACCTCAACTTCATAGACTTTGAGAAGGCCTTCGACAGACTGCGTTGACCGCGAAGTAATTTGGAAACTACTCGAGTACTACGGCGTACCCCAAATATTCATCAACCTTATTCAACAACTGTACGACAACGGCACATGTCAAGTGATCCACAACGGAAAACTCAGCGAAGCGTTTGGAGTAAACACATGAGTCAGACAAGGATGCTTATTATCACCAATGATATTCCTAATTGTGGTGGACTGGATTATGCGTCAGACGGTGGGAAACGAGAAGACAGGGATATCATGGACCGACGTGAAGAACCTAGAAGACCTGGATTTCGCGCGTGGATGATTTATGTTTGATGTCACACAAAATCGAAGACTTACAAGCGAAAACCGACAAACTGGTCGAAGAAGCAGCCAGAGAAAACAGGACTGCAGGTGAACATAGACAAGACGGAGGTTATGAAAATAACCAACCACCACCACCAACAACAACAGCGGCAGCAACATCCAGTTCCAATCACCATCAACGGGAGGGATTTGAAAGAGGTTACTTCATTCACTTATCCAGATAGGGAGCATTGTCACAACTACAGGAGGAACGGACGAGGACCTCAAATCGAGGATTGGGAAGGCGAGAAACACATTCATCAACCTGAAACCAATCTGAAAATCTTCGTCACTCAGCATCAACAACAAAATTCGGATTTTCAATACAAACGTCAAGTCAGTCAGTTCTTATATACGGATCAGAAACTTGGAGGGTCACAAAGAGTATTTTCAACAGGTTGCAGACCTTTATCAACAACTGTCTTCGTTTTATACTGAAGATCAGATGGCCGGAAAGAATCACCAACAAGAAACTATGAGAAGAAACAAAACAAGAAACAATCGCCCAACAAACATGCAGGAGAAAGTGTAGATGAATTGGACACTCGCTGAGGAGGTCGCTGGGTGACATCGCGCGTCAGGCCATAGCTCGAGTGGAACCCGAAAGGGAAGCGGCGAGTGGGACGTCCAAGGGTGACATGGAGGAGATCGTGTGAAGAGGAGCTGAAATAGTATGGACTAACATGGATGCAGGTGAAAAGTACAGCAGAAGACAGAAGCAAGTGGAGAAGTGCAGTTGAAGCCCTATGTTCCACTAGGAACCCAAGGGAACAATAACAATAATAAATGAAATGCAGCTGTTGCACAGACTTACTTTATAGTGTCTTTTCTTTTAGAAAATTCTAATGATACTTATTGGCTGGTGTTACGATTCTCACTGAGACGCTTACGACCGACTGAAACAAATAGGCAAATAATTCATGAAAAAATCCCTACCAGGACATGTGGTACAAAAGAGACACGTAAGTTTAAGCTGAATGACTCATTCTACTGCACAACTGCAGTGGGTTTCAGCAGCACATCTCCGTCGTACTCTGTGACCACTTTCAGCAAGCCCCATGACTGCCCACAGGCTTCCAACTCCTCTACACATGACCTCCATGTCAACCTTAGGCGCTTCCCATTTGAGATCATTCGGTGTGAAGACACACAATGCTCTCTTCAGTGTACATCCAGGCTATCTCTATTTCCTTAAATATATGTCTTGATCAGTAATTTCTTGGATGGTCAGCACATTAATGCCTATCCTTTCTTGACGGTGATTAGCTTTTCAGCATCGAAAGAAGGCATCGAATAATCAAAGCCTGGATTCTTTTGGAAATGTTTCTCGTGGAAAATATAGTAGGGCCAAGTCGACAATGATGCTGAAAATTCGGAAGTTGTGCCATTTTCCGAATGCTACGCATTTCTACACTGATATCAGATCAATGAACACCTGTTTTGCATTCATTCCTATCTCATTCTGACTGGATTTGACTTGCTCATACGTGTTGATTGTGTGTCGTTGAAAGGATAGTGGTCAGTTAGGTAAGGTAATAATAATACGTTTGGGCTTCTCTCCTTGATGATTATGATGACTGGTGCTTGTTATTCTTGTTTTGTCGGTTGGGTATCTTAATTATTTCCGTATCCCCTACGCTCATTGGAAGCACCGTCTTCGTCTTGGTGGATTCTTCCACGAACTCCTTGCCCTATGTTAGAATGTCTTTGACACTGTGAGACAAGAAACATAAATCATCTGAGAAGTCCACACTCTCTAGAGTGTTTTTATTCTTCAGTTCAACATGGGTCCATCTTCTCACGTTTTACGACAGTGTACTGAATAATCCAGTCCACCATAATCACGACGATCATTAGTGATGCATTTAGTCAGCCTTGTCTTACTTCTGTCTTCCTTCACTTCAAATGTCTCCTTGAGCTTTCTTTCCGTTGTTAACTACTCAGCATGTGTAATCACCATCACCATTATCGTCATTATGATACACCTACTAACTGACATTTGAATAACTTCTCGACATTCTGTGTTGTTGAAGTAGTGTCGAAATTACTTCACTGTACACTCTGTTGAAGGCCATTTCAAAGATGATTCAGCTGACTAGGGTAAAGAGTTGGCTGCCGGACTTCCAGCTACCCAGTCATTCTATGCTCTGTCGGATTGTGATTCGTCCAGTGGGTGCATGACTTCACTTTCCTCAGTCCATCTGCTTCCAGACGGAGTTTTTCATCCACATCACAACATGCTTTAACCTTTCCATTAGGATAATGATGCAAACTGACACTTTGTTTGGTGTAGGCAGACAGAAGCATGAATGAGCTCCAGTTCTCCCATAGACTTGAATTGTTCTTCTTGAATAATTTGATGAGGCGGCCTCCATTCTAATTCACAGCTACCCTTATTCCCTCATTCTCTCTCTTCACACCTACAGCTATGTGTTCACCAAGTCCACTGAGGCATCCACTGGGTGCGTTCAATGACATTCAAAACTTCTGATCTGATCCAAGGATTGGTGTGGAAGTTTACTGGCACTGACAGTTCTGTGAGTGTTGATTGTTTTATTTGTGGATGAGTGAGTGTCAACTGGTAGTCTATTCAAGAGTCCTTTGTAGTGATCAGCCTATTTTTGTTCCACTCATTCTCCTCTCTGGTGGTAATTGGCTTCCATACACCACTTTATACTGCTTCCACTCAACCCCTTCCCCATTGATATCTGGCTGGTTTTCTGGTTGATATAGTGGGTGTTGTGATATTTGTTTGACTTTCGACTTGCATGCTCTTCTTCTTCCCTTTCTAATGTGGCTAATTTGTCTTTTGTACTTCCTGGCACTGCTCACTGAACTCAGTTTCTCCTTCAGTTGGTCATCGTTGCACTGACTGCTTCGTCTTCTTTTTCATCCACTTCCTCTATCTTTCTATTCTGTTAGCTTCCACATATCCAGAGAGAATCAGCCAGCTAGCTTCCCTTTCTTTCTCTCACCTCCACTTACTCCCTTAAACGACAGATTATGCAAGTTTCCTTGACGACATCACCTTCACATAACAGAGTTCCAGTCTTTCTCCAGTCAGCTTTCCTCAGTCGTGTTACATAATGCCTCTAACATTGGTTTGATGGTTTGAATGAAGGTGTTATCTGTAGTTTGGTGGTTCAGTTTCTGGGTGTTCATGTTCATCCTGAACTGTCGTCTATCATCTCCAGTTTCTTTGGAGGCTTCCAACTTGACCTTGGTGGTTCCTTGCACAAATTAGATAATATTCTCATCCTACTACATCCGCTCGTCTTCTCCATTCTCCAGTCAGTTAGCGAGTTAGTCTACAGTGAACTGCATTCCCGCCTTCTTCAGGTTGAGATGCAGAAGTCTGTCTGACTTCTCATGTGTGCATCTTCCTTACTGTGCAAGCGGTGTCGCTTTGTGGATATTCTTATTCTTCATTGCTGTACACACTGACTGCAATCACCAAATTATGGATGAGTGAAGGTGTAGAGGTGTGTGAGGTGTTCGTCGTTGTCATTCATTCTGCTGAGCGCATCCCGACTGATGATGAATTCTCTTCTTGTCTTGTTTTGTAGGTCTCGATAGTGATTTCAGATTACTGAACGCCTACCTTGCACTCATTCCGTTCTTATCCTGACTGCCTTTGACATGTTCATGTATGTTGACTGTGTATTTCAAAGGATGGTGGCGGCGATGTAGTTTAGGTTTCTCGAGTTGATGTTGACCCGTGCTTCATTTGCTTGGTTGGTTATCGCAACCAGTCTGGTTTGTGTGTCCATCAGTTGAAATTCAGTGTCCTCTTCATTTTCTATAGATTCACTTGGTCACTTTGTTTGCATTTTTTTCGAGTTTGTCGGTGGTGAACGGGAAGTTATCCAGGAAAGTGAGATCTTGTTTTGTTCTACTCGTGACTGAAAGTCAGATCACAGAAAAAGCCATGTCATGATGATCAGACTGGGACATTAATTCGGAAGTCTACTATTTGCACTGTCTTAATAGTTTCTGTCAGCTATCTGACACTACAGCTGCATGTGAAGGAACAACTTTATGTGATTTTATTATTTTTTTTATTGTTCCCTTGGGTTCCTAGTGGAACACAGGGCTTCAACTGCAATAAAAAAATAAATAAAAAAAATAATAAAATCACATAAAGTTGTTCCTTCGCATGCAGCTGTAGTGTCAGATAGCTGATAGAATACAATAAACCGGATATTGAGTTTTATTCAAGGTGGCTACTTTATGCTATAAAATGTTGTTCTATATCCGATCCTGTTGAACTGTTCGCATAGTTTGTGCTTTCACAAAGTTAGTTAGCTGGTTGGAATCACAAATCAAGACAGAATAGCCTCACCTAAAATCACACAATGCCATGTAGTACTCGGTAGAATGCTCAAACTATATGAGGATATCGGGACATAATTTCCTACGTCACTGAAGTGTTCATTTACAACAGAACTTGTAAACGACTTCACTTCCTAGAAAAATTTAAAAAATTCACAAGCAACTAGTGGAAGAAAGGAAAAAGACACTACAGACTTTTAATGGATTTTACGTATTATATTATTATTTATTATTGTAGCCTTCAATTCCTACAGGAACATAGGGCTTCAGCCGTGCGTCTCCATTGCGTTCGGTTCTCTGCTAGGGTCTTCACCTGGCTCCAAGTCTGCCCACACGTTTTCATCTCCTCTTCACATGACCTCCTCCAAGTCACCCTCGCACTGACGACCAACTCGCCGCTTCCCTTTCGGGTTCCACTCGAGCAGTGGCTTGTCTAGTGATGTCACTTGATGGTTTCCTCAGAGTATGGCCAATCCATCTCCATTTCTTCCTGCCTATTTGTTTCACAATCGGTTCCTGGTTGGTTCGTATATATATATATATATATATATATATATATATATATATATATATAGCTATTAGTGTAGTTCATGTTGTCTTTTAACTTATAGTAGAGCTGGGATAGTGTTCAGACTGAAGCTGGTTGTTATCGTAAGGGGTCATCCATGCCAAGTCTTTGACTTGAATTCCTACCAACAACGCATTGGATCGGCATCAGGAGCTGCGTTACCATAGTCGTAGGTGACCGAAACAAGTTCATACACCATTTAAACCTTTCGGATTCTGGAGCCCATGAACACCACAGATTTGGAATCATGGCTTTTACGCTCCCATTGGTAGTTCTGCATCTCCACCAGTCCTGTTGTAAATGCCAGATGTCCGTATTCTCCCTTTCACTTCTGTGAATAACAGCCTAGCCGCTTGAAGGCAATAAGTAGCACTGATCTAGCAGAGGCTATGGAGGTGTTGCCATGTGAATGCATACGTAGAGGAGGACCTAAGTCTTCCCACCCTCTGATGTACTAGGTCTTTTGTGGAGGCTGCAATAATAAACGCGTTAATTGTACTTTGTTAGTGTTTAATAACAACCTCGGTGAAATACGGCATATTCGCAGTTCCATTCCTAATAGCTTGAACGAGATACATGACAAAGATCTCATCAAAATTTCTTAGACGATCAAGCTTTCAACAAGGTGAACTACGAATAATTCCAGGCGACTTATCAGCTCGTTATAGTACAGTAAAAGCTCGAGTCCTGGATACTGACCGATCGGCACCTAATTTACCTAAAATTATGTATGTGACTTGCAATTTCAAAGTTTAAATAAGTACTTTCATATCAATCCACCCCCCCCCTACGTTTATATAGCAGACTAGTTATATGACTGTTACCCATTGGGTGAAGAAAGTATGCCCAACAGAAATACGTTACGCATACCTTATTACCACCTAGCTCAAAGTTTCATACAAGTGAAAATATGATCAGGTAGGAAGAAAATGAACGGTAATCAGACCGATTCATGATACATGTTGAAAAAGAGATTACCACTGTCATTAGCTATGCAGGGAAGCGTAAATCGCTTGAATAAAATCCATTTGACCACTGGGATACATTGCTACACACTGCAAGCTGAAACAACTAGGATTTTGTCTCCAACCTCATTAGTCATCACCACACTATGCCATCTAACAAGACGGATAGAATTCAAACACAGATAGTGAAATATAGACAACATTTTCATATCTTCCACTTCGACGGCTGTGTTTCAAATGCATAAAGAGTAGGACGGAGAGAACTGCTGAGCAGTACACACGTACCTTGAGGATGATATAGGCCACTGGGTGAAGATGCCGAAAAAATGCAGTCTTCTGAACACCTCGAGGAGCAGCAATCCTCGGATGTTTGGCATGCGATTCACTCCTGTCCAAATGTAAGATGGTGCCACAAGACTACTACTGGACTACATCAACTTCCCGCTTAAAAATAGGGACGAAACGAAGTCGCAAAGCATCCTAACCACTTCACTTATTTGGGAAGTTGCATCAGCCATCCGTAGTCGGATGATCGCTGTAGAGATCTCAACACAGAGACAAAAGGCTCGTGAAAGACTTGCCAACCTGCATCATCTCTGGCTTAGGAGATGTGATATCCAGCTGGCTATCGATCAAAGGACGTGTAGACTGTGCACCACTCCGCTCCATCCTCCTCTATGACTGTGAAACGTGACCACTCAAAGTGAAAGACATGAAAAGACTCGCTGGCTGTCTCTGATCATAGGTATCTGTGTTCTATCTCCAACATTACGAGTTATAATATCGTCAGTAGTATTGAGGTGAGGCATCGGTCGAGTGTTAGGTAAAGAGGGGAAATCAATCGATGAGGTTGTGAAGCCAGGATATGTGCTACGTATTTCAAGTCATAGTCTTTCTCAACAGACAGTGTTCGCTGACACATGATCTGATTGGGAAGGAGCTAGCGGTGGTCAAATCAAAACATGCAGTCACTCTATCAAATATCTGACAGTTGGTTTCAGTCAGCCACGTAGGGAGGTATAGACTGCCTGACTGGTTGGATTCCTCGAGATTCTAAGAACCAATGACTGGAGAAGAGAGTAGAAAAGGGAAAGAAAGTGGAAAAAATCCAAAATAGAGACAGCAAACAGAGGTGTGAGACAAAGGAATAGTAACAACGAAGAACAATATAATTTCATTAGAAATCATAAGTCACAAGGAGTGGATGCATCTGCGCCAGTCACTGAGAACGATTTTGAGTCATATCACCGATTGTCTCCAACCATTGGTTTTTGCCATCCCTAAAACCCCAAACAGTCAGTCTACACCTTCTTATGTGGCTGGCTTAAACTAACTGTTGTGGATTTCATTGACTGGTGCCATGTTTTGGTTTGACAGCAGCTAGCTCTTTCCCAGCTTGATCTTATGTCAGCTAACATTGCCCATTGTCGAGGAAGGTGATGACTAGTCATGCGTAACACATGTCCTTATCATCTCAGTCGATGTAATTTCACAGCCTCGTCGATTGATTTCCCCTCCCACCTACCTAGCACTCAACTGACGCCTAACCTCAATATTCGCCAACTTATCATACCACTACACACGGGAGATAGAACGCAGGCACTTTTGATCAAAGACAGCTAGCCAACCTTTTCATGTCTCCTACTTTCAATGGCCAGGTCTCACAGCCTTAGAGGATGACGGAGCGGAATGCTGAGCAGTACACACGCCCTTTGGTCGATAGCCAGTTGGATATCACGTCTACTAAGCCAGAGATGGTATAAATTGGCATATGCGAAACTAGCTTTCTGTATCCGTACTGAGATTCCGTCAGCGACCAACCCGTTGGTGTTGGCTGATGCAACTTCCCAAGTAAGTGAAGTGGTCGACGTGTTCTACCACTTCACTCCCTATTTCTAAGCTAGGAGTCAGGATAGTCCAGTCCTGCAACATCATCTTACATTTGGCGGGAGCGAATCGCATGCCGAACATTCGTAGATTGCAGCTCAAGGTGTTCAGAAGACTATGAATTTTGTCAGAGACATTGGCTACGGACACAGCTGTTTGTCATTACTTCAGATGACAACTCTATGTAAGCTACAATACGACTAATTGTTTTCGAACAGAGTGCGTCGATTAGTGTGATATACCTTCCCGGGCAGATACTGATACAGCAGCTCTCGGCCAATAGAGTTAAGTGCCATCTTCAGGACAAAATAATAAGGGTGTTGAAGGGTGAATATTCAATAAAAACAACCTACTCCGGTCCTAGAGTCTACCTGGTTGATTTCTCCAGAAGACTGCTAAATCTATACAGGATTAATGGACTTGGAATTTTAGATACTATGTTGGCCTAATTAATCCCGCCCCCTCCCCATGACTATCACAAGAGGACTCATCCTGTCTCCCGCGAACCGAGTTAATCAAAGATTTACACCAATCGAACGTGACTATCTGTCATTCCTAAACATTACTGAATATCCTAGTTGACCTAGTCAATAATTCACCATCACCGTCCTTGAACACTTGATTCCATCAGGTCCTACTTAGTGGCCTTTTTCAGATTAGCCGTAGCTCTCACAACCTCAGTTACATTTGGAGGACTGATGCCAAATTCACATTGAGATAAGTATTGGATGCTAGGCAAATTTGCAGTGGCTATAGATCAGTTGAGTTGGTCACCAACGTGTTCCATTCAACATCCAGTAGGGAGATGCAGATTGATAGGAAGCCGATACAACAGAAATCAATATTTTAATTCAATAACTGCAGAGTTTAGGTTGTGGACGTGAAATAACCTCATTGGGCCAGCTGCCAACCAATCAGAACGATTTGTTCTCCTCTGATCTAGCCGAACTTCAATGTGGCTAAGAATATATAAATATGATATGTTTTTCCTCAATAAGGATTCGTTACCAAGTCTTTTGTCTTCTCCTGTTACAGTTCCAGTCGTCCATCCTGAGAGGTAATTAAAGACCCTTCTTGTAAGAAATTGTTTCGCGTACCACTTATTCGTTTGCAACCCGCTCTCTTGACGAGTCTATATAGTTATCTGGTGTGACGTACAACCGATACCCTTTCCACCTACTCTCGCTTTTGTCGCCCACTACAGTTCACGACTTTTAATCACAAACTGAAAGCCAATTAACAGTGCCTTCTATTTTCAATGACCACGTCTCATAGATATAAACGGGGACTGAGTGAACAGGTCCACAATCTACACGTCCTTTGATCGATAGCCAGCTGGATATCACGTCTACTAAGCCAGAGATGATGCAGGTTGGCAAGTCCCACACGAGCCTTTTGTCTCCGTGTTGAGATTTCTACAGCGATCAACCCACTACGGTTGGCTGATGCAACTTCCCGAATAAGTGAAGTGGTCAAACATGTTCTACGACTTGACCCTGTGTCTAATCTTTCAGCTAGGAGTCGATGTAGTCCTGTAGCAACATCTTACATTTGACAGGATAGAACCGCCTGCCAAACATGCTAAGATTTCTGCTCCTCGAGGTGTTGAGAAGACTCTGCATTTTGTCAGCGTCCTCACCTAGGCAGATTATATCATCCGCATATTCTAAGTCGACGAGATTATTCCCTAGTGGTAACCAGTCAGTCCCTGAGTTAATGAAGAAAGTGTTCATTTGCCTTCCATTCAAAGCAGAAGCAGTATCACAAAAGATTGACAAGAGGATGAAAGGAGCCATAAAAACATGTTTCCCTGCAGCTAAGCTATACAGCCCTGCATGCTCTATAAGACAATCGAAACTGGATAAGTACCCTGCTGATGTTACCTCCAACTGCATTGATAAATTTACGTGCACCCCCAGCCGCAAATACATTGGAAGGACAAAAAGAAGGGCCTCTATCGGGTTTTCAGATCATACTCCAAGAAACTTATGCTTAAAAGGAAGCAGATATTTACAAAGTGCAATTGCCAGACACCTTGTGGATACGGGTCATTTTGTCAAGATTTCCAAATCCTTCAAAATACTAAACATACAAAGGACAGTGAATTTACTACGATTCGCTGAAATAATCAAGCGTTTCAGACCAAACTTATGCACACAGAAAGAGAGTGTAGTCAATATCTCACTCTCTTGTTAAGCGTATTACTTTGATTACACTGATTAGTCATACACATTAGTGAGTTCAGCTAAGTGGGCAAGTTTTCAACCTTGGGAGCCGAATGAGTAGACATTTGTAAAATCTCAGCGAAATTGAAATGTGAAATGAAAAGTACACTCTGTTTAAAATGTTCAACAAAAGTATACTAAAATTTGTAAGAAGTCGGAGGTCAAATTTTGATCACAGCTCATACAATTTTGTTTATCACACTTTGATGACGCATAAGATTGGAGAAAGTTTTTTTTAAAAACAAGAGATGTCCTTCTTAAATATATAAACTTTTGTTATGTTAATTTCCCTGAAGAAGTTCGGAACAGTTTGCCGAACGAAACGTCAGAATTACGCATTTCAATTTCGCTCAGATTTTACAAATCTTAACCTTCTTGAGTTGTTATGTTGACGTGCAAGCTAACACTGTTTATTAGGTTTTCCTATTTTCTCTCACCACGCCACCACTTTTTTCACAGTGTGACAGCATATAGATTGATGATGACATTAAAGTATGAAATGTGATTACTTATAACCATTGTAATATCAGGCAGTTTGCAGAAGCTGATGAGAACCTCTGCATATCTGGTCTTTCTTTCTTTATCGAAGCAAACGCATATGCACTGAAAATTCACTTGTCCCATTACATTCGCAATATTTATCTACGACTGTAATAATTAAACACAAATCAATAAACGATAAGTTCGCCACACATGTGAAATTTGTCTTATCAAGAACCTTTAACTATCCCTGTCACTACTGGATGAGTATTTCTCATCGTGAGCATAATTAGATAAGCCAGTTGAGTAGATAATTTTAACCTGTGTGAATACCGACGATGAGTAACCCTTATAGCAAAAGAAGAATGTAAGCGCGCCACCGTGTTGTGTGTGAAACCCGGTTAAATTCTAGGCCCTATTTCCCACTGGAAATGATCCTGAAGATTATGTCGTATTATACGGTAAATGAAACAGGGTGGTGGTTGTGGCAGTGGTGGAGGGGGGTCAACCTGATATACATAGAACACAGACAAATATCTATCTTTGTGTGCGCAGAATCAAGGAGAAGAACAACAACAACAACAACAACAAAAAAACAAGAACACGCACACAAATAGAAGGGAAGAATATTTGTTTATAAACAAAAATGAGGACAAAGAAAAACTGTCCATTGGCGGTGTAGGACAGGACAGGACACAGTTTCATACCGTCACAATGTGTACAGCGGCAGCAGCAACAGCAGCTAAGGCAAATTAGATTATGAGATCAATAGTAATAATAATAAACTGGATGAAATGGAGAAAGAGGAATTGGACACTTTTCTCTGCAAAAAAAGAAAACACAGCCAGTGATTTCCCTCCGTTCCCGTCTTTTTTTCTTTTTCTTCTTCTAATAGAAGGAAGTTCATTTGCACAAATACACACACACACCGAAGAAATTTTTTTTCGTGTTTCTCCAGGTCACAACAATCGGGGAGTGGTGAGGTGGTGGCGTCGAGGACAAGATATTTTAGTGTTAAAGCAAAAAGGCGGGAAAGAGAGAGAGAGAGTGAGTGAGACATTAGGCGACTATTTTTTTATCCGGATGACATGCAATGGTGCGTACATCGTGAAAAAATCGTCCATTTTGTTACAAAAGGGCGAGAGAGAGAGAGAGAGAGAGGGAAAGAGGAACTGAGCAATTACTATTTTTAGACTGCCTTCTCCAAGATCACATGTAAGTAGTAGTAGTAGCAGTAGTAACAGAAGTATGATGCACCTCAAAATGCACAAAATTTTGAAGGACTGAAGCAACTAATAAATTATGTACATACACAGAGTGAGAGAGAGAAAAAAATCAAATCCCGATCACACGTAATTTATGTAGGCAAGTACGCCTAGGAAAAAGTTTAATTAGAAGAGAGAAAAAACTAAAGGAAATGAAACCAAGCATAAGATTGACAAAAAGGGGGAGAGAGAGAGCGAGAAGAGATGAGCACAGTTGTCAGTGTAGGCAGGTAATTATAATTGTACGGAAACATTAGAAGATTGATTATTTTATTCATGAAGAACAAATAGAGATTTGATTGAATAGATAGATCATTTCGAAATCAACAATCTGGCATTTAGTCATTTAGAATATTGCTTGTGACACACGAGATGCTATGGAAGATTTGAAAAGTACAAGGTAGTATATATATGTATATATCCCAAAACTAGCGAAAACGTACACTTCACAAAAAACACAAACGTTGAACGGCGATTCGCACGGGTTATAATTTGAAGGAATGGTTGTATATATGTGTGTAAGTGTGTGTGTGTGTGTGTGTATTACTTGAAAGATACAAGTTGTCTTCAAAAAAAAAACGAAAAAAAGGAAAAAAGTTAAGAGACCAATTAAGCTAAATATCTATAAACACGACGATCATCTTCCATTCGAGCGAGAAATTCACGTTCAATAAGGGATTCAATACGCTGTTTAATCATCAGAGGAGTAGGTACAAATCGTGATTTCAGTTGTTCAATAACTTCAACAACCAACTGTCCATGACTCAGTGTTTTACGGGCTTTCATAACTCTGACTATAGTTGCTTCGATTACATAACGTCGATTCTCGTCCACTTTTGTCCTAGTTTCTTGGCGTTCTGGTTCACTTTCTTTAACAGTGATACTTTGCACCTAGAATACAAAAACGTCAAGATGATATGTGTTCACAACAATGAAATAACAGTAATAATAATAATTATAAATAATTATTTTTGAAAACGAAACACATAGTTCAAAGAAGAGTGCATGTGTATGTGTGTACACTAGGTTTATCAGACAAGAATTCCCTTTCTTGATATGGAATTAAAAAGAACACCTGACAGAGCCTTAAGAAAGTTAGTCCATAGAATATCCACTTGGAATAGTCAACTAACAAGTTTCTACAGTTGGATGCCCATTGAACCAAAATGAAATCTAATTCAAAATCCCTTGCCACTCGGATCTGACGCATCTGCAGTCCTGATGCTCTGAAAGCACAACTGCATCTTCTGAAAGTAACCTTCATCCAAAATGGATACCCAAACATTAAGATTCATCGATCAGAGCATCAGACCAAAATCTCCCATAGGAACGAAGTATTGCTTCCCCAAAAAAGGAAACTATACATCAACCTGGAGTTCAAGGGAGACTTAACCTGCGATATAAATAAAAGAAGAATTTCAGCATTTTTGAGAAAAACATTCTTCAGTTCTCCAGTTGTCAATTGGTATGCAGAAGCCTTAAGGGGCAAGATCTCGTAATCTGACCACTTCTACGTGTGTGCATCAGTCCACCTGTTGATGGGGAGTCAGATGCATTAGTCGTTCGACGCGCTTCTTGTCTAAAAGCATTCCAGAACACTGTAATAGTGACACTATAAGGAGTACGATAATTGAACACCATGACCATACCATGGTCATTCCCTCTCAATAGACGCCTCCTTCAAAGTAACCAACAAAGTGAAGGATAACCTGACAAAGGTAATATGCTTTTATCTCTTTTGCATTGCTGAAGCTCTAGCCATTCATTCAGACAGGAAATTTATTCAACCACTCCTACTATCATGGTAACAGTCTTGTTTATTTCTACTAGATTGGTTTTTCTATCTCCTTATAACTTGCCTTCAAAAGTCAACAAGAATGTCTTTAGCACGATAAAGTTAATTAGATCTGACCTCAAATCGTCTGAAGTCCTTTGTTTACTTAAGAGACAAAAGATACTTTGCGGTGATTGCAAACCAACATCAACAAAAAGACCGCGAGCAATGAGTAACCGTTTCCATCGTTTATGAACTCCGAATTGTAAGCTTATGCAAATGAGTAAGTTACTCTCTACTCATCACTGGGTGGCAATAAATAGAGCATGATTTGAAGCACCTGAGAATTTATAACATAGTGTTACAGGATGGAATGCTCTACGGCTAACACACAAGCAAGGTGAGACTTCACGATAATCTTACACCGATGCCTTATTCGACGTTGAAGTAAATAGCGCACGACTGCTTTATTTAACAGGAAATATACACACTTTGTTAATAATACTTTGTCTCTCGAGTTAACTCTTTCCTGTTGGCTTCTTTCACAATGTGCAACTTGACTGACACACCGATGCAGAAAACTAAGCATACGAGTGGACCCTGAGGACACTTTCATATGTGGCTCAAACTGACAGTCTAAGGCTTCATTGATTTATGATGACATGTTTTCGTCTGGTCACCACCTCCAACTATTTTCCAAATTAATCCTCCTTCAACTAGCATTGCTTTTCAAGAAAGGCACTATTTTGGCATGCGTAGTACATGTTCTGTTTACCTAAATTGATTAGGATCTTGGTAACCAGAATGCAGGATGAATCTATTCAAGTTCTCTTTGATGTTTAATGGCAAGGTGAATGAACAACTCTTCAAATCTTGTTTCATTGTAAAGTCATTTGGATTGTAGATGAGATTTTCTTAGATTTCTGGTGGGACACTGGGGCTTCAACAGTACACCTCCAATTCATTCTGTTCTCTGCAGTTCTCTCCTTTAGCTGGCTCTACACAATTCCCCATATGCTCTCATTTCCTTCTCAAACAATCTCTTCCATGCCACAGGCGGACCCACGCCCAACTAGTCTTTCTCTATCTGGGTTCCACTCGAGGGCCTGTCCGGCACGTGATTTCACTCAACGATCTCCTCCTCAGTGTGTATTCGAGCTGCCTCCATTTCCATCGGCGTATTTGTTGGGCTATAGGCTCTTGGTTGGTTTGTTCCCAGAGTCCCCCATTGCTTATCATTTCTTCAAATGTGACCTTAAGTAAGGAGATAAAACAGCTGTTAATAATGATGAATGTCTGTGTTGCCATTCTGATTGTGGTTTTGGCATCCTCATCCGTTCCTACTACCTGTAGTTGACACAACGCTTCCTAGATAAGTGAAGAAATTGGAGTCTTTCAAATTTCTTCCGGTGATAGCGATAGTTACTGGTTATTGTTGAGTTGGTATCTTCATCACCTCTGCCTACTCCGTATTCACTCGAAGTCCAGTCTTCGCTACTGCTGTCAACACACATGATCTTAGCTCAAAGAGCCGAGAAGCGATCATAAACGTACTAATGGATTTAACCCTAACTCACTTCAGAGACTCAGGGATTGAATTGCTGCAAGGGAATAACCTCGTTGACTTAGAATATGCAGACGATATAGTCCTTCTAGGCGAGGACGCTGACAAAATCCAGCAGAGTCTTCTGAACACCCTGAGCTGCAATCTACGAATGTTTGGCTTGCGATTCGCTCCCGCCTAATGCAAGATGATGTTGCAGGACTGGACTATCCTGACTCCTAGCTTAGAAATAGGGAGTGGAGTGGTAGAACACGTCGACCACTTCACTTACTTGGGAAGTTCCATCAGCCAGCACCAACGGGTTGGTCGCTGAAGGGATCTCAGTACGGATACAGAAAGCTAGTTTCGCATATGCCACTTTACTCCATCACTCTTTTCGTAGGCATGATATCCAGCTGGCTATCGACCAAAGGGCGTGTGTACTGCTCAGCATTCCGCTCCGTCATTCTCTACGGCTGTGAGACCTGGCCATTGAAAGTAGGACACATGAAAAGGCTGGCTAGCTGTCTTTGATTGTAGGTGCCTGCGTTCTATCTCCCGTATGAAGTGGTATAATAGGGTGACAAATATTGAGGCGAGGCATCGGTCGAGTGTTACGTAAGGAGGGGAAATCAATCGACGAGGCTGTGAAGTTACACCGACTAGGATTGTTAGGACATGTGTTACGCATGACTAGTCATCACCTTCCTCGACAATGGGCAATGTTAGCTGACATAGGGTTAGGCTGGAAAAGAGTTAGCCAATGGTGGTCAAACCGAAACATGGCACCAGTCAATGAAATCCACAACAGTTAGTTTAAGCCACGTAGGAAGGTGTAGACTTCCTGGTTGGGGTTTTCGGGATGGTAAAAACCAATGGTTGGAGACAATCTTTGATATTGTGGTGAGAGCTGGCTGCTAGCCAAAGTTGGTAGGCAGCAATTGACGTCAATGTTTATGTCCCCAATATTGGTGGTGAGAAAATGAGAACAAAGGCTTTGCGTAGGCGGATACAGTTAGCATATGGATGATCTGACACAACCACGAAGATATGCAAGGTGAACTTTCTGTGAGAAAAACCCAATCAAAAGACTGTATTTTATACTAACAATAACCTACAATAGTGTAAACTAAAATCTATAAATATGTGTTGATTTTCCTAATAAACGGTCTGTTGCCTGGCCCTTGTCTTCTGTTGTTACAATATGACTCAAAATCGTTCTGTGACTGGCGCACATGCATCCACTCCTTGTGACTCATAATTTCCAATGAAACTATATTGTTTTTCGTTGTTACTATTCCTTTGTCTCACACCTCTGTTTACTGTCTCTATTATGGATTTTTTCTTCTTTCTCCTCTTGCTTTGTGTGCTGTATGGAGTGTGGCGACTTGAACTGCTGCACATCGGTGCAAAGTTCTGTGCTGAAAACAGACAGACAGACTGCTGTCAACTTGTTGGCCGTCACCTGTAGCTCTCAGATTCAAGTGGCACTAGACATAAGTCGTTCGATAGGCCCAGATCTTCTAGTTTTCTTATCGGTCCAAATCTATTCTTTTTCTCTCACTCCCCAAAGTCTTCCGCATGACCCAGTCCATTAGGATTCATGAGACTTCTCAAATATTCTCCAGCTCGAGCTAGGAGTGTGTGTGTGTGTGTGTGTGAACAAATGCTTCCGAATCACTTACATTCGAAAGGCACAAATAGCAAGTTAAACAGTCAGTTATATGTTCACGATTTTCAGAAGACTCAGCAATTCCCCAAGAGAGACATTATCTCCAGCTCAAGGGAACCATTACTTGCTATTAAGTCAATTCCTGGAGCATCGATATTACCGTCAACACATTTGTAATGAATTTGAATAAGAATGGTGACGGTGGATATTTCTCTCGAGTTGCCTTCACAACTAAACACATCTATGGTACATCTCCACCAAAAGGTCAAATATCACCTCCAAAGACAAAAAATAACGCAAGTGGTCGATTCCCGTAGGTAAACCTGCATTCCAGTGCCAGTCTCATGAAACTATCTAGGATTCCCACACTCTAGGTAACATTCAAGCTGATAAAGTCCATAATGTGTCACTGACACGCTTAAACAATTCCGCAACCGTACAGTCAACTTCTGCTGCATAGCTACCTTTCGGACTGAAGATGCCTTCTGAAAGCCCAGCAGTTATGGCTACAGTAGGACTAAATCATGCATCCAATAAAGGTCAAGGTTTGGATGGAAGGACAAAGGAGTTTGGTCATGGATCAGATCAATCGCTCTTCAAAGTGTTCTGCATAATGTTCCAGACATCTCAACGGAAAGTTATCTGAGTTCTATCTCCCACTGTCTCTCTCTTTCTTAGAATCTGTTTCCTTAACCAGCCTAGAACGTTGACGTGTGTGTATTTCTCAGTACTGATGTCTTCGGCATTTGTCTGCCACCATTGTTTTCAGTCATTTAGGAAACTACCACCATTCAGGATAAGTCTATTTGCGTCAATAAGTTCAAATGAAACTTCTAAAATACACTAACATTTATTAACCTTTGTCTTTAGGTTATCACGTGGCGTCGGTGGCATAGTGGTTAGGATGCTCGCCGACCATGCATATGGTCCGGGGTTCGATCCCCCGCCGATGCATTCCTCCATTACCTCGCTAAGCCAGAAATAAAGCTGGTAAAGGGGAAAGGTTGGGCATGAGACTAGCAACCTCATCCTGTAAAAATAAACACTGCTAAAGAAACTTCAAGCCTCTAGCTTGAAGCCCCATGTTCCACTGGGAACGTGAGGGAATGAAGAAAACGGTTATCATTAGTCTTTACTTCTTAATAGCGAACCCACGCTTCGGCCGATAGCTGCTACCTTGACGTGGTGGTCGGGCTTGCATATCGCAATGACCCAACGAGCTATACTGGCTGGAACGTATGTTCCTGTAGGTCCTACCATGCCAGAAAGGTTGTTTGGATAGCGGTTAGACAAAAAGCAGCTACCCAATCCTACACTATGATTCAAATAAATCCACAAAATATCATGCCGGATCGGTCGGGGCCCGGATTAACAACGACAGCGCTTTCTGCTGCCGTGTCACAGGGCAGAAGTGATAAATACGCTACTGAGACACACCAAACAAGAAAAAACAAACAAAAACAGGCCGCGTGTGACCGGCCTCAAGCAGTTGTCCCCTGGGCTCTGCGGTCACGCAACACTAACCTCTTCTCTATTTCAGGTACCCGAAGACCCAACCAACTTCCACGGTGTGGGCAGCCGGGAAGTAACAACCGCCCACACACTTCCAAAAGCACACGAAGCCTACCTGAGCAACACTCTCCCCTACTTACATCACCTTCCCCATCTTGCTGCTCTACTACAGCTAGCACTATTCTTCAGGCTAGCGAGTCATCTTCACTTCACTCTGCGTCCACAAACAACGATGAGAGCCATAGAAACAACCCAGATAGCCTATTAAAGCCACGTTGCCAACTTCATATAGGAGCTTTTAATGTCAGGACCCTCTGCCAAATCGGACAACAGGCATCACTAGCAAGAACCCTGGAATCTAGAGCCATGGATGTATGCTGTGTTTCAGAGACACGCATACAAGACCCGAGTGTGGTCATTCACTTGACCTCACCCGGTCAACAAGGTGAATCTGCAAAATTCACCTTGAGGGTGTCGGGAGACCCTCAGCTAGCTCACGAGGACTCGCAGGTGTAGGGATAGCACTGAGTGTTAAGGCGGAAAAATCACTCCTTGACTGGATCCCAGTAGATAGTCGTATGTGCGCGGTCCGTCTGAACGGGTCCGTTAAAAGAAGGAAAGACGGCGCTACCCGTCGTTGCCTTTTCGTAGTCTCCGCTTACGCCCCAACAGACTGCAGTTCGGATGAATTAAAAGATGACTTCTACCGGAAACTGTCTAATTTGATGCAAAAAGCAAAACGTTCAGACATAGTTGTTTTAGCAGGCGACTTCAATGCCCAAGTAGGGAAGTTGTGCCAGACTGAGAAGTATGTAGGTGGTACGTATGGAGTTCCCTGCCGACGAACCGACAACGGTGATCGTCTTCTCCAGTTTTGCTCAGATAATCATCTGTTCCTAGTCAGCACTAACTTTAGGCACAAAGAAAGACATTGTGTAACCTGGCGACCTCCATCACCAAATCAACGCTGGACTCAGATAGACCACATAGCCATAGGGTATCGTTGGCGAGGGTCAGTAGAAGACTGTCGCTCCTTCTGGAACACGTGCGTAGACTCTGACCACGCTCTGGTTCGCGCACGTTTATGCTTACGACTAAATGGACATAAGAAATTGACGGCAACGAAACAGTTACGTCCCCAACTAGATCGTGACACTGAGTCCTTATTTAAGGAAGAAATAGCGAAACGAGTTTCTGAGGTCGACAGCAGGACTTCCCCTGAGGTAGCCTGGCACAACATACAGTTAGCTGTGGACACAGCCATGAAAGCTGTCAATAAGCTAAAACCTAAAGTTAATAAAAGCCACTGGATCTCTACCGCCTCATCCGAACTGATTGACGCAAGAAGACTGATTCCAGCGAGCTCCGATTATGATGAGGAGCGAAAGGTACTTAAACGAAGACTAACAAAAAGTCTTCGCAAGGACCGTGAACAGTGGTGGGCGACAAAAGCGAAAGAGATGGAAAAGGCATCGGCGATTGGCAACACCAGACAACTATTCAGGCTTATCAGGGAAACAGGTGGTAAAAGGCAAATGATAAGCGAAACAATCTCGGAGAAAAATGGCACCATAATTAGCTCCCAGGATAGACGTCTGGAGCGCTGGAAAGAACACTATGAGGAGCAGTTTAATTGGCCCACAGCCACACTTAACCTGCCGAACATCCAACACCTCCCTGAATGGGATATAGACACAGGTCCTCCGTCCTTAACTGAGGTTACTAAAGCTGTCACTAATCTGAAACAAGGCAAAGCAGCGGGACCTGATGGATTGACTCCAGAGGTATTTAAGTACGGTGGAGACAGTTTACTGTCTGCGTTAACTGAGGTTCTAGGCAGCGTCTGGGAATCAGAGGAAGTCCCATCGGGTTGGTGTAAGTCACTGATCATCCCGATATACAAGAAGGGAGACAAGTCTTCTTGTGATAATCACAGAGGGATTAGCTTGACTAATATAGTATCTAAAATCCTAGGCTCAATAATACTGCGTAGACTAAGTGGTGCTCGGCAGGCACAAACACGAGAAAACCAGGCAGGTTTTAGGCCAGGAAGAGGGTGTATTGATCATATCTTCACCCTTCGACAGATTCTAGAACATAGGCATTCCTACCGGCGTCCGACAATCACTATATTTCTTGACCTAAAGGCGGCATTCGATTCTGTCGACCGAGAGGTTCTCTGGCGATGCTTGGCTGTGAAGGGAATGCCGAGAAAATACATTGCACTGATTAAGGCACTCTACTCGTACTCATGCAGCCAGGTGAGGGCTTATGGCGAGTTGTCATCTGAAGTGGTGACGACTAGTGGCGTCCGTCAAGGATGCCCATTATCCCCATTCCTATTCAACTTCATCATAGACGTATTAATGGACTTAACCCTAACACACTTCAGCGACTCAGGGATTGACTTGCTACCAGGGAATAATCTCGTCGACTTAGAATATGCGGACGATATAGTCCTTCTAGGCGAGGACGCTGACAAAATGCAGAGTCTACTGAACACCTTGAGCAACAATCTTCGTATGTTTGGCATGCGATTCGCCCCTGTAAAATGTAAGATGATGCTGCAGGATTGGACTTCACCGACCCCTAGATTAGAAATAGGAAGTGAAGTGGTAGAACACGTTGACCGCTTCAATTACTTGGGAAGTACCATCAGCCCCAACGGGTTGATCTCCGACGAAATTTCAGCACGAATACAGAGGGCTAGGTTCGCATACGCCAGTTTTCGCCGTCTCTGGCGTAGACGTGATATCCGACTATCGACCAAAGGGCGTGTGTACTGCTCAACAGTCCGCTCCGTCCTCCTTTATGGCTGTGAGACCTGGCCATTGAGAGCAGAAGACATGAAAAGATTAGCTGTGTTCGATCATAGGTGTCTGCGTTCTATCTCCCGTGTGAAGTGGTATAATAGGGTGAGCAATATTGAGGTTAGGCGTCGAGTGCTAGGTAAGGAGGGGAAATCAATCGACGAGGCTGTGAAATTACATCGACTGAGATGGTTAGGACATGTGTTACGTATGCCTAGTCATCGCCTTCCTCGACGGGCAATGTTAGCTGACATAGGGTTAGGCTGGAAAAGAGTTAGCGGTGGTCAAACCGAAACATGGCACCAGTCAATGAAATCCACAACAGTTAGTCTAAGCCATGTAGGAAGGTGTAGACTTCCTGGTTGGGGTTTTCGGGATGGTAAAAACCATTGGTTGGAGACAATCTTTGATATTGTGGTGAGAGCTGGCTGCTAGCCAAAGTTGGTAGACAGCAGTTGACGTCAATGTTTAGTCCCCAATATTGGTAGTGAGAAAATGAGAACAAAGGCTTTGTGCAGGCGGATACAGTTAGCATATGGATGATCTGATACAACCACGAAGATATGCAAGGTGAACTTTCTGTGAGAAAAACCCAATCAAAAGACTGTATTTTATACTAACAATAATCTACAATAGTGTAAATTAAAATCTATAAATATGTGTTGATTTTCCTAATAAACGATCTGTCGCCTGGCCCTTGTCTTCTGTTGTTACAATATGACTCAAAATCGTTCTGTGACTGGCGCACATGCATCCACTCCTTGTGACTCATAATTTCCAATGAAACTATATTGTTTTTCGTTGTTACTATTCCTTTGTCTCACACCTCTGTTTACTGTCTCTATTATGGATTTTTTCTTCTTTCTCCTCTTGCTTTGTGTGCTGTATGGAGTGTGGCGACTTGAACTGCTGCACATCGGTGCAAAGTTCTGTGCTGAAAACAGACAGACAGACTGCTGTCAGCTTGTTGGCCGTCACCTGTAGCTCTCAGATTCAAGTGGCACTAGACATAAGTCGTTCGATAGGCCCAGATCTTCTAGTTTTCTTATCGGTCCAAATCTATTCTTTTTCTCTCACTCCCCAAAGTCTTCCGCATGACCCAGTCCATTAGGATTCATGAGACTTCTCAAATATTCTCCAGCTTGAACTAGGAGTGTGTGTGTGTGTGTGAACAAATGCTTCCGAATCACTTACATTCGAAAGGCACAAATAGCAAGTTAAACAGTCAGTTATATGTTCACGATTTTCAGAAGACTCAGCAATTCCCCAAGAGAGACATTATCTCCAGCTCAAGGGAACCACCACTTGCTATTAAGTCAGTTCCTGGAGCATCCATATTACCATCAACACATTTATAATGAATTTGAATAAGAATGGTGACGGTGGGTATTTCTCTCGAGTGTTGTCTTCACAACTAAACACATCTATGGTACATCTCCACCAAAAAGTCAAATATCACCTCCAAAGGCAAAAAATAAGGCAAGTGGTCGATTCCCGTAGGTAAACCTGCATTCCAGTGCCAGTATCATGAAACTGTCGAGGATTCCCATACTCTAGGTAACATTTCAGATGATAAAGTCCATTATGTGTCACTGACAAGCCTAAACAATTCCGCAAACGTACAGTCAACTTCTGCTGCATTGCCACCTTTTGGACTGAAGATACCTTCTGAAAGCCCAGTTGCAGCTACAGTAGGACTAAATCATGCACCCAATAAAGGTCAAGGTTTGGATGGAAGGACAAAGAAGTTTGGTCTTAGATCAGATTAATCGCTCTCCAAAGTGTTCTGCATAATGTTCCAGATATCTCAACGGAAAAGCTTTCGGAGTTCTATCTCCCACTGTCTCTCTCTCTCTCTCGGATCATCCCACGCGGCACTACAAATTTCTTAGAATCTGTTTCCTTAACCAGCCTGGAACGTTGACGTGTGTCTATTTCTCAGTACTGATGTCTTCGGCATTTGTTGGCCACCATTGTTTTCAGTCATTTAGGAAACTACCAGCGTTCAGGTTCGTTGTCTGTCGATATAAGTCTATTTGCGTCAATAAGTTCAAATGAAACTTCTAAAATACACTAGCTTTTATTAACCTTAGTCTATAGGTTATCACCAGTCTTTACTTCTTAATAGCGAACCCATATACTGAAGCATCTCCTTTCTAAAGATAGACTTCATCTTTTCATGGAGAAGCTATGTGTGCGCTTTTGCATCCCTTCAGATTGCAAGCATACACACGTGCAGGAACTAATCCATGATTACAGTCCATGCAGGTGGTCTTGAACAAGTGACTATCTTCCGCTGACCTTCTCTCTCTCTATTGACAATTTCTAGAAAAATGGTTCATCATTTCTGTCCATTATTAGCATTATATCGGCAGTCCACCAGATGAAAGGATGATTTCTTATCTCTGGAATTAGTGTTTACGAGCAACACATAGTTATCTGAATGGAATATTTTAAGGAGAGATTACCATCGCGCCCCGCCGCCTCCTCACTTAAATACTTTTCGAACTGATTGATCGTCTCCACTTTAACGTAGGATGATCAAGTTTGACTTAACACTACTTAAAATAAGAACAAAAAATATCTGTCTACACCTATGTGTGTGAGAAATGTTATTGAAACACAGTAAAAAAATTTTAATTATAGTAATGATAATAATAATAATAATACTGAAAAAATGCATTTGTTTAACATACCCGCACTTTGATATGTTTAGAGATGAATGAGTCATTCACATAGAATATATCATTTGGTTCAATATCGCGTGTTTTAGGCTCTTTACACAGGATTCTTTGATTACAACGACCTAAAGCTAGAGCCATAAGACTACGCTTTAATTCACGCTCGGGAATATTTGTTTCATTGGCCAATTCAACAAAGGTGTATTGTTTGCGTCGATTAAACTTCATCAATATTATCATTTGATATGTTGAAACCTAATTGTTGTGTTATAATGAATATATATAGATATTTATACAGAAAAAGAGAAATACAAAGTTAGTAATCAATGTAAGTAATTTAAAATCAATTTGCGATTATTATTATTATTATTATTACTATTTGAATAGTATTCGTTTAGCCTTTTAGTTCTCATCCATCACGTGCGTATGTGACCCGATCATTTAAAATAAATAATATGATAAAAAGCAGAAATAATAGGCGGTGGGTGGGTGAGATGGTGAAAGCAGAGACGGTGTTAGGCTTTAATTAGTCCTTACGATGACTAACTATTCATAATTGGCATCAATTCGTTATAACCTGTGGATGTTATGAGGTACTACTACTACTGTGACGTTTATCGGTACAAAGATAATACCAAGTAGCCGCCGAGAGAGACGGCTTTGACATCAAAGAGAAGAAATGAACCAACCAGTGCATTGCGGCAAAACACATGGGAGACACAAAAGAAGACAAAGACGCACAGCACGAGGGGGAGAAGTAGTACAATAACAAAGAAGATCTGTGCAAATGACCACTTACATATAAGATGTGCAAAATCCATTTATATATATATATATATATATATATATATATATATATAAGACATTTGTTTTCCTTCACGTTCCCCAGTGGAACATAGGGCTTCAAGCCATTAGCTTGAAGTTTCTGTAGCAGTGTTTATTTTACAGGATGGGGTTGCTAGCCTCATGCCCAACCGTTCCTCTTTACCAACATTATTTCTGGCTTAGCGAGGTAAAGGAGTGCGTCGGCCAGGGATCGAACCCCGGACCATGTGCATGGTCGGCGAGCGTCCTAACCGCTATGCCACCGACGCTTATATAGACATACCAAGTTCCAAATAAACAGCATTCCGTTACCAAGTCGCTTGTCTTCTACTGTTACATTACTACTAGATAACTAGTTGAGATGGTAAGCCATTGATATCGGCATTATAAAACCAGCTGTCTAATACAAATTTTAATTTCTTTTTTGAAGTTGGTTGAAACAGGAATTTCTATTCGTCACAGTCTGAAAATGTCTTCTTGACAGTAGACGACTTACTGGCAATCCATGTCCAACTTCAACTTGTTATCATAAGAACAAATTTAGTTGTTTACTTAAAACCACATATCGATTTTGTTCAATAAACATATACACACACTTGTGTACAGAATAATACAGAATAGTATAGTGATAACAGAAGAAGGCTTAACACAATATAATGACATTCTAAACTGCTGGAAAATATCTGACCATTTTATTCATTTAAGACTAGTAAAATGGCCTGCTACGGCTGAGGGTGGGATGACTCCAGTCTTACTCTCGAAATGCTATCGTATGACTACGCATTTGTAGAATGCAGAGTCTTTTGAACACCTCGAGAAGCAGGAATCTTTGAATGTTTGGCATGTGATTCCCTCCTGTCTGTCTGGTTTCAACACAGAACTTTGCAACGGTGTGCAGCAGTTCGAGTCGCCACACTTCACTCAGCACACAAAGCCAGAGAGGAAAGTAAAAAGAAACGCAAAATAGAGACAGTAAACAGAGATATGAGGCGGAAAAAAAAGTAATGTCGAAGAACAATATAGTTTCATTGGAAATCATAAGTCACAAGATGTGGATGCATCTACGCCAGATATTGAGAAGAACTATGAGACATATCACCAATCATCTCCAGCCATTGATGTTTACCGTCCCGAGGACCCCAACCAGGAAGTCTACATCTTCCCACGTGGCTTAAACTAACTGTTGATTCCCTTCTGTCAAAAGTAAGATGATGCCACAAGACTACTGGACTACATCGATTTCCAGCTAAAAGGTAAAAAGGAAGCGAAGTAGTAGAGCATCTTGACCACTTCACTTATCAGGGAAGTTGCATCAGCCAACCGTAGTGAGTTGGTCGCTGTAGAAATCTCAGCACGAAGACAAAAGGCTCGTGTGGGACTTGCCAACCTGCATCATCTCTGGCTTAGGAGATGTGATATCCAGCTGACTATCGATCAAAGGACGTGTAGACTGTCTTCGATCATAGGTGTCTGCGTTCCATCTCCCGTGTGAAGTGGTATAATAAGGTGAGCAATATTGAGGTTAGGCGTCGAGTGCTAGGTAAGGCGGGAAAATCAATCGATGAGACTGTGAAATTACATCGACTGAGATGGTTGGGACATGTGCTACGTATGCCTAGTCATCGCCTTCCTCGACAATGGGCAATGTTAGCTGATATAGGGCCAGGCTGGGAAAGAGCTAGCGGCGGTCAAACGAAGACTTGGCACCAGTCAATGAAATCCACAACAGTTAGTCTAAGCTACGTAGGAAGATGTAGACTTCCTGGTTGGGGTCCTCGGGACGGTAAAAACCGATGGTTGGAAACAATTGGCGACATGGCTCAAAATCGTTCTCAATGGCGCAGATGCATCCACTCCTTGTGACTTATGATTTCCAATTAAACTGCTTTGTTCTCCGTTATTACTATTCCTTTGTCTCACACCTCTGTTTACTGTCTATATTATGCATTTCTTCTACTTTCTTCTCTTGCTTTGCGTGCTACATGGATTGTGGCGACTTGAACTGACGCACATATGAACAAAGTTCTATGTCGAAAACCAACCGACCGACCGAGACTGTGCACCACCCCGCTCCATCCTCCTCTATGACTGTGAAACGTGACCACTCAAAGTGAAAGACATGAAAAGACTCGCTGGCTGTCTCTGATCATAGGTATCTGTGTTCTGTCTCCAACATTACGAGTTATAATATCGTCAGTAGTATTGAGGTGAGGCATCGGTCGAGTGTTAGGTAAAGAGGGGAAATCAATCGATGAGGTTGTGAAGCCAGGATATGTGCTACGTATTTCAAGTCATAGTCTTTCTCAACAGACAGTGTTCGCTGACACATGATCTGATTGGGAAGGAGCTAGCGGCGGTTAAATCAAAACATGCAGTCACTCTATCAAATCAGCCACGTAGGGAGGTATAGACTGCCTGATTGGTTGGGTTTCTCAGGATTTCAAGAACCGATGACTGGAGATAATTTGTGATATGGCTCAGGATCGTTGTCAATGATGGCGCAGATCCATTTACTCTTTGTTATATGCCTTATTGTTTTTCAATGTTATTAGTCCCTCTTTCTGCGTCACATTTCTGCCTATTGTCGAACTTCCAAATTTCTCTAGTATTCGTTTGTGTGCTTTATGGATTGTGGCAACTCGAACCGGTGCACTTCTGTGCAAAGTTCTATGTTGAAACCAGTCAGTCAGACGAGTTCAGTGTCTGCCAGGTAAGTCGTATTCAAAGCCTTGCACGTAACGCCACGGACCAGACTCAAGGACATGTGGTCTACCTAGGGGAATTGCGAAACACTGATCCAGTGAAGGGGATCGAAGAAGTTAGTCAAAACAATTGAACTTCAGTCGTTTCTCAGACAACCACCAATTTGTTCATCTGTGCGAGTGAAACACATGGTGTGTGATCAATTGGATTTTCAAGGGACATGAACGCGGCGGTTGAGTTGTGATGTGAATCTCTATACTCATTCTATATCCCCATTGATATGCACACCTTTGAGAAGTCACACGTACTCTCCCTTCACTAATTGGGACAGTGTCAAGAAATGCCTGATCACCAGGTTTGGTGGGCCAGGCCAAAGAGTCAGCAGGTAGTATGGCAAAAGCTAAGGTCTAGCACGATATATAGCCACAGAGCAATCATGGGTGTTATTTCTAGTTGAAGCCTACTATTGGAAGCGAGCTCGATGTCATTAAAGCAGCCTAACTGACTGACTTCCTGGGATTCCAAACGCCTATGGTGCACATGGGCTCCAGAATCCGAAAGGAACGAGTGGTGTATAAATCTGTTTTGGTCGCTTACGGCCATGCGAACGCAGCTCCTGACACCGTCCCATTGCCGAGTCCATCAGACTTCAAGTCAAAGACTTGGTATGGGTAGACGGTCGTCAATCAAGACAATCACCTGCTTCGACCTCTGGCCTCCCGAGTAGTAAATCCCAGCCGTCACACAAACTCTGAGATTTTGTGTGGTGCATCTCTTGGTGTCTAATAGTGTACCACTGTACCAATAATAAATAAAACTACACAAGAGCTGATTTACATTAGCAAATCAATAACCACTCGTATCCTGTTGTACAAAGCCGGTTAGAATGCAGTTGGCAGGTCACACTTGTCGTACACATAAGACGATGTCATTACAGGTTATGAATTTGCTTGTACCCTAAGAAAATTAGCAGTATGTCAGATAAAATAATAATAATAATAAGCATTGGAAAGAGAAGAGGGAATGGGAGGAAAATTATAAAGGTGGGATAAAAGCATTCTGCCAAGGTAGATTTAAACTAACACTACTGTCTCCTTCTATACACAAAGATCTGATTCCACAGGCTTCAACAAAACCAAAATCTCATTCTGATTACCTTGCTTATTAATAGATGTAGAGCTTTTACTGAACGTCATGGGTGGTCACAGTGTATTTGACCTCGTTGGGATGCCATCATGATGACAACTATACAGATAAGTCCTGCACCATTATTTAGCTTTGCCTAGTTATATTCAATTTTATGATATACATATATATTACCCGCGGCACATGTGTACCATAGCTCACTAACAGATATTCTGTGAATGAGGTGTTTATTATTGATTTATCAACCCTTAGAACGCCGAAATCCATATACGCAGCATATTATTCCTAGGCTTATTGAAAACGCATTGATGACTGTAGTTGAGAAACACAAAAAATAAACAAATATATTAAGTATAATTTTGACGTTTTCTTTACCCATTAGTTATAAGGCACACCTTGCTTGCTGAGTGGTCGGCGAGACCGTCTCGGAACCTGAATGTACTAAGTTCGACCCCTAAATAGGTGAAGAGCCCCACACTAAGACGGAACACCTGTCGCTTGATACTCCTTGTATTCCTGAGGTCAAGTAGCTATACGCTTTGTGAATCAACGGTTTGGTGGTAGACTGCTGGACATCCACGAACACGTAGCCTGGGTTCAATTCCTAGCCGGCAGTAAACACCACCCCGTAAATAGATAACACCGCTACTGAGACTTTAGGGGGCTCAAGGCTAAAGCCCTATGTTCCACTCAGAACGGAAAGTTAAAACAATACAGTTAGTTATATAAGACATCATATTGAAGCGTTGCATGGATAAAACATAATACTTACCTGTAAGAAATACTTTCGTACATTCGATCGATTAGAAGAACTGAATGAATTAGAGGGATCAAGTGTGTTTGGACCTCCAGGACTGCTTGGCAATCCACTGCTTGTCACAGGTTGACTACACTGACTGTTCATTTGATTTGAAGATCCAGAACTGGAGCCACGCATAAGAAAACCTTGGGTGTGTGAATCAACCACAGAATTCTGAGGTATGCTTGTTTCTGTACCGGGACGACCATAAAATACAGCGGACAATTCCGCATAACCCATATTTGTTTGAAGATTAATTTTTCGACCATTATGTTTATTTAAATAGAAGCTAGAAGGTAGACAGACAAGTAAACGTAGAATCCAAAAATAATAACTTTTTCTTATTGCCCCCTCTTCGTATGGCGGGTTATGCACACACACACACACACACAGACACACACATCTTAATCATAAAGAATCCTCATGGACTAACTGGATGATACTAAAGATTTAATTATTACTATTATTATATTATTGTTCCCTTGGGTTTCGAGAGGAACATAGCGCTTCAGAAGAACATCTCCACTTCGTCCTATTTCTAGCGGTTCTCTAACGAAGTCAGCTGCTGATAAGACTCTCAGACCTGTTGGAAATGCGTTTCGCGAAGGGTACACATCGAAATCTGACCCATGTAGAAGAACAGACCTAACACCTCTGTTGAAAATCCTAATCCTGTTCTTCATGCTGTTTACAGAAGATTTTTGAATTGATTTCAGAGTGATGAAAGTCTCAGCCTTGCCCTTCCGATTCTGGCCAGCTTTGACATCTTCATCCGCTCCGGCTGTGGTTGAAACAATGCTTCCTAGATAAGTGAAGGAAATGACCACGTTCAAATTTCTTCCGTTGGTAGTGATTGGTGCTGGTTGTTGTTGTGACACGACAGTAGGTTACCTTTCCTTCCTTCCAAAGTTTTTGCAATAGTGGTGTCAGCATATCCCCCTGAAGCACTAAAAGGTCTAATTACGTCAAAAGGTTAAATGCCTGAAAATACCCCCTTCTAGCTAACACAATCAGTCTTCTCAGACACAAAACTGTTCGACAGACAAACGCATGGAATTTTCCATCTGAATTCACTGGATGTCAACTTTGCAGAGTAATCCAATATCATACTCGCGGCATACCCAGTTGCATAGAGCAATGTTGACGACGTTGATAATGAAAAACGACAATGGCCTCGTTAACCGCTTTTTTTCTCTCTTCCCAACGATCTATTTATAGTCGAATAACAAAGAATAACAATAATAGAGATAAATGGAAACAGGAGATAATGCAGTATCCAAAAGCTGTTGTATAATTCAGACAGAAATGCTAACACAGAAGGCAAGAATAAAAATGTAGAAATAAACCTAATGATAACGAAAGTCATACCTAATCGATTCAACTAATAAAAAAATGAGACAGTTTGTTGTTTAGCGAAGAACTAATGTTGTTGGGATATTAAATGGCATTAGAAATTGCTTAGTCAAAATACCCATATGATAAGAATAAAGATAATTATAATATGGTTTTTAATTTGGGTGTGGGATCGAAGTGGATAAAATATATATGACTTCTAAAAGATTATCGCATAACGGTAATTGGTGTTTTCAAGTAGGCCAAGTGTTGTCAAAAATGAAAATTGCGATGATGACTGACTATGATGACAATAAAGAAGGTGAGGATGAAGTGAAGTGGCTTGAATTCAAGCGATAGAATAAATATTATTGTCACTAAAGTAATGAAAGGGGTTTAACAAAACATTTTTGAATACTCAGTTGAGGCTTTTGTTCATGTATAGTAGCTAGAGCTTCGGTGCATATATTAGTGGTTGAATTTAGTTCTGAATGACCTGACCGAAGATGATCACAGGTGAAAGACTTCATCGTCATATGTTCACCTTTAATTAACCAAACAGGGTAGTATTCAGCTATGCGTTTCCGGAAAACAGCAGGCTTACAACGGTTCAATGTAATCAGCTGCATAGGAGCATGCACATACATACTGACTCAGCAATTTGTGTCACTTAATGCCTTTTTCCGTATTATATAGATCCCCCTATACAAGTGGTTGAAAAGGTGAGGAAGGTGACAACAACACTCAATGCAGAATAAACGCTATACAATAACAAAAAGTTAAAAAGTGGAAGAAAGAATGAGTTCCAAGTCATTTAACTTGTTACTCCATTGCCAGACATGTATCGCGTAGACCATTCCTAATGAATAGGCGGGTGTATCAACTTTACAAAAAGGCATCAATTAGCGGAACAATCGATTACGCTAACGCCAACACCAACTCACTACCGGATTCGATTCTTTTGATGGTTAACTATGTAGATGAAATCGGTAGAGTAATTATTTCATTTTCTTACCTAAGCCAATCACGAATCCACACCAACCAATGGACAGTCAAGTCAAAAACCCAACCTTTGAAAGACAATTAATAAAGTCAATTACCAGAAGAAATTTGAAACATCTACTGTGTCGGTTTTATCGTCAACAGACAGCTTTGAAAATGTTAGCTAGCGTAAATTATGCTCCCATGTTTTTTTCATTTTTGACCGAATGAATTTGAGTTAGCGGAGCTAACACATTGTTCTTAGAATTTATAAATAATGTGTCAATCTAAAACATTTTCAATATCGCCACAAATAAAAACCATTTTCATATGGATAAGTCTAATTTACAGTTGGAAGATTTGATTAATCCAATTAGAAAATATTTGCTGATTGTACTTTCAACCACCTTGTGTTTCCTTCTAGCGCTGTTCATGTTAGATAGCAACAATAAGTGAGTAGTGACTAGGATCTGTAGACAAATGTAGAGTAAACGGAGAGTGTTAAGTGCTTCAGAGGCACGTTCTGACACACTTGAAGCAGTCAAGTAGTAATGACACGATTTTGTGATATGAAAGATACATGGAGTTGTTCGGCAATAGCCACGACATAAAGGATACCTAAGTGGTTAGAGGGTAACCCCCTTAAACTAGTCGAAATGCAGCATCTGTGTGCTTACATATTTCTTTCCGAATGAGAATGGGTGTTACCAAAATGAACATGAATACGAGTAAGAGCAGTTGTTTCGGTGACAACTGATTAACGGTTACCTCGATTGGTTGTTTGCGTTCGATAGGACTTGATTACCCAGTACTGGGCTATCAGCCACACTTACTGTGTGTGTGGGCTAATGATACTACCCAGTTGCCTAGGTGGAGGTAGGTGGGGCGGGACTCGAACCCAGTACCTACTGCCTAACCCAATTAGCCACTAAACATTATCAGAGCTTGATATTCCTACAAGGTAAAGAAGCATTGTTCAGTTTTATCAAAATCTGGAAAATGAGCATAACTGGTTGAAATCTGATATCTTGCGTGAAGTGTATAACTTTCACGTCGCCAAAGGCGAGAAACACACATGAATCATTAAATGGACAGTAGCATTTCTTTAAAAATCTCATCAGGGTCCCAGAGTGAATAAATAATGTCAAATATTCTGGTATAAATTGAGCTCTATGGAAATGACTATCATCTTACTTGATAAACTTCTAAATATTTGTTTCCTTAATAAATTCTGCTGGATATCATTTATTAATTCTGTAATATTCAGAAGTGGCAAGCAGGAATCCAAGACATGCTCAGTTTTCACACTAATACCTAATACCTACTTCAGTATGGGCAACTGGGAAGTAACACCACCCGTCATATTATTTATTTTATTTTTATTTTAAACACAAAAATTGGTACAATACGACACCAAGAAGACGCACCACACAATAATAATGAAACGTACGAAAAAAATAGGTGTGGAAGTTATATTATATTTATATATTTATATTTAACAAGACCAAACACCATTCGTCGAATTATTGTCAGAAAGGGGAGAAGGAAATTGCAGCACGTTCGCCATTGCTCGCGACTCTTAGCCACGTTCGACGACGTTTTGAGCTAACTCCCGGACCCCAACCAGGGAGTCGTGACGCACCAAATGATGCTAACCTAACAAAACTTTCCTTCATTTCAAGAAACCATGTCATGGGCTGACCACCTCCCCACTTTTCCATCCCGTTTCAAGGCTAGCGAACAGAGACTGGCACCGAAGCTTCTGGGATGACATTCATAGCACCTATCCAAGCCACCGAAGCCGCGGTTCCCAGATGATGACACTCAATGAATGATCATCTCCACTGTGTCCGAACACACACAGCATGCATCGAAGAATTGTAAACCCGACCTCTGACACCCAGGCTGACATCGTGATGGTGCCAGAGGTGGCTCAGCTTGACATATGCCAGCCTAGCTTTCATGATGCAGTTGGATTCCTCGCTCGCCACACCACCAGCACTCACACAACTATTCAGACACACGAACTTATCGACAACTTCAAGCGGTTCACCTGCAAAAAAGAGTGTAGGTACAGGCTTCTGTCAATCTTGTAATAATACTTTGCACTAGGATGACGCAAAGCACATACCATACTTACAGACACTGATCCCCAACTGAGAAAGTGTGGTTTTGGCAGCCTGCTTGCTATCGCATAGTAAGATGATATTGTCTGCATGATCGAGGTCGAAAAGTCCTTCTTCAGGAAGCAGATCTACACCACTACCACGCACATCCTTCACGGGCTGACTCCAGAATATCATCGGTGGCAAAGTCAAACAGAAATGGAGAGATTAAGCAACCCTGTTCAACCAGCTGTCACATGATAACTATGCCGTTTACCCTAGCGCACGATCTGTTAGCTAGACCAGTACTAAATAGTTTCCCACCCCACTGTTTAGTGTAACGCACAACACCACGTGAAGACGGAATTTACGTAACTCAAGAAGTAGCACATGAACCCCAATAACATTCAGAAACAGAAAAAGCTGGCTTACACAAATCTTCCTCCTCACAACTAATAAGTAGATTAGACTTGAGACTTACAGCTTTGATTTATTCAATGAATTAAATGCTGTTAAACAGTTTAAAATAAGTTTAAGTCAGGATTTGAATGTTGTAACATTGCTGAGAGATTGTATGACTTCCTGATACAAAAAACTGTAGCAAACGTAAAACATACTAAACTTGGAGTTAAGGGAAATGAATATGACATATATCTTTTAAATACTATTGGGCTAATGGTGAAAAATAATTCCAAAAATAATAACGACAAAAGTAGTAAAAAAAATAGTTACAAAACTTACCTTTTATAAACCTTAAATGCTGCATCGGCTTCTTCTGGTAATACCTCATTGGAACTAGCTACCTGAGTCGGCCAAAGTCCAGTTGTCAATACACGAACATACAAATCTAAGCCGAAATTGTGATTGCTGTTGGTTAGTACACCATTAAACTCATCCATGAGAGTTTTAGATATCGCCATATCTTTGAACATTCCTTCTAATTTACTAGTGTATACGGCACCGCATTCTGCCATGAGTTTGGATATCATTATCTTTTCTTGGTCATCTGACTGACTTTTACTTAACAACAGCCTCTTGGCCAAATGCTTTTTGTAATAACCTTCAAAAAGATCTTTTTCTTGTAAATATCGGAATAATACAATACATTTATCGAAAATAGCATCAACGTCCGAATCTGCCATTCCTCTAGTACCCCGTTTAAGTTTCTCATCAATAAATAACGACAGGAACTCAGGTGAGCGGGGGTTTAAATTGACAAAGTACTCAAAGTCAGAATTTATCTGATTACGAAATATTGTCTTATTATTTAGTGCTCTTGCTAGCAATTCGTTGGCACGATCACGCAATCGCAGTAGATCCTGAATATGCTGTTGAGGAGTTGACGCGCCAGTGTCACAGACGATATTTCTGCCTTGCTCTCTCAGATAAAGACTAATACAGTTGCTCATTATCTTTGGTCCTTCTTCAACCCTACTAAGAACACTGTACATAGCAGCAATGTCACTGAAATGGTCATGAGTTAGCATGTATGTTAGCCCTGAATCTTCCATGCCTACAATAGTTTCCATGTGCCGACTTATAAGTTCCTCCTCCAAAACCGCAACAATTTTGGGCTCTGTAGACGGATCAAGATGATTATGCGCTCGTCTAATTTCTTCCTCGATTCTCTGTTCAACCTTTTTGATATAGAGAGAAGCGGAGAAGTTTTCGGCCAAGAAATTTTCACTTTCAGCACGATAAAATTCCCTAGACTGTTCCAAAAATGGTCGCTCAAAGTCCTCAAGGTAAACACGTAGTGAACCGGCTCCTAATTGAACAAACATTTGACAGGCATCACGAATCTGTGAGCGTGATATTGCCTCACCTCGACGCTCCCTTCGAACCATGTCTAAAAGTGTCTTCTGCAAGTGTTCTCGGATTACAGGATGACGTACCACAAGATCACAGAAAACTGTCATCCCCATTTTATAGACTCCATCTAGATTATGAGGGCCAACGTAGACACGATCCATATACATGAGAATATCGCGAATCATTCCCATAGCAGTTTGATGATCTTTCCAACAGGAGTTGAGGTAAGTTAGAAATTTATTATTTAGATTTTCAACAATACTGTCACGAATCCTCATCATATGTTCACGGACAACGGCTTCAGTGCCCGCGTACAAACGTTCTCCATGTTTTTGTAAAATTAAAGTGTACGCATTTCGGTATAATTCTTCAAAGCTCAAACAACTATTGTTTTTCTTCTGAATTTCAATAATCGCACTTTTTATCTGATCCCATAACTGATTTGCATATCTTTCGTCTATCGAAGGAGGAAAGGCTTTAATTCGCACTTTGGCGCTTGTCACTTCAGTCCGACGAGCACTGCCACCTGTAGACATATTAGATTTCTAAAAAGCAAAACACAGAAACAAAGAATAATTTCACAGGCCAGTGGAGGTAGATGCTTGGGGGAATTAACTGGAACATGGTTGACTGATAAACAACTGATTAGATCAGCAACTAAAAAAGAGCAGACATAGAATACTGCAATCGATAAATACGGATGGAATAAATCGTAATTAAGTCGGGAAAGATGAAAACAAGCAAAATTCCTAACATAAAGGGTACATCTGCACTACTGTGAATGAATGTGAACGCAAATAATGGTTGTACCGCTGATTTTTAGCATTGCGAGCACAAGCCAGTGAAATACATCGCAATATATGACAGACGAAGTTACGAACTTTCCCAACCCTTGACTCTTCTAGAATCCAGTCTTCGAAAGTGAAAGATGGTTTAGGATGCATAACGAATGCCGCGGTCACACCAGTTGAAGACTAATCTTATCTTAAAGTACGCTGAATCCGGAAGTGCAATATAGCTCCACCTAACAGGAGCAAATGTATGGTGGTGAAAAGTGGGACGAAATATGTTCTACTACAGTGAAATATCTACCGGCATGCAGAATGGCGTTTAGTTATGCCAAGCAGCGGTAAGCAATGCTTCCCGTGCACGTACTAGGAAAAAAATCCTCAAAATTAATTCGATAATTAACACAGGGAACTGTCATTAAAATTTATAACTTTCAAATGGTGTATCCTTTCAGAACAAAAAAACCTAAGGTGGGTACTGATGTACTAAACCAAGCGAGGTGCATGCATTGACATTTTTACGAATGGACCAACGTACCACAAAAAACTTGTTAGTCACAGTCAACTAACTACACCGGAACTTTTCGTGTGTATATTACTACAAAATCAGTAACAAATACCATTAGAGTAGGGTTAGGAGATAAGGAATACAAATTTAAAGAACTCCAACAGTACTAAAGGAGTAGGATCTAATGAATCCACCAAATTCCGGCAGAACTTCTCAGCTGAATACTCTGAATACATTGACATACTATCCAATTGTTTATTCACATTTGTTGCTTTAACTTTTACTCCCATGCAAATATGCGCGAGTTGAGCTGACTGTAAACTAGGCAACCTATTACAGAATGAGTTCGTTTGGAAGTCGCATTTAATAGGTAGTTGACACAGCTACTGCTTTATGTTCACGATCACATTAATTAACTACGTACGTAATGTTTTTCACTTCGTAAGCACTAAAACATCACGTTCAGGTCAAAGGAAATCACAGTACGGATCATGGTATGGTTGCAAATAAGACAGGGTTTAGTCAAGTGGGACGGACTGAAGCAATAGGTCTTCTCACTACTATAAATCGGAACATTAATCGAAGCACAACATAATTACTGCATGCATTAGTCAATAAGATCTTCAGTGGTTAACTCGGAAACCTGCAGAGTAGTAATGCATAACAAAGAAATAATCTGTGATAAGTCAGTGCCGTGAGATTTCTTGCAAATAATTAGCTTTCATCTGTCTCGATTGAAGTGCTACTAACTAAAGAATGATTCAAGAAATCAAAAGCCTATTGCTTAAAGAATATGCCTAAGAAAATTCAAGTGGACCGGACACACCATGCGGAGACATTTGGGTTACATGGACCGCCAGAACCATGAGTGGAACCTGAGGAGTTGGGCACCCGACAGTGAAATGGGGATCGCGAGATGAGAGCTCACTGGGGATCATGGGGCCACGTGGAGCTTTGGTGTTGGAGATCTGTGCTCCACTCAGAACCGAAAAGAATAACAATACCATAACGAAATGACTAGGAATATACGTCGTTACGTACTGAAATTTTTAAATCGCTAGATGAACAAAATTTTTAACAATTTTCGCCCATTTAAGCAGTGTTGACAAAATACAAGAAAGTATACTTGCTTGTAATTCTATCAACAGGCTTTTGTAGACTATAGTTGTGTTTATCCTTGCTTGAGATAAATTACAGGCAACGACTGGCCGAGTAAACTCACATACAAAGTACAAGCTGAACTTTCTCTTAACTTTAAAGTTTTGGTAGAGTGTAAGATACGAATTACACAAAATTACTTAAGATTTCGTCGAGTACGTCAACTTCAAGGTCGCCGTCAATCAACTCGAATGAACTTTTAAAAAGATATACTTTTCCAGTAAGATTACAAAACCCCAAAACTATCAAGGCAAGACTTTAAAATAGTGATTTTCAGTATAAGTATTAAAGTAAACAATTAATATACACATTCATCTCTATTATACGAAGGCATTGGCAACGCACCAACGTCCCAAACCATAAGCCGCGCCCTGGCTGTGGTTCAAAACAATGGTTCGCTACAAAAACAGATGTTTCTATTCTCATAGACAATGTCTTTTTGATCAACTTACATAAACCTAATGATTACTTCGCTCTTTCTTCTTGTTGTTTCAGAAAGGTTCTAGGTTTCTGGTAAACTCTAGAACTACCAACCCACCCACATCCGAATACTGCATCTTAGTGGAAAAGAAGAAAAGGGAGGTACATTAGTTTGTTTTAAAGAGAAAGCATTGCTTGTACCAGGGTACTGACACTGCTGAGACTTGATAATTTCGTTCCTGTCTGGAGATCCTCCGTATAAACAAACTTGTGATAAATCAGTTAAAATCTTGTAGGAACAAAATCGACAGAATGTGTGGTGAAAGCAAATGTTAAGTGGGGGATGAGGATTGACTGTGTTACAAGTAGTTTCGTGTGGGCATGCTACCACAGCAATATTGAAAGAAAGGAATGAGAATGGTAGAGAAAGAGGTAGTAGAACAATTCGGGTAAAATAGTGGGGTATATAAGAATCAGCGAGATTCTTTCAATGTCATTATGACCCTTTATATCTAATCTGCTTTCCCTATGGATACCTGGTTCTTCATATTGCTTTAAAGTCATTAGGCAGATGGAGGATATCACTCTTAGAGTCGCCACAGAAAAGGTCTTCATCAGTGAACTGGAGATTCTCCTTTTAAGGATATTTGCTGCTAGGTTTCCTGTGAATTCCAGATTCAAATATAGTGTTTTCTATGCCACTGAAGTGCATTTTGTCCTTTGTGGGTTTGCTTTCATGTTCTTCTCCACGAAACGCGCTGATCATCCATTTAGAGCCAGGATTTTTTTAAGAGAAGGCTCTTTTCCCAAGCAGACACTTTCTAACACTGTATAATTTTGTTTCCAAGCCCCCATATTCACATCCTTTAACCTTCCTATCAAGTTATTTTTCCAGTTATCAATATATTAACATATAACAACTTATTTTACACACATTGTAACTATTTTCTAGGCCTATGTAATCTTGTCTTTAAGGCCCTCGTGATCTATATTCACACCTCTAAACTTTCATGTCAAGTTGAAAATTATCATAACTTTTCACCTGCTTCATTACTACGGGAAGTCAAATGACAGTGCAACTGCACAGCTACTGGAAATGAAATCACCAAAAAGATACCTTTGCTGGACTTCTTGTTCTTTTATCTTTATTTTTACTTGAAGTTATGTTATTGCTTGCTGTAAACATATTTTTGTTATTTCACCTCACAAAACTTATTTAATGATGGATGAGAAGGACTCTTCTGTGCAGATGACAATAACGTTGGAGTTTCCTGCCTTCTGGGTGATTCGTAAGTGTTCACGGTTTTAAAATTTTGAAGCCCATTTCGCTTTACTGCGTATTCATTTCCAGGAAACTAAGACCAGCTTAGTAACTGTCAGTCATTCTAAAAACATCATGGACGACGTTTCAGATATGACTGAAGACGGCTACCCTGCCTTTTATGATCGTTAGAAAGTGGCCTAAATCAAGAGAGTAGCACTTACCAACCAACAAAAAGTGCAGGAGTTCTTGAGATACGCTCAATTTGGGGACAGTAAGTCCTTGCAAATGCTTCATCGAATGAAACAGCTAATTGCTGATTTCAAAATTGAAGAAACCTTTATAAACCTACTGTGGTTACAATGGCTATCTCAGACAGTGCAGGCAATTCTTGTACCCTTCTATAAGTTACTTTTGACGGAATTAGCAGAGTCATCTGATAGAGCCATTGAGGTGAACAGACCATTCATAATCGTTTCTGCCACCTTGTCCACTAACTCACCATGTCAGAATGACCTCCATTCAACGAATACCCATCCAGTTTCGACATCAGACATATGTATCTGGAGTTGTAGAGCCTTAGGAAGGTAAAAGTTCTCCCCAAAATCATACGTCTGCTCTTACAGCAAGTCTTCGTCGCTTTGCGGAAAAAGACGGTCAACTTAAAGTAACTCTCAACCTGACATTTGTTGGTATTATATACATTATGGGGCCAATGCGTAGAGGTAATAATAGTTACATTTCTTATAAACAGGTAAGTTATTGCGAACCGCATGCCATTTATACAGGTACGATCAGAAATGGTATAAATTGAAATCACGATGAATCAATAAATTAGCTCTTTTTCGAGAGTTTAAATGGCTGAAATATAGTAAACAATCGAAACAGGTCCGAATAAATTTGAAACTCTCACGAAGGTGACCATCAAGGTTCAGCTGCAACCCGAACTTCGTTCCGTATCCTGCCGATAGTATGGATGACACATGAACAGTCTATATTTGGGTAAGTGCTGTGTCCACAGGTGATGAAAAGCTGTTTCAGTAAGAGAAGAACGTCCTGAGAAACTGCAGAACTTTGTAAAACACAATTAAGGATAATATGTCACTGGAAGTACATTTACAAGATATGTCCAAGAGGGAGCAATGGAGTCCTTGATAGTATAATGCTGACCATATTGGTCTAACGATGGAAACTATAACATTTTCGATGAAAATATAGCTTTGTGCAAAAATGAGTGTTGTTATTATGTTTTTTCCACCAACACAATAAGGCTTTAAAGGAGTAAAGGATAGAAAAGAAAAGAGTAAGTTGTCGCTTCATTATATGCCTAGGTGGTTGGGTCAAAACAGGGTATAATGGTACTTAATTTAAAAACTATTGTGTATGTCCACTTCTCACTTGGCACCCGATTATTTCGGAACTATTCCATCAAATCTTGACTCCAGTTCACATGAATATGTAAGTGATAGATTAGTGAAAGAAGTTTCTTGGACCTTGAAATCAGACTTCGCCCTCCTTTCCTCTAGGTTTCCATCGTGGCCGATGTGACTACTGGCACTATTGGCATGGATCCCTAGCATCACTTTAGTCGCCGGTAAATGCAGGCAATCGTAAGTTGAGTGATTCTATCACACGATTCTCCGTCTCCGGCACTTTAACTCATAGACCCTCTCACAGCCCGGCTTATCGTACCCCTGACATTTCAAGTCCGTACTCCGCCTAATTATGATGTTCCTTATGAGACTTCTAATGTTACTCATCATATGATGATTCCTGGCTAGTCTATTTTCACCAGACCAAGCCGGCTGTCTTCAGAGAAACTCCAAGAAGTTAAGGCTGAGTTTCAGGGCATGCTAGAAACAGGAACAATGAGACTATCCAACAGCCCACACTTACATCTGTTGCCTAAAACAATGGCATGGACTGAAGGCCTTGTGGTGTTTACCGAAATTATAATCTCCAAACAGTCCCAGTTCACTCCCCAGTCGCACAAATGCAACATTTGACATCATATTTGAAAGGCTCAACTTTTTTCAATAAGCCGAACCCAACACGTGCTTATCACCAGGTCTCTGTATACCCTTAAGATGTCCCGAAGACGGCATTTGTCAAGGAATGTGAACATTGAACGTTGGTTCATTGACCCTGGTCACCATTGGCGGGCAACTCGAAGGCGCAAATGGTTCAGTCATGTGCAAGTTCGAAGACGAGAAGAGAATACGAATAAAAGTACCTCCTAATTTTGTACTAAACATTTATTTGTAGACTTGTAATTGTCTTTACTTTAATTGCCAAACAATATAACTTCCTTCTTACAACCACTGGTGTTTTGGAGTTGAAGTCGAGACAAGTACATCGTAATTATCGGTTTCGAGCGTTTTCGTTACAATAGGAACTTAGGCTAAGTTCCTTGATAGTTTTTATTCATCTGTTCGTTTTCTGGAGAACCTTCTGGAACTAGATCTGCAGCCAGCTTCTCTTTGGACACGGATTATCGACGCAGTTTGGATCCTTTGGTGACGCTGGATAATGCCTGGGTCAAGGATGGGACATGGCACCGTGGAAGCAGACAAAAAAGTCAGTAACAATGAGTTGCCTGTTAATTGTAATCATATGCATGATGCTCAGCATAATGACTCTGATGTTTACGCTCCGCCGTTTAGGGATAGTAGTGCCCTAAGGCTCCCTAAATTCGAACCTCGATACTTTGATGGGAACCCAGCCAACTACCCACAGTTTATCAAAGAGTTTGAGGTCATGTTGAGTGGTTTTGTATTAAATGACGAGATGAAGTTAATGTATTTGTTGAGGTATTGCATTGGTGTGGCTGCAAGAGCCATATAGTGCTGCAAGTTTATGTCCCCGAACGAAGGATATACTGAGGCAATGAGGATACTACGTCAAAGGTTTGGGAAACCATTTATGATATCCCTTAACGTTTTTGAGACTGTGAAAGGTAATGGATCACTGTTAAACAATAATTCAGAGGAACTCGCAGAGTTCTTGCATAATTTAATGGTAGACAGGAGTACTCTCGTTTACCTTAAAAATATGGATGAGTTGAACTCAAGTTCTGTGCTTGAGACTGTTGCCAAGAGATTACCTGTTCATCTACAAAGGAAGTTCATAAAGGTCTGTTCACGTCTAGAGGAGGAGGGTTTAGAGCCCGGGTTGGATGACATTGTGAGCCTGGTGAATGACAGTGTCAACCAAGCTTTGAGCAAGTTTGCTAGTAAACTGCATCCCACCCCTGGAATAGAGAAATCAGAGAGCAAGACGTAATCGTTTATGATGAAAGGGTCTCAAAGAAGTGGATATAGAGAAGGCTGTATGGTGTCTAGTAATCCATACAAACCTAATGAGTGTGACAGCTTTAGTGGGACATCCCCAACGGATAGATTACAAGTTGCAAGACAAACACGACTGTGCTTCGTCCGTTTGCAAGAAGTGCATACAAAAGTGAACTGTGAAGCAGTGAGCAAGTTTAGTGGTAAGCTAAATGTAAAGTCAGAGTCATCATGTTATGACTCCGAATCGTGTGACGATAATGGTGTGGCGAAGAAGCATGCTGTTCCAACTGGTAAGCCATTATTAATTAGAGTGTCACAGACGACACCGCAGTTTGTGCATAAGAAGAGGGTTACAGTTTCAGAGTCCAGTTCTGACTCAACAAGTTTACAAGGTATTACTGGTCAGAGTAAAGGTATAAAATCTTTAAGGATTCATGAGGAAGAACCCAATTCATCTACGGCTGTTATTAAAGAGTTTGAAAATGATGAAGTCGATCATACAAACAGCGGTAAAGTGGATACATGTGACAGTGGTCATGATAGTGCACATTTGTCTTAGGCTGATCATGACGAGCTGAGCGGAATGCCTACTACTACTCAGTTGAATAAAGGTTCTGTTTTACTTGAAGGCGAAGTAGAATTAATGGCAGATGTGGTTGCAGAAGGTATGGATCCTAGTGAGACCGTCAGTGTAAATGATCCGCGTGTAGTCCGCCTATCGACAGATGTTAAAGCTGAACTGGAGCTAATAGTAAAAGACAGCAGTGGTGGTAATCTTGCGGTTAGCCAACTTTCTAAGGGTCGAACAGCGACAGCTTCTGATGCACCGCTAAGTTCATCAACTGGTGTGAGTCAGTCGTCTTTGGTGTTGTCATATGCAGTAAAAGAGCCGTCCATGAACCCACGTGTCTTATGCAGTGATTATGCTAGTGTCAGTCCGTTCAAAGGAACGAAAGTCAATGGCCAGTTTAGCGACGATAAGGCAACTGTGTACAAGAGGGTAATTGTTAGACTGACTTGCACGAATAAAGGCATTTCAGGTTTCAAACTACTATTTGAATGTTATTATCTTTGGTGTAAATTACTCTGTGCCTTCGCTTGGTCGGTCAGATACGCCGTATGTTTGTTAGTCATCTACACTCCACGATACAGTGTCATCGGCGTGTTACCATTCAGAGTTGAGGATACAGATGATGGAAAAGATTTCATTGACCTTGGCGGCCTGTTCGAATTTTTGGGCCTGCTATTATAACAGCTGCATATTGCATCCAACCTACTATTTACTCCATCTATTTATCACCTAACTATGAATTCGAACAGGATCATTTACTCTCGTAACTTTAATAATCATTTACGACCCAATGACTTTCATATTCCCACGAAATCAAGGAGGAAGCATCGTAGTGGTTGGCAGAGAGCTCTTAAACGTACACCAATACACTTAACTACGGTCCCTGTCATAATGAACACTAACTGCCGCTCTCTGCCTAACAAGATAATGTACCTACAATCTTTGATGTCCACTGATGCTTATCATAATACTGCCATAATCACACAACAAGAAACATGGTTACATGAACTGTATGATGACATTCTCATCTCACTAAAGCACTTCATCCTATTTAGACAAGACCGACAATGTTGTAATAAGAAAAATGGGGGCGGCGTTGCAACTTTTATTCACTCCAAATGGTCTATTTCTAATAATGTTTGCTTCTCATTCTCAAATGACTTCATATACTGTATTACCGTCAAATGTCGTCCCAAACATCTCCCCAAATATAAACATACCTTTGTTAAAAACATGTGCATTTCTCCAAGTTGCTCACTATCTAATCTTTCAAATTTTGCTGATGAATTCACCATGTTTGCCGCTGCCAAATTCTGTTATTACTGGGGACTTCAACTCGTCAGGTTGCTCTTTCCTTGAAGCACTTGGTCACTCAAACATTGTCAAATTTCCCACTCGACTTGACAAAACACTTGATTTAGTTTTCACAAATGACGAAGGAATATATGAAACACGTAAACGTGCATCGATCCTCAACTCTGATCACTCTATTGTTCGTGTTCTACCAAAAACATACAGCAAAACACATACTAAAGTCTTCTCACACTTGTCTATGAAAGCACAACGAAGATGCTACTCATCCGACAACTTACTCAATCTAAGGTGCATGTTAAAAAATACTAACGGATTTATTCCATGAAAGTTCATTAGATGACACAATTGTCAATATAACGGATTATCTTAAGTTCTGCCTTGATATATGCTGTCCCAAACAAACACTATTCAAATGCCTCGACCGTTTCTCGTCTTCTTGTCTCAAACAACTTCGCGGGCAAAAAGAAACATTATACAAATCCAAAGATAAGTTAGGACTCAAAAAGATTAATGCTCAAATCAAATCTGAAATCAAAAATCTTAATGCTATCTATAATGACACACTTTTATCATGTAAATCTCCAATCAGTATGTGGAAACTTTTTAATGAAATTAATGTCAATAGTAAGCGTTGTAATGCTTTTCCCTCTCATTATGTTAATGCTCTTAATCAGTCTTTTATACGCTGTCCTTCTACTATAACTACTTCTAATGTTACCAATCATGTAGCTGAAAACTTTCATGATTTTAATGCTCTCGATGTTCTAAAATGTCTTAAAACGCTCAAGCCCTCACGTAGTCTTGGCCCTAATGGTATACCTGCATATGTTCTAAAACAATGTGCAAATGCTTTACGTTCTCCACTAACTAACATCCTAAATGCTTCTTTCTCTAAAAATGTCGTACCTGATGCATGGAAAGACATTAAAATTGTCCCTGTCCTTAAACCTGGAGACAGCAAGAACGTAAAGCTCAGACCCATTGCCATCGCTTCCTCGTTTTTAAAGCTTATGGAAAAACTAGTACTTCTTAAACTTGAACTCTCCCTTAATAGTTCTGAAGACCCCAAACAATTTGCCTATAGACAGAGTAGGAGCACTTTAGACGTTGCAGCCGTCTTACACAACAGTATCGTCTCATCATTAGATAAAGGTGCCAAATACGTCCGCTGCACGTTTCTCGACTTCACTTATGCTTTCGACTCTGTACCTAGATGTTTCTTGCTAAATAAGCTCTCTATGACAAAAATTGAGTCCTGAGCCACTAACTGGCTGCATTCCTACTTCTCCAACAGAAAGAAGTACACCTTATACAAAGGTAAATCCTCCTCTGCTGTGCTCACTGAAGCTGGTGTCTCCCAAGGTGCTGTACTCTCCCCAATTCCCTTTTTTCTTTCTTTCTACATGCCTTACCATCTTCGAATGACATTAATTTAGTCAAATATGCTGACGACCTGACAGTATCTTTGCCCGTCAAGTGTCAAAGTGACTGCTCCAAACTAAATGGCTTTTTATCAGAAATCAGCCAGTGGTCCAAGGAAAATGGTTTTATCTTAAACCCTCCAAATGCCAAACAGTCAATTTCACCTTTAGGCATAAATCAGACCTAAATAAACTGGTTGAGTCTAACGAGGTGTGCAACATAGATGGCACTGAAATAGAGACCAAGTAGGAAATTAAATATCTTGGCGTCATTCTATCTGCTGATCTTTCCTGGTCGTCTCATATCTTGATGATTTCCAAGAAAATATTCCGTCTTACCTTCTACATCAAGAAGTTAAGACATTCTGGAATAACCCAACCCTTACTCTTACGATTCGTTAACTCTTGCATCCTGCCTATTATTCTCACTTGTTACCCCTCAGTTTTTCCAGGGCTACTGAAGAAGGACTATATCTTATTACGTAGGGTGTTAAAGGTTGTCAGCAGGGTAAGCAACGTGCCACTTAACCAGCTTGTTAATATTCTGGTCGACAGGCACATGGACTCATGTGAAAAATGGGCCAAATCCATTGTATCTAACTCACACCACCCTCTTCACTCACAGCTCTCCCCTTGCATCTCAGTCAAAACCAGAAGCCTATATGGAAAACTATATGCTCGCACCAGCAAGTACAAATATTCAACCATACCCTACTTAGCTCGTGTCCTGTGCGATAAAGAAAGCATTAAGCGTGACACCTATAACTCAATAAATAGTCAGTAGAACAACTGGATCTCGTTTTTCCAACTCATATCATTTATAGGTACAACGTTTCCTTTCTTTTCCTTTTCTCTCTCTTTTTTCCGTTATGTGTTGCTTTGTTTCTTTCTTCCGCTTACGCCAGTAAATATGACAGCACCTACTTTTCTAACACCTTCAAACACTGTTCAGCTTTGACTTTGCTACCGACATGCCAATATGTTGTTGTCATAATGAACTGAGATTTCCTTAATCTATGTAGAATTTTATTTATTGATAATGTACAAACTGGATGCAATACTGCAGTAAAAATGCTGAGAATTCCATTCTGTATCACAAGCACTGTTTGGGAATAAAGCAAATTATTATTATTATGGAAGGAGGTCAGCAAATGAACTCAACGACGATTTTCCAAGTTGAGGGCGTCAACCTGAGAAGGTTTGTAGGCGTACTGCTGTAAGTCCTACAATTATTCAATGGTAGTACGTCGAAGACCAGTCCATCGTACTTGCTGTGTTGTTTTGTACATATGTTCATGACTTGGAGGAGGTCATGTGAAGAGGAGATGAAAACGTGTGGGCAGACTTGGAGCCAGGTGAAGACTCTAGTAGAGAACCGAATGCAGTGGAGACGCACGGCTGAAGCCCTATGTTCCTCTAGGAATTAAAGGAAACAATAATAATAATATAATAATCATGTCGTATATACTGAATTGGTATCATCTCTCTATCTGTTGGTTAATTTTGTCCACTACAGTATAAGAAGGCGTTGGTTAAATGTCTGTTTAAGCGCATTCACCGTATATGTACTGCCGATACAATTGAAGAAGAAAGACAACACCTTACTGAAATATTGCTAGACAACAATTACCCACTGAGATTTATTAGACGTTACGGAAGTGTCAACCATAGAGCTTTGCCAATCCAATCAGCTCCCAAAAAGGATGTTTACATATCCTTACCGTTCAGAGGTGATCAACAAAGTTTAGTCACCAGACAAAGACTTAAGGCCGCAATCAATAGAACCTATTACGCAGCTAAACTTATCTTCATAGAGAAAACGAGGACTATGCTGTTCTGTAAACCCTCACATCATCCGAACGATAGTGTCACATCCCATTGTGTTTACCAATTTACATGTATGTGTGGAGACACGTACATAGGGAGGACCCATCGGTCTCTGCAGGTTAGGGCTACAGAACACATTCCCAAGTGGCTGCAGCAACAAATGAAATCACCAGACACAATTGAACCCGGAAATAGATGTCCAACATCATCTATAGCCAAGCATATTATAGAGACGGGTCATAAGGTTGATTTCAACAGTGCCTTTAAGCCGATATATAAAACGAGGTCGGGCCACATACTTAAATTCATTGAAGCCTTAGCCATAAAAAGACTTAAACCTGTCTTATGTGTACAAAAATTATTTGTTATCACCTTAAACCTGCCTTGGTAATTCAATTTAGAACCGAGGACTAATTTACTTCCTAATATGTTTAACCCCTTCTTTGCCTTGTTTTCTCTCCTTTTGTCTTTCTTACCCTCACCTTTTGTGTCTCCCTACCCATCATTTGTGACCTTGACCTGTATTGTAATTATTCATGTCTTCTTGCATTATATAAAAACTGTGTATGACAAGTACGTGTGTGATCAGAATGTCCGAAATGTGTTGCGCCAATACATTACACGTTTCAGATAAACTACGTCTTCTTATTGTGTTGTCGAAATTTTGTCTGTGTCCGCACCTCTTTCCACATGGATTGTCAACCTGAGAAGGAATGTAGGCGTACTGCTGTAAGTCCTACAGTTCTTCAAGGGTAGCTCGTCGAGGCAGAATCCACAACAACTGATGTATGTACATAAATTTGTGTTAAAAAACTGAATGGGTTCCAATTCATCTAATTGTTGGTTAATTTTATAGTTGTCGCATTGTGTAGATCATCTTGTAATGTTATTGTAAGTACTTCTGAAGACGTTTCTAGTCTTCTAAACTTGTGATCGAATCGAGTAGTGTTAGAGTCAGTGTATGCGATTTGATACGTCGAGGAGGGGATTGTGCCAGAGTGATATGAAGCAACCAACACTTCGTGAACCAGGTCAATGGTGGAACTGTCGACAGAGAGCTAAGATCCCATACGTCGGGGAGAGCGCGCCTGTGTGCTGTGGTATGATTGTAGTGTGTTGGGCTATTTTGTCTTGCTTTTCCATTTTAGCCTAGTCCCGGTTGGCCCAGGTTCCCGCATTAGCAGTTCAATTCGAGGTTATCGGTGCTATGGAAAAAAAGGATGGACACTTTCTAGCCGGATAGTGTCAAGGAATATGAACATTGAACGTTGGTTCATTGACCCTGGTCACCACTGGCGGGCAAGTCGAAGGCGCAAATGGTTCAGACGGGGTGATGATTAACGTTATCGTGATATATTATCGCGCACTGAATGGGTTATCGTGTTCACACCTATAGAGACGTTATAAGCATTTATTTCTGTGAAAGTGTATTATATATGGCTAGTTTCAGGCTTCTATAGCCCAAAAAAGCAATATTTTCCAGTATTGTGTTCGTATTAATGGATAAAACTGTCATGATATCCCAGAGGATGTATTACTTCAAGAACTCATCGTATACAAGAAATTTAGCATAGAAAGACTATTATTTGCGTTTTAGAGCCGTAATGGTTTTTTGTTTGCTAGTGTTTTGAGGATATTAAGGTTGAAAATTAACTATATGCAATGGTTGTTTTCATAGCAGTTATTCTATGATAACGAGACATTTGAAGGAGAACTAGCCCACAGACACAAGTTAAATATACGTTTTGAGGATGCCAAACACTTTTCTATCATCATCCGTGATGATTGAAACATTCCATAACACATCGAAGAGAGCATGCGATGAATGAGACAATCTGCTGAATTTCCTGATGATTATATCCATTTCGATGAAGTTCCTAGTTAAAATCGCTCAGGTGAAGATGTGATACTAGTTTAATTTACATTGTCACATGGAATTTCGGGAGACCCTAATTGCTGAGTGCATTACATTGCATCAGATTATCTTGATATCATTGTGGAATTGAGCAAAAAGAATAGTATAGATGGTCCTTCTAAAATGTCAGACTGCTTAAAGCTAGTATCAGCTTTCTGTAGAATAGTAGCTAGCAGCTATGTCCTACAACTACTAAACGTGTTAATTAAGTTATATCAGTCTTAATAATTTTTCGTTTCCAGATCACTAAGATATTCTGAGATCCTTAATGAATTACTTGTGACTATGAATGATATGGAAGGTGCACTTATGGCTCATGTTTGTAAAGCATTTATTATTAAACAAGTTATCTGTAGGGATTTTGTGATGTTCAGGTTACAATGCTTGAGTGTATGTAGTTACTGCATGCTATTGTACTTGAAGGGACAGTTGGTGAAAGTGAAAATAGAATAAAGTTTCCTCTAAAGTCACTACGAATACTGCAAACTGTTGGTAAGAAACTGCATCAAAGGAAAAAATTCCGAACAGCTATTACTGCAGTTTCTCAGGATGCTGTTCTCCTCCTGAAATACCTTTAAATTATGTGAGGGAATAGCACTTACCCAAATATATGCAGTGTTCATTGTGAAGGGTTCGCAGTTTAACTTTTATGATAATCCGTTGTAATTGCTTGTACAATAATTGAACAGTCTAAACTTTTGAAAAAGTTTTAATTTACGGTACTTCACGATTGCAATTTATAACCTAACTTATTGTGCCTGTAGAGATGTCATGCATTCCTTGTAAACAACCATTTATACAACATATTAAATTATCATTTGCTTGGTGCCATACTTTAGAAGAGGAATAATGTGTGTGGCAGTGAAAACCGCAGAAGAATGCTGTCATGACCAAAGAATGAGAAAGGAGAATGAACCTTTTTCAGCAAAGGTAGGAAAATATAAAGCGTTTAACTTTTACATTACTTATTTCTAACTTCAACGATTTAAAAATTACACTTTATTCACTTACTTGCAGGTGTTCGGTGAAGTCAGTCAACCTGGTCACAGCAATTAAGCATCCCCGAAGTAATTACGAAAAACAATGGTGTAAAGACATTCACTTATTATTTTTCATGAAATATATTTAACTTCCTGCTCACCATACTTTTCTTATTCTATCTGAGTGAAACTAAATTTGTCATTATGACGAGATGGAGGCCTGACCTACCAATGAGACCTGAGAAAGTAATTGTAGGCATAATTCAACGTAGGCGAAATCGTACTAATATTGCTACAGCTCAACCTATTAAATTACTCGTCTCGTGTAGACTTCAGTTTACACTATATGTCAACACTCGTAGTCATATGGATTGACATCACGCTTTAAGTGAAATAATAGTAATACACTACTTTTGATTACACTTAACTTCATACGAAATCGAACTCAACTGCAGGGCCTAAGTTCTATTCTTATTTTTCAAATACTGAAGTTAGGTATTTTTGTCATTAGTCCCTACAGATTTATCCATGACTAGGAGACGTAATCGCGTAACTTTAGGTAGATTTTCAGACTTGACTGAAGTACTTATAATTCACCACTTATATCGATGGATAGTGTTCCTACAGAATAGTAACGAATTCATATCCTAGGGAGCACCGGTCTAGCATGCCGTACTCCCAACGCGAACACACGAACAGAAAGACAACAATGTTAATATGAAAAGTTTATTTTTATTGTAATAAGAAAGTAGTTAATTTACACATTAAGAAAATGGTCCATTTGTGCGATTACTTCTCCCGCGTAATCTGCGGCAACCACATAGTGAGTGCAGGACAACTACATTGTTAGCATTAAATGACTTCCTCACTTTTTGAAATTCTCATAATGAATTCTCAAATTCCTCCCAGCTAAAGAAACGCCTTCCCAGTATTACTTCACCGAAAATTCCACTGACGTGTGCAACGCTTTCACTCGCATTGCCTACCTGCAATAAACTAAAAAGGCTTTGTCAATAAGTATCCATCCGTCTCCCAACTGTTTAAATATAATTCCGTAGAAAAAGCAATATTGAAATACATCAACGAGCAATATTCATCAATAAAATGCTACACGTATAACCTAAAATTGAGAAAAGCCCAAGAACTCACGGGTTCCTTGGCATTGCCAACAACTGGCAGGCCAACAAACAGAGTGTATGCTAAACCAAGCCTTGTACATGCACAAAATAAGTAAAAGAAAACGTTAGAGTACTCAAATTTTACATTTATGTTCATCAAACATGCTTGCAAACAACGCATGCCGCAACCACACAAACCTGCACACGATATCACCTGCCTAGGACAAATTAAGTATCAAACTGGACGCCACTGTTCTAGCCAATCGAAGCCGAGAAAACCCCTAAGCGCGGAAGATTTAAGACGCGATAAGGTATATCCTCACCCTGTAATACAACCTTAATTTCGAAAACATTTACTTCCCGATACGGATTTAAAACAAGTAACAAAGGTTAAAATAAAGCAGGATTTAATGAATTTGTCAAATTTCAGTAGAAGTTTTCAGCTGAATACTCTACATACACGGATATATACTTTTGAAATTATATTGGGAGATTTAGGACTGATAAGTAAACAAACTACATTGAATTAGTCATGCAGAAAGACAGATGTGAATGTTTTCCAGGACATGTTCAAATAGATAAGTGGGGGAAGCGAGTATGAGAGATCAAAATTAAGATAAAATGCATTACGCTTCAATTACATCACTTCGATAAACAAGAGAGAATATGTCAAGAATTGCGAACAGAGTAATATCAATAGAAATAGTTATAATAATAATGTTGAAGTGAGTTAAGATAATGCTACTGACAAAAGATAGTTTTAAATGAATCAATAATAATAATTAGAGGTGGAATTGTAAGTAAAACGTATTACCATGGTAGAATCAGAGTGACAACCATCTCCTTTTGTACTCAGAGACCTGGTTTATAAACTCGAATTTCACAAGCCTCCGCCTCAGTTGCAAGAATCTTCTTGTTTCTTTGTCTGCTGACAATAGTGAATGACTTGACCGTGCCGATATCATGTCCGTAATCCACAAGATGCTTTGTTATTGCGGATTTTGGCACTTTGCACTCAGCTGTTTTCAACCATTTTGGCAAATGCTCCATCATGCGAGTACCCAATCGCCTTTCCGTACGACCTATGTATTTGCTTCCACAAACACACTCAAATTGATATACGCAGTTTGAAGTGTCGAGGATTGACGACTGGTCTTTTTCAGATTGTTGGATCACTCGCTTGGTGGTGTTGAGGAAAACAAGTTTTGCAGCATAATAAGTTCTCTTGATGGCTTTGTCGAGTCTTCGTTTGACCACTTCCTGTACATCATCTCCTTTGAATGGCAGACTGATATAGACAGGCTTCTTCGGAACTGTTTGGATAGTTTTGTAGGGGGAAATTTCTTCAGAGTATTTATTAATGAATTTCTCAGGATATCCATTCTTAGATAAAATATCCTTCAGAGCCTTTATTTCATGCTCAACAGTACTGTCAGAACAAATTTTCCGCGCTCTATTGAACAGTGTTCTGACTAAGTTCTTTATATACTGGATTGGAACAAAGCTCTTGAAATGCGCGTACTTTCCTGTTCATGGAGACTTTCTAAATATAGATCTTTCGATTGTGCCATCAGTCCTTTTCACTAGAAAAACGTCTACGAATTTAATAGTATCATTGTCTTCGTGTTCTATTGTGAAATTGAGATTCGTGTGGCATGAGTTGAGTTTTATCAACATAACTTCAGCTTTCGATCTGCTTCCGCAGACAATAAAAATGTCATCAACATATCTTAGGTATAAATCCGTTTGTTGTATACGTTGCTGCAAAGTACCAGCTTCTAGGCCTGACAAGAATAAATCTGCAAAAAGTGGTCTTAGGAGGCTTCTCGTTGCGACACCATCAACTTGACGGAATAGACGCCGAACGAATTGGAATTGGACATTCTTAGTACATAAAAGTAACAAGTTCCCTTATTCTGATGTTGGAATGGGTATGTCTTCAACTTCTCTATATATTAAGTCAATAGTCTCAGCGACTGGCACATTTATGAACAGGGAGGTTACATCGAAAGAGACCAGATGCTTATCGGGTGCATTGAAATCTTTAATTCGCCTGACGAACTGAAATGAATCAGAAAACCATTTAGGCCGATTCAGCATTGGTAACGGAAAGATACACAGTCCTCCCTTAAAAGACTGATGACCACCAGTATAAGGAAGTCGTTCTTATTGATGTAAGGATAAAACCTGGGTATTGTGGTAGAGTATACCTCCACTATGGATTAAATATTATTTTGAAAATATCATACAGTGTTATACAGTAATGTTATTTACTGATGACCACGTTTCCAGCACAATTTATTATTGCTCATAATCACATCAAGACACCCACACAACATTTTTCTTCGTTTATTATATACATGAGTAAAAATTGATTAGACATTTGAGTAAAATCAATATAAGATAAAGTGCATTCAGAAATAATATTAGTGTTATCAATAAAATACAATAATATGAGAAACAAGATATTTTTATAGTAGAAATAAGTAACTTCTTATAGTACTATAATGTGAATTGAATACACTTTAAGATTATTTATTATCCTCCTCTGATTTGACTGGTGGTAATAATATCTTCCATATCTCTGGTATTTGCGTTGAGTCACTTCTATTGCATGTGTTGGGTGTACGTTATTTCATGAACCAGGATTCAGTTATCCTATCTACATTACTTTTTATCATTTTGAATCTGTCCCACCCGCCCCCTTGCGTGGTTGTGTTTTAATGCGTGCAGTGCTATAGCTGAGTTGTTTCTGAATTACTTATCCTCGCGGGTGGGATCAGTCATTCTAACCTTAGCTGAATTCTAATGTTCTGATAATCCGACTACTCCTGATTACTAGTTTGACCTATCTAGTTGACCTAACTCACAGGCACTGGGCAGGGCCTATACTGCAGCTATGTTGGTTCCCGTCTATCGAACAACTTGCTCTCCTTTGGTGCAATTAAAAATCGAAGGACATCGTTCTCGTGTTAACTCCAACTGTACATATAAATTTACATGTATCTGCGGGAGCAGTTACCTTGGAAGAGCAGAAAGAAGGGCATACCTCCGATTTTCTGATCATGTACCAAAAAGCCTATATCTAAGTGCCCGGTACGTCCGAACCAGGTGACGCTTTTGCACGTGTTTTCGTTTATATTCATTTATTGCTTACTGTTGATTGATCTTTAATAACGATGGGCCGAAATTCTAAAAAGAATGTTCGTGTGAACACCAGTAATTTGGAAAATAGCACCAGCTCGTCTAATAACACATTACTTCCCCTTATTACTAGTAGTTCACTCAACATAAAAGACTCGAACATAACTCTGACCCCTGTAATACAGGTGGAAGATGTTCTGTCTGGAAAGGTAGAGCTCTCTTACTTAACATGAATTATTAAAGAGATGCAGCTACAGATAAATGAATTAAAAACGAAGTTAAGTTCATTAGAATGTATACCCGAAACTATCTCACTTATGAAAAAGGAACTGCAGGATCCTACAATCCTAAAGCTTTTTAATATGACCTCTAGAATGACGCCTACTGACTCAGAAAATGCGAAGGAGTTGGAAAACGCCATTGACTTTCTATCCAGCGAAGTTGTTAAAAGGCTGGCTTCGAAACAAAACGCTAAAGTGTATAATGTACCAGATAGCGAGCCCATAAAGTCGGTCCAGCACTCATTGCTGAAGGCTGAAAATCTCTTGAGTGCACCTTGTCAGTGCATTCGCCTAAGTAATAAAGACCTAAAGCATCCATGTCCCATACTCTTTAGGTTCGACAGCTACATAATAGCTGAACGATTTAAGAAGGCCGAATATCTTCTGGCTACTGCCACTAAATTCAAGACTATAAAAGTAGTCTCGGATAAAACAACTAACCAAGAACTCCTTCGACACAAAGTTGAACACACCGAGAAATGCACCTGGTATCAGTGCTAAAGCGTCGACGGACACAGAAGCACAGCTAGTCACCTGTATAGTGTTGGGAAAAAAATCGGCAAGTAAAAGCGACTCGAAACTCAGTAAGAGCAGTGTCACTGGGTGCAATCTTAAAGTACATGAGAGCACATCTGGAAAACCTGCTGACATACATGAGGTTAATATTGACTCACAAACTATGGCTGACCAGAAACCACTGGCAGACCACACCCAATCTGGATGCAAGCCCGAGAGTCCCGCAGTAGAAACTGCAGGAAAGACCACAAAGCCTGGAGTCCCACACCAGACTTCAACATACCTCCCTCTCAATAAGTCTAATAAGCAACATGTCAGTCTAAAAAATGACAATGCATGGGTAAAAATCCATATTCCCAAAAACGTCATCCATCATGTGAGTAAGAATACCCCTTCCCGAACTAGGAGTAATATGCCTAGCAACGCACATAACTTGGGAATGCGACGTAGAATGGATCATCAGGATATATGGAGCACTAAACGGGACTCATATAGGCACCATATTAATGAGTATTCTCGTCCAAACTCTCACACTATCTATGTTAAACCTCAGCAACATAATGAGTACAGATCGACACTTGACCCTCTCAATGACCTCACTCACACATGTGATGTGAGCCAATATGCATGCGACTATGAAAGACCCATGAGGTACAACTACCAAGGTAATCTTAACACAGGGTACCTAGGTCAAGCAAACTATATATGACCAGTAAATGAACGCAGATGCCCACCCATGGATGCTAAAAGTCAAAACATGCAACAGGATTATTTTCGGATGCAGCAAACAATAGCCCCACTCGCTGCACAATTCATCCAGGAAATAGTACACACACTGACTCTGTCTCACCTCAGAGCCCCTCCAAACATAACGTAGGAATAGTAACAAGTAACCATGTTAACCTCTCCCCCAATAACTCTGGTTTACTAACGATTATGCTCCTGAATGCTAGATCTCTCCTTAACAAAATAACGTCGCTTCGCTGCCTGGCATACATAGAACGGCCAACACTAATAATGGTGACTGAAACCTGGCTTACTACTGATATACCTGATTCACAGCTAGTAATAGACAACTACGACATCTATAGGAACGATAGAGTTGACGAAAGAGGAGGCGGCTGCTTAATATATGCCTCTAAATCCACTAACCCCAATACTTTCAATAACCCAACTACTGACAAACTCCCTGAATCTAAGTGGATAAGCATCCACACAAACGAAAATAAAATTCTCGTGGGATGTATATACAGACCCCTTAATAGCTCTGAAATGATTGATATAACTATTGGAGAAATACTAGAGCATGTAGCCTCGCTGAACTTTGACTACAAAGTAGTCTGTGGCGATTTCAACTTACCTAGAGTAAACTGGGATACCTGTACAGGACCTAGAATCCATGACGAGCTACTACAAGCTATAGACGTAGGCGGATGGAAGCAGTGCGTACGCCTCCCTACAAGAAATGAAAACACTCTTGACTTAAAGGTGGGAGGGTGGAGTTAGCTGATCAGTAGATATGGTGGTGGACACTAAGGTGAATCGCCCCATTCTGCAGGAACAGCATTAAAAAATTTGAAGGCTCGAGATATTTCTGGTTTTTATGAGGGCTTAAATCTTTATCTTGAAGATAACAATGAACGCCTTGACAGATCATGCTTCTACCTTTAAATATATACCATTCACCCAGCCTATTGTTGAGATGCGACCATGTGGGATCTGCTCAGATTTATGGGGCATCTTATAAATTAACTTGCTGTCTATCGTCAGATCTTTTCATACCACTCCACAATGTCTTATCTCATTTATTTTCTGACAACGTCTTTACTTGATCCTCATTTTACTCCATTAAACTTAACATCTTATAGCTCTTCATTACTTATTATACTCCTACTCTCTGAAGGGTACGGTTGTGCACTAAATGCACAAAAAGGTATAAAATAAAAACAACTGGCATGAGGATAATTGTATTAAAACCAAAAGTGGATATCGTGATAGTTTGTGATATATCTGTAGCATTATACATTGCAAGTGAATGTTGTTACCCTAGGGTGTTTCCTTTTTTAATGCATTTATTAATGATACTTGCACTTACCTATCTCATTACAATTTAATGATTCACCTCAGCACTTTAATTTTTCTAAAACAGATTCCAATCCCTTGTAAAAGGTGTACTTACCTCAATATCGGTTGGTTATCGTATGCCTACAACCACGGGATGAAAACGGAACGAAGTCGATTTTCCCGCTCAACCTGGAGGACAACTGTACAATTCAATAACTATACGGCCTAATTCAGAAAATGAGTGTATTATATGTATCGAATATTTAACAGTTGAAATACGATTAACTTGTAGACAATCTACGATTTGATATTATATCATACTTGATCGTGCCTGTAAAAATGGCATGCATTTTCATGTAAATTTGTAAATTTATATGAAATACATTATTATTATTTAATTCTTTGTCATGAAACAGAGCCCATCTCGATAGAGGTAGGAAATAAACTTGATAACAGTGATCACAATATATTGTACTGCACGCTACCCCTCCGACTAACAACTAAACACACACCTAAAAATTCCCCGGTGCACTATCAATATAGGGACTATAAGAATGCCGATTGGGAATTCCTATCAGATCTGCTGAGAAGTTCTGACTGGGAAGAATACTTCATTAACAATAACTTAGAAGTATCACTTGATATTTTCTACAAAACAATTGGCTCAGCAAGAGACACAATCGCGCCCCTAAAATCTGCTCTAAAGACACTAACTCCATTTATAGACCGCAAAAAGCGACTAAAACTAAAGAAATTAAAAAGAAAATACCATGTATTTAAGGAATTTAATGCGTTAAACCAAATACATGAAACTCTTAAACGGCTTGAAGATAAACACAAAATGATGTCACAACTTGAAGAAAATAAAGCGCTTGTGGGTAACTCCAAAACTCAGGAACTTTGTAAGATATTGCAGAAATGTCTAAAAAGCAGTAAAGACAATAATGTAAGCAGCTTGCAACATAAGGGTATAATATACAATGATCCCCAGGTTATAAGTGAACTCCTCAATGAGTGGTTTTGCAATGACACCAGGGTGCACCCGACCCAAAATTTCCAAATGACCTGCAAAAGTAACCACAAATTAGGCGAAATAGACTTTAATATTCAAAATATAGACTCAGCGATTAAGACATTGAAGTCTAATGGTAGCACTGGAACAGACAACATACCATTTGTCATATACAAAAATGGTAGCACGGAAATGGTAGTCTTGTTACTTAGAACATTTACTCTCTCGTTGGAAACTGGAACTTATCCTGAAGTGTGGAAAACCACATACATATTACCTAAGCACAAAGCAGGGGCCAAAACCAGTGTATGCAACTATAGACCTATCAATATAACACCGGTAATATCCCGAATAATGGAGAAAGGGGTCAAAGACCAAGTGTCAGACAACTTACTAGAACATGAAATTGTCAACCCATCACAACACGGATTTCTTAAAAAAAAGATCATGTGTGACCTGTCACATAGACTTTTTCAACGAAGTTACACGAAGTAGGGACAACAGAGAACTAGTAATTGTACTATATTTCGATATAACAAAAGCCTTCGACAGAGTTCCCCATAATCTGCTAGTCAGCAGGTTATGCTCACTAGGGATATGTGATCCTCTCCTGAGCTGGATAAAATTATTTCTCTGTGGCCGAAGTCAGACAGCGAAAGTTGGCTCGATAATCTCAAGGCCTAAACCAGTAAGTAGTGGTATAAGCCAGGGAAGTGTATTAGGCCCACTCCTATTCATAATATATATAAACAGTATCTGTGAATGCTTTAGTGTAGGTAAACCAATACTATATGCAGATGACTTAAAAGTGACGTATAAATGCAAGAACACAGATCTTGGAATAACAGTAAACGCCATACAGCAAGAATTAGAAAAAATGGATAGATGGTGTGACACCTGGCAACTCCAATTTAATGTCGAAAAATGTGGCTGGCTCTGCATAGGTTGCAACAATTTAGAACTTGACCTGACAATTCAAGGCCATGCACTTCAACGACTGGAATCTGTACTGGACCCAGGGCTGAAATATTCACATAACTTATCATTTTCGGAACATATCTCCAAACAAGTGTCAAAGTCACGCAGACTTATCGGCTTTCTACTCAGGAACTTCTACAGAAATGAGTCTAGAATTCTGTTGTACAAGGTTTGTGTGCGTCCTTTATTTGATTACTGTTCATTCATCTATAGTAGCATACGCATAGAGGACAAATTGAAAGTCGAGGGAGTGCAGAGGTACTTCACGTTAAAATTACTCGGAACCGAAAATTGTGCGAACTACTGCACTAGATGTGATACCCTAGGACTAGAAACACTATGGCTAAGACGCCTGAGACTAAACTTAACACTTTACTATAAGCTTCTAAACCACTTAGTTTTTATCGCTACTAATGGCACTCAACTTTCAGATGACAATGGCTACAAACTAAGACACACTAAGGGTACAGTAGCTATCGAACAATGTAAAACAGCCACCAGGCAAAAGTTTTACTTGATTAGGTATGCACAGATATGGAATAAACTGCCAATGGAAATGCGTCAAGCAAGTACATTGGCCTCCTTCAAGAAGGTGCTTAATGACAAACTACAAGAGTTTGCAAACGATAGTAGTTCTAGTTCCTATCTGAGAGCCTCCGAAATTATAGGTCCATTTAATGTATAAGCTTAAATACTACACCTGTTGTTTTTTGCTTATATTTATAATTCTAGATAAAACATTAACGGTTAAGATACGTATCCTCAAACAGACAAGAAATCTCGTTTGTAAGACTACTACCCAACACAATAAGTGGAATAAAATGGACATAAACCGACAACATGAAAAAGGTATAACTCACCACAACATCACATGGACAGATGAACGCTCGTTGGGCACCATATATCCCTCACCAACTGCAACCCACCTTTCCTTAGATAATGTGATGAACTTATATCCATAATGTTGCTGAACAGTTCAAATGAATTGGATGTTGATAAGAGGATAGCAACGAAAGTGATGAGTTGTCAAAAACGATTGTTAAAGAGGAGTAAGTTCAGGTGAATTGGATGTTCATATAAGAGGGTAGTAACAAAAGTGATGAGTTGTCATAAATGATTGTTAAATAAGAGTTACGTAATGGCATGAATAGTTTGATGAATGAGTTGTACTCAAAGGGTGAGCATGGAAACAAAATAATATACAGAATTACACAAGGGTTGTAAGTTAGAAAAATAAGCATACAAACAGAAGTAAGGTCAAATCAAACAAACAAACAAAGAAGAGTTGGGTAAAATCAATGGAGTTGTTACCATGTGAGTAGAAGTGGTTGAATAATTTTCTTTTGTATACATAGTTCTGGTTTCACCAACTGGATGGCTAGGGCTTCTGCGATGCAAAGAAGACGAAATCGTACTGTCTTTGGGAGGTTGTTCTTCACTTTGTAGATCACTTTGAAGGAGGCGTTCGTTGAGATGGAATGACCGGTGTTGACTAGATGTTCGATTATTGCACTCCTTATATGGCCATTATTTCCTTTCTGTAGCCACGCTGGGTAGTGTTCTTTGACCCTTTTTGACAGGATGCGCGTTGAACGACCGATGTACCTGGCTCCACAGCAACAGGTGAACTGATATATACACATAGAAGTGGTCATGTGCGGAATCTTGTCCTTTGGGTTTCCGCAGATCAGCGGGCGACTGGAGAACACTATTCTTAGTGTTGCCGCAGGGAAAGTTCTTCCTAAAGAGGTGGAAATTCTCCTTCTGAGGACGTCGCTAAGTAGGTCTCCTTTGAAGTCTAGGTTCATATAAAGTATCATTTTTGGCACGGATTGTGTCTCTTGCTTTCGGTTTTTCTGCTTGATGCTTTTGTCTACAAATCTTGGTGGGTAGCCATTTTGTATGAAGATTTCCTTCAGGAAGTTCAATTCTTCTTCCATGGTGTCGGAGCTGCAGATGCGTCTGACGCGAGTGGCAAGGGATTTAATTAGGTTTCTTTTCCGACTGATTGGTACCCAGCTGTAGAGGCTTGTTAATTGTCCGTTCCAAGTCGGTTTCCTATGGATTGACCTTCTTAAAGTTCCGTCGTCTCTCCTTGTAAGCTCAACGTCAAGAAAAGGGATTTTAGATTCGTTTTCAGTTTCCAAAGTGAACTTTGTGGCTGGATGGCATTTGTTGAATATATGTAGTAGTTGATTGAGGTTGTGATCGTCATCACAGATGATAAAGATGTCGTCAACATATCTAACGTACAACTGGAGATTGTCGATGGTTGATTTGAGTGGGCCGTTCTCGAGGCTTGCCATGAAGCAGTCTGCTAGTAATGGGCCCAGTGGAGATCCCATTGCGATCCCATCTTGTTGTCTGTAAATAATGTCGTTGAATGTGAATTGCACATTGAGTGTACATCTCAGTAGTAGTTCTTTTAAACAGGTCGTCGGTAATCCGATGTTCAGCTGATTTTCGTCGATATAGTGACAAATATAAGAGACAGTTTCTGTGAGTGGGACATTGGTAAATAGTGATTCAACGTCGAGGGAGAGCATAGTTTTGTTCTTTGTATTGATATCTTTAATGTAATCGACGAATTGGAAAGTGTCACGAAGTGAATAGTGGCACATTCGTTTTCGTACAGGTTCTAAAATGTCAGTGAGCCATTTCGCCATTGAATGGTACGCGGAAGCTGACATATCCAGAATTGGACGAAGTGGGAAGTTGGCTTTATGTATCTTCGGTAGGCCATATATATCATCCCTCAAGGTTTGCCTACTAATGGCTCAGCATCCTTGATGAAATCCACTGTCACCATAACTAGACGCTGTACAGCATCTTATACAAGCACTGTCAACGATCTAAAATGGTTTTCATATAGCTTTCTACGTGTTTATCAACTTACTCGTACGGAGCAACCATGCTGTGACAAATGGCGGGCTATGGGTGGCTTGAGTGCAGTAAAACAAATCTGCTTGACAATGACCAATATTAATCTGCATTCAGTTGAACTCACATCTGGTGTTACTTGCAAAAAAATGATGTCAAAATCATAAAGATTAATCACTCATTTTAAATTAATACCCAATTTGAACATAAAACAAGATACTATGCCGCTCACAACAAAGTTATATGGAGGAATTGACTTCAAGCTTTATTTTTTCCCAAATATTTGTAATTTATCCGAAACATACTTGGGTTTTTTGTTAATGCGAAGACAATATTTCTATATTTCTTTATGTGCTCCATTGAACAACTAGCTATCAGAATGTACTCACTAACCGATGTCAGAGAGGACAGCAACCATGTAATTTCACTATAAATCAAATTCATGTAATTTAAATAATACTTATCCATGCCTGTACAACTGGTGTGTCCTACATTGATAGGAAAATATATATTATTATCTGAAGTCTAAATGTTTGCTGGAGTGGGTTTTCTTCCTGAATATAGATATACCAAAATGTCCGTCTTTCCTCCTCTTAACTAGGCAGTCTAGAAACGGTAGGTCACCGATGTCTGATTCTGCTTCCGAAGTAAACTGGATGCTTGGAGATAGATTGTTTAGTTTATCCAAGAATGAACCGTGTAGATCTCGTTTTAGCATTACGAAAGTATCATCAACATATCCTAACCATATTTTAGGCCTGAGTATGCTTGAATAGATGTTATCTTCGAATCTATTCATGAAAATGGGAAACTGGTGAACCCATAGCAACACCATTCGTCTGTCTGCATAAATTCCCTTTAAATATAAAATAATTACTTCCTAGGCAGAATTTCAAGCTCTTAATTTTTTGACTGGTGTCCAGTGGACACCTTTGTGATAGCGTTGTATCTGATTCTAGAAGGCTGGAATGATATCAAGACTTTCGGTAATGGGAATCCTAGTAAATAATGAGTTAATATCATAGCTTACCATGATGTCTTCTTTATCAATTTCACGGTGTTCTATTTGGGATTTTAAATCATTTGAGTTGGTGAAATCTACTATTGGTCTTAAAAGAACTGAGGGTTTATGTATCTTTGGTTGGAACGATGATTAAGTTGTTATATATAAGCGGAGATTTTGTAAATTCTGGTTTAATAATACTTTGACAAAGCTATTAGCAACATTGAATAGCGAAACGTCAGTGAAAACAACATTTTGTTTATCATTCATTGGAAAATACAAAAACCTTTATTATAATGAATATCACAAACCCAATGTCCAAATTTTTTCATGCCGTTAAAAGTGAATTTGGCTTGGATATATAAATAACAAAATTAACTTCCGTTCAACTTCTGTAGGTGCTCTAGACTGACCTAGATACCTTTTGTCATTAATTCACGAAAAATACCTATCCAGACAGCCTTCTAGAATTCTCGCGTCTGTCTGCAGACTGTCTGAGCCAAGCATTTTACTGCTTTCCAAATCTTTACATCTTCAGCATTAGGAGTAATAAAGCAGTTTACACAGCACCGAATTTCATTCATAGGAAGTCAAAAATAACAACGGCGCTAAAGTAGAATCCTGCGAGACTCGCCGTGCGGAACTGCGCCAGGATGATCGGACACAACTGACCTTGGTGTAGAATTCTGTTTAGTTCAAGTAGTCCTCCGACCATGAGATGAGCAGACCACCAATACCCACATGGCTCATTTTGTAAAGGGAGAGGTTATGCTGAACTGAGTCGAATACCTTCGCGAAGTTGAGGGAGATCACATAGACTGGAGCATTCATATCTCAGCATTATTTCAAATCATTCCAAAATGAAAACTGATTTTTCAAAAGGGACTTACCTCTGTTGAAACCATGTTGCGCCTCGTGAAGTATACTGATTCTGCCAAAGTGCTACCTGATACAACCATTAGTCAGACTTTCCATTACTTTCGGTACCAGTGGGAGTATAACCACTGGTTCGTAACTCGTTACATTTGCTTTCCGATCCTCACTCTTGGAGGCAGAAGAATGGATGGCTCTCTTCGACTCCTCTGGTAGTTTCTCTGAATCCATTGAGTGTTAGAACATATCACATAAGAGCCTGCAGAGTCTCCGCACACTATTCCAGAAAAGATACCTAAATGTCATCGCGACCTGGGGACTTGCCAGAGGTGAGTTTTGCTACTCCCTTAAAACCACTGAGGGGGTTATTTGGAGTGTACTTATCCGATTTTCTCTCAGTAAATTAGCACTGCATTCCTTATGCCTCGTAGTATTAATACCCGCAGTGGTATTCAGTTTTTTATCAAAGATTGAACTGAATGTTTCAGCCATTTCCAAACTAGCGAGATGCTGATCACTTGGGCTTAAACGTTTTACATTAGTGACTGGTCACTAGTTAGTGCATAATCCAGTTTTGATGACTTTCTGCCAGGTCCCCACCTGGCGTCGCCTCCAACGTTCTCTGTTAATCAAGCATTTTTAATGTGTGTAGCAGTTTTCTACTTTGAGCACACCCCTGCCAAAGTTTTAGGAATGGAGCAGTGAAGTTACCAGTGATAGTCATTTGGTCATGACCCGAATTCTGTATCCTTGTGATGGTGCTAAGCAGTGACTACATGTGTTCCATTCTACGGGGGGGGGTGGTCGATAGACGTGGCGGTGGTGTATAAAGAGACGTTCATTGGTACACACATATCAAATAGTGGAGAGGTAGATTCGAAGTCAGAGAGACCAAACATAGGAGACACGAAAAGAAGACAAAGAAGCACAATAAGAGGGGCAGGAGTAGCATAACAACACGGGGGTGTATGCAAATGTCAACTTCCATATGAGGTATACAGAATTTCGCTCTATAGAGATACCAAATTCGAAACAAATATTCCGTTACCAAGTCACTTTTCTTCTACCGTTACACTGAAGTCACCCAACAAATGCTTGATGTAGTCGACAGTGAAATGGCACCATATCAGATCTGGGAGTTCCGTAGGTGGTTGGTGCGTTGCTCCCACGCGCTTAGGTTTTTCGTCCTCTTACACGTCAACCCCTTCTCCTTCCTTGTGATCTCTGTCTCATCTGACGTGAGCCAGGTCGCTTAAAATGACTTCAATGTCGGCAGTAGGCACGGTTAGCAGAGTTTCGACTAGTATTCTTATTCTGAGATCGAAGAGTGGCTGTAGGTTTCTGAATTCACCTATTTTCCTCCCAGCCCTCTTTCATCGCTGATGTAGGCAACCAGTAGTTAGTCTCACCACCCTACCATGTTGTGTGAGGGTTGACGGTGTGTAGGCTGCTGGTTGAGGAGTTTATTTTGCAGCTAAAGAACCGACTCCGATGGAGCCAGTTGTCGTCTTTTCCTCAGGTTCAGTTAAGGTACTGGGATGGCGCTACTTGTCACCCATTGTAGTAAGGCTGAGGCAAAAGGACACATTGCGACCTCAGTTTGCTAACTCCTTAGTTTCTATAGCCGACTTTCACAGCACCAGATATGTCCATCAACCTTATCCTTGGTTATATACCACTGTTGGGGAATTGCGACCAAATGCTCCTGGAGGCTGAATTTGACAACCAGAAGTCGTGGTGAGCCTTTCAGTGTGGAATGGGTAAGACGACGTAGCCTACAACTCGAGATTGCTCCAGAAGCACCAAGGACTGTCTGAGATGATAGCCATCTCCATAACCGTGGATCATGCTTTTGTTTCTCACAGGCAGTCACCAGCTCCGAAATACTATGTGGAGGGCATTAGTTCTGACGAATATCTCTCCACTACCTGTCTACCAATGGCTAGTCACGCATTATTCTTGTGTTGGAGCACCTGTTCATATCTAGTAATCGGGGCAGCAGTAATGCATTCTCAGCGTCTTCAGCAGAGACCAGTGTCACCCTAAGTGAATGTGGTTTACCTCCAGATACCTGAACGCTCATTTATAGTGTACACAGCTTTACGGGCCGGATGTGAAACCCCAGTTTTCTGCACAAATCAGACCACCGTTTCTGATCGGACAGACTGCCCCTGCACGTTGGTACACTAAACAGAGTGTGATAGTTTAATCGACTGACTCATATTTAGTCATTGGCTGCATGCCTTCCTCCCCTAAGTCACAACCCTTAGTTTGATTCATGGTGTGATTATTTTATCTCTCACCGTCAAGACCACACGTTCTAGTGGATCCAATTGATCTTTTTGCAACGCCGGAGTTCCTGGCCGCTTCTGGAACCGTTTCTGCAGGGCTTGTAGGTAGTGAATGTTTACTGGATGTTACTTGAAGTATCTTCAGTTTCTGTGGACTTATACTCATATTCAGTTGCAGGAGTTTCACTTTTACAGTTTTCGAATAATTTTAATGGCGTGCGGTCTTTTCGGTGAAACACTCCATGAGACTGCCCCGGGATGCCGATTACGCTATATGTGAACGTCTAAGCATCATTTCCATTTGGTATGCTGCTGTGTTACATCCCGTTGTTCACACTCGCGCTCTCGCTGGCTGGATAGACATTACCTCTCTTCACTTCTGGTTTCGAAATGTTTCGTTTTTGGCTATGTATTGTTTCCATGTGCCTTATTAACATTTGTCGGCCTTATGCACAATAAGTACCTGGTAGGGCACGTATTTGCATTTGCATTAAAGCGCCTCCCACGTATTAGACGGTGCCCTTTGCCTCCTAAGAAACCAAAATGAAGTGGATTAGCCATCACAATGTCGAGATGTCGAGCGCGTTTTCTCATAAGCAGAACGTATCACAAGTCGGAAGTCCAGTTGTTATTAAGTGTGACTCGTCCTTTAAATAGCAATTCTAAAATGGGTTGACGTTTTGCCAGTGAGATAAAAAATTCAAAACTACATTCTGATTCTGAAATACCTTTTCACTTTGTCGTCCAAACCCATCCCTAGGCAGTATTTGATTAAATGCATACAGTTACGTATAATATTTCACATTTAAACACACTTGCCAGCTCCCACATTCTCTTCTTGTCATCTTATATGGATTAGTTCACCATTATTCTGGTTCCCAGCAACGTACGGACTGAAAATTACCTGTCCCTATAACGGTAATTCTTTGTGAGCCTAACTGGATATATACTTCTGAGGTGAGCCGCTGGCGGTAGTGACTCTAAACGATAGCAGCCATAAAGGAAGCTATCTAACGAACAGGTTAATGACCTTCAGCAACCGGTTAGATGCATTCGCAGCATTTAAGAATTATAGATGCTGTACAAGAATTACGTAACAAATTGCATCCAAAGCTAGTATTTAAGTATTGCTTGGACAACAGGTTCATTGGAGGGGAGAAGATCGTAGCCAACTGTCCTCTCTGTGTTGCGTTCATGATGTGGGCAATCATACGGCAAATTCCACCGTTAATTTCAACGAAACTAGCACAAATATGATCGATAGTTTCCAAAGTCACCCCAAAAAGGGGATCAGAGTGGTGAATGTACCAAGAAGCAAGAAAACTTACAGTTATCTCGACGAATTTATGCACTATGGGGACTTCAATGGGAAACTGGGAGATTTCCTTAGATATATATAAGGGCTTTATCTTGTATAACTATTCTTTGATGGTGCTTTTATTTTACATGAACGCTATTGTTAAATTACGCACTTCTACTTCAGACTCACCTGATTTGGGGATGCAGATTTTTCAAGGTCTTTGTCAGGCAGTTTTGAGCTGCTAAGTTAATACAGCTAAAGTTACAGTTATTGGTAAACTAAGTGACGTTTTATTCGACAATTTTATCACTTAATGAATAACCTATAAAACCTATCGTAACAAGCAAAGCGGCAGAGACAGATGTAATGAAAACAATATGAGCTGTTCATGGAACGGTAATTCCACGAAAATCAACTTTTTACGAGTTTGGCCACGGATTGATATCAGTTAGAGATCCACTTAAAACCAGGGAGTAAAGGACAGCTGTTTCTACAGCCTAGTTCGGGACTCACCGGCAGTACGCACCCAACATTAGGGTTTGAAACCAGGACCTTCTGTTTACAAGGTAAGCTCGTGACTGAAAGGTACGCGAGCTTGCCTGCCTATAATCACGAATAATATTCCTAGTTGTGGTGGACTGGATTACACAGAAGACTATGAGGTGTGATAATACGGGGATACACTGGACTGATAAGAAAACTGCTGAAGATCTAGATTTTGAGCGTTGATGATTTATGTCTAATATCTCACAAACCCGAAGACCTACAGGTGGAAACCAACAAACTGGTCTAAGAAGTCTCGAGGACGGGTCTTCAAGTGAAAGTAGGCAAGATGGAGGTGATGAGGATAAGCAGCCAATAAACAGCAACCAGCACCAATCACAACCAACGGTGGGTGGTACGTTCAACGCTTGCGTTACACCTTTGCGTGATTCGTTACATAAAATTTATCTTGTTGTAATCCTTGCACAAGTACTATCCTACTTCCATACCTATATCCATTAACTCCCATATTAGATAGTTATGGCTAATCAAAGTGGAAAGCAACGAACCCAATCCCCTGTAAATCTGGTAACTAATTTTACGTCTTTGATTGCTACATCAAGCAACACACTCCCTACAAACGGTTATAGTGAGCCACATAACTCCCTTGTATACCATAAGCGTCGAGCTGGAATTGACAATAAAACTGTACCGACAGCTAGTATTAGCACCACTCCTAAAAATTCAGTACTCTCTGCTCATACAGAATCCCTCCCTACACCTTATGTGCTTATCAATAAACTCCAGCCACCAAGCTCTGTTTCAGCACTATCTTCAGAAATGGGACTTCTAAAGTTGTCTATAGGAGAATTTAAGGCTGAGTTAAGGGAAATAAAATACAATAGGTAAGTAAATGCTGGAAATTCCGAAAGCATTACCAAGATATCCAAAATTATCAGACCAGATTAGTGATATCAGATCGCAGGTCTGTGAACTGACACCTCTAAGTATCCTTATGAAAACTGTGAACCTTAACAAACTTGGCACAGAATCGGTAACTAAGGTGGATAACCTCATTAAATTTGTTACTGCAGAATTAACAAAACGACTCGACGCAAAACTGAGTGCTATTGTCTGCAACGTTCCGGATAGTGAGAAACTAAAAAAGGTACAGCGCATCTTACTTAGTGAAGCGAAAATGCCCAACTCTCAAACTAAGTGCTATAGACTGAAGAAGAGTCAACACGAAAAGTGATGTCCTATTCGTTTTCAGTTCGAAACACCGGCAGAGACCAGAATATCCATCCACTCCCAACACACCCTATCGCAAGCCAGAAACTACAAACTAATAAAGGTTGCGGTAGACAAGACAGTCATAGAAAGGCGCGCATATAATTATCTCAATAAGCCTAATTGTGGAATAAACAACAGGACATTTCGAGCAGGCATTATACCCAACCCTTTGAGAGATACCGTAGCACTTACCGCACCACCACTCTTAAACCACACAGAATTATCCCCTCAGAGTGCAACACCAGCCGAAAGGCCACTAGATTGTAATCAAATAACTAATAAAACCATACCACCTATCACCATAGATTTAAACATATCACTGAATAACCCCAGAAGAAAATCAAAGGCCCCCCCCGAAAGTCGACATTGTCCTCTCCCAGCCATAACTCCATTGGTAAAGAGGAAATAGTTAACAAACCTATCCAAAATATGTCTCTGGAACCGAAAAATCAAATAAACTCACCAAATGCTTCTCAGAAAAATGTATACGATAAGGAAAATAAGACTTCAAATCATGCCAACAATAACAATGGCAGTATAAATAAACCCACACTCCCTACAGTCAATAGTATTAGCAGTATTGTACACACTGTATAATAAGTACTATTTTTGAACGAAGCAAATTTATTATTATACCTCTGAACAAGCATTGGCTTAAACAGAAAACATTCAAAAATAGTCGTGTTTTGATTTTCTAAACATATTGGAATTACGAATACTAATGCATATTATGCTCAAATCTTTTCAGCTGTTTTCTTACCAGTTGAATTCAGTATTACATCTGTGCTAGGAATGATTTCCTCAGGCTCAAAGTCGACCGTTGTATTCCATTCCAGGCGCTGAATGGTAGTCCATGAACTCGCTTTGTTATCATGTCGGTAGTGGGTGCGATCCCCGGTGGAATGGGTGATAAATGCATTACTGCTGAAGAGCCGCTCAAACCATTTAGCACTTCCTGGTTTTCAACTTGGAATCAAGCAGAGCAGCATCCAGAAATAATTTCAAAAGTTCGCAAGAATGAGAACGACTCCATTATGGATAAAATTTTATTTTGATAAAATCACACAGTGTTATACAGTAATATTATTTACTGATGACCACGTTTCCAGCACAATTTATTATTGCTCATAATCACATCAAGACACCCACACAACATTTTTCTTCGTTTATTATATACATGAGTAAAAATTGATTAGACATTTGAGTAAAATCAATATAAGATAAAGTGCATTCAGAGATAATATTAGTGTTCATACATTTATTCCCCTTAATGAATTTGAATAAAGCAAGAACAACAGTTTTTGCAGAATAAAATGGTACCATCATTTATTTCGTTGGCTTCTCATCAGCTGCTTACAGCCCAAAGACATTAAGTATATCTACAGAAATAATTTTAACATACCTGCACAGAGTTCATTTTTAAACAAAAGTCAATCAATAAACATATGCGTATAATAGTAATAATATACATATATATAATAAACACTTTATCCCAAACACTAATGTTCATACACAATGGAAACTTTCGGCATTACGTAGCAGATGAAAGAGAGGATGAAAACATTCAGTTACCTGGGCAAGGAAAGACTGATAACTGTTTCTTTCTAAACGCATAAAACGGGTTTCAGGCGCTTGATGGAGATTGCTTCGGCATACTTGAGGAGAAGTGAACTCTTTTGCCTGCTGATAATTTTGAACGATCTTGAGACATTCACCTCATAACTCGTGGCAAGGAGATGCCTAGAGATGGCAGCGTTTAAAGCATTTGTTCCATTTAGATATAGGCTTTTTGGTACATGATCAGAAAATCGGAGGTATGCCCTTCTTTCTGCTCTTCCAAGGTAACTGCTCCCGCAGATACATGTAAATTTATATGTACAGTTGGAGTTAACACGAGAACGATGTCCTTCGATTTTTAATTGCACCAAAGGAGAGCAAGTTGTTCGATAGACGGGAACCAACATAGCTGCAGTATAGGCCCTGCCCAGTGCCTGTGAGTTAGGTCAACTAGATAGGTCAAACTAGTAATCAGGAGTAGTCGGATTATCAGAACATTAGAATTCAGCTAAGGTTAGAATGACTGATCCCACCCGCGAGGATAAGTAATTCAGAAACAACTCAGCTATAGCACTGCACGCATTAAAACACAACCACGCAAGGGGGCGGGTGGGACAGATTCAAAATGATAAAAAGTAATGTAGATAGGATAACTGAATCCTGGTTCATGAAATAACGTACACCCAACACATGCAATAGAAGTGACTCAACGCAAATACCAGAGATATGGAAGATATTATTACCACCAGTCAAATCAGAGGAGGATAATAAATAATCTTAAAGTGTATTCAATTCACATTATAGCACTATAAGAAGTTACTTATTTCTACTATAAAAATATCTTGTTTCTCATATTATTGTATTTTATTGATAACACTAATATTATTTCTGAATGCACTTTATCTTATATTGATTTTACTCAAATGTCTAATCAATTTTTACTCATGTATATAATAAACGAAGAAAAATGTTGTGTGGGTGTCTTGATGTGATTATGAGCAATAATAAATTGTGCTGGAAACGTGGTCATCAGTAAATAACATTACTGTATAACACTGTATGATATTTTCAAAATAATATTTAATCCATAGTGGAGGTATACTCTACCACAATACCCAGGTTTTATCCTTACATCAATAAGAACGACTTCCTTATACTGGTGGTCATCAGTCTTTTAAGGGAGGACTGTGTATCTTTCCGTTACCAATGCTGAATCGGCCTAAATGGTTTTCTGATTCATTTCAGTTCGTCAGGCGAATTAAAGATTTCAATGCACCCGATAAGCATCTGGTCTCTTTCGATGTAACCTCCCTGTTCATAAATGTGCCAGTCGCTGAGACTATTGACTTAATATATAGAGAAGTTGAAGACATACCCATTCCAACATCAGAATAAGGGAACTTGTTACTTTTATGTACTAAGAATGTCCAATTCCAATTCGTTCGGCGTCTATTCCGTCAAGTTGATGGTGTCGCAACGAGAAGCCTCCTAAGACCACTTTTTGCAGATTTATTCTTGTCAGGCCTAGAAGCTGGTACTTTGCAGCAACGTATACAACAAACGGATTTATACCTAAGATATGTTGATGACATTTTTATTGTCTGCGGAAGCAGATCGAAAGCTGAAGTTATGTTGATAAAACTCAACTCATGCCACACGAATCTCAATTTCACAATAGAACACGAAGACAATGATACTATTAAATTCGTAGACGTTTTTCTAGTGAAAAGGACTGATGGCACAATCGAAAGATCTATATTTAGAAAGTCTCCATGAACAGGAAAGTACGCGCATTTCAAGAGCTTTGTTCCAATCCAGTATATAAAGAACTTAGTCAGAACACTGTTCAATAGAGCGCGGAAAATTTGTTCTGACAGTACTGTTGAGCATGAAATAAAGGCTCTGAAGGATATTTTATCTAAGAATGGATATCCTGAGAAATTCATTAATAAATACTCTGAAGAAATTTCCCCCTACAAAACTATCCAAACAGTTCCGAAGAAGCCTGTCTATATCAGTCTGCCATTCAAAGGAGATGATGTACAGGAAGTGGTCAAACGAAGACTCGACAAAGCCATCAAGAGAACTTATTATGCTGCAAAACTTGTTTTCCTCAACACCACCAAGCGAGTGATCCAACAATCTGAAAAAGACCAGTCGTCAATCCTCGACACTTCAAACTGCGTATATCAATTTGAGTGTGTTTGTGGAAGCAAATACATAGGTCGTACGGAAAGGCGATTGGGTACTCGCATGATGGAGCATTTGCCAAAATGGTTGAAAACAGCTGAGTGCAAAGTGCCAAAATCCGCAATAACAAAGCATCTTGTGGATTACGGACATGATATCGGCACGGTCAAGTCATTCACTATTGTCAGCAGACAAAGAAACAAGAAGATTCTTGCAACTGAGGCGGAGGCTTGTGAAATTCGAGTTTATAAACCAGGTCTCTGAGTACAAAAGGAGATGGTTGTCACTCTGATTCTACCATGGTAATACGTTTTACTTACAATTCCACCTCTAATTATTATTATTGATTCATTTAAAACTATCTTTTGTCAGTAGCATTATCTTAACTCACTTCAACATTATTATTATAACTATTTCTATTGATATTACTCTGTTCGCAATTCTTGACATATTCTCTCTTGTTTATCGAAGTGATGTAATTGAAGCGTAATGCATTTTATCTTAATTTTGATCTCTCATACTCGCTTCCCCCACTTATCTATTTGAACATGTCCTGGAAAACATTCACATCTGTCTTTCTGCATGACTAATTCAATGTAGTTTGTTTACTTATCAGTCCTAAATCTCCCAATATAATTTCAAAAGTATATATCCGTGTATGTAGAGTATTCAGCTGAAAACTTCTACTGAAATTTGACAAATTCATTAAATCCTGCTTTATTTTAACCTTTGTTACTTGTTTTAAATCCGTATCGGGAAGTAAATGTTTTCGAAATTAAGGTTGTATTACAGGGTGAGGATATACCTTATCGCGTCTTAAATCTTCCGCGCTTAGGGGTTTTCTCGGCTTCGATTGGCTAGAACAGTGGCGTCCAGTTTGATACTTAATTTGTCCTAGGCAGGTGATATCGTGTGCAGGTTTGTGTGGTTGCGGCATGCGTTGTTTGCAAGCATGTTTGATGAACATAAATGTAAAATTTGAGTACTCTAACGTTTTCTTTTACTTATTTTGTGCATGTACAAGGCTTGGTTTAGCATACACTCTGTTTGTTGGCCTGCCAGTTGTTGGCGATGCCAAGGAACCCGTGAGTTCTTGGGCTTTTCTCAATTTTAGGTTATACGTGTAGCATTTTATTGATGAATATTGCTCGTTGATGTATTTCAATATTGCTTTTTCTACGGAATTATATTTAAACAGTTGGGAGACGGATGGATACTTATTGACAAAGCCTTTTTAGTTTATTGCAGGTAGGCAATGCGAGTGAAAGCGTTGCACACGTCAGTGGAATTTTCGGTGAAGTAATACTGGGAAGGCGTTTCTTTAGCTGGGAGGAATTTGAGAATTCATTATGAGAATTTCAAAAAGTGAGGAAGTCATTTAATGCTAACAATGTAGTTGTCCTGCACTCACTATGTGGTTGCCGCAGATTACGCGGGAGAAGTAATCGCACAAATGGACCATTTTCTTAATGTGTAAATTAACTACTTTCTTATTACAATAAAAATAAACTTTTCATATTAACATTGTTGTCTTTCTGTTCGTGTGTTCGCGTTGGGAGTACGGCATGCTAGACCGGTGCTCCCTAGGATATGAATTCGTTACTATTCTGTAGGAACACTATCCATCGATATAAGTGGTGAATTATAAGTACTTCAGTCAAGTCTGAAAATCTACCTAAAGTTACGCGATTACGTCTCCTAGTCATGGATAAATCTGTAGGGACTAATGACAAAAATACCTAACTTCAGTATTTGAAAAATAAGAATAGAACTTAGGCCCTGCAGTTGAGTTCGATTTCGTATGAAGTTAAGTGTAATCAAAAGTAGTGTATTACTATTATTTCACTTAAAGCGTGATGTCAATCCATATGACTACGAGTGTTGACATATAGTGTAAACTGAAGTCTACACGAGACGAGTAATTTAATAGGTTGAGCTGTAGCAATATTAGTACGATTTCGCCTACGTTGAATTATGCCTACAATTACTTTCTCAGGTCTCATTGGTAGGTCAGGCCTCCATCTCGTCATAATGACAAATTTAGTTTCACTCAGATAGAATAAGAAAAGTATGGTGAGCAGGAAGTTAAATATATTTCATGAAAAATAATAAGCGAATGTCTTTACACCATTGTTTTTCGTAATTACTTCGGGGATGCTTAATTGCTGTGACCAGGTTGACTGACTTCACCGAACACCTGCAAGTAAGTGAATAAAGTGTAATTTTTAAATCGTTGAAGTTAGAAATAAGTAATGTAAAAGTTAAACGCTTTATATTTTCCTACCTTTGCTGAAAAAGGTTCATTCTCCTTTCTCATTCTTTGGTCATGACAGCATTCTTCTGCGGTTTTCACTGCCACACACATTATTCCTCTTCTAAAGTATGGCACCAAGCAAATGATAATTTAATATGTTGTATAAATGGTTGTTTACAAGGAATGCATGACATCTCTACAGGCACAATAAGTTAGGTTATAAATTGCAATCGTGAAGTACCGTAAATTAAAACTTTTTCAAAAGTTTAGACTGTTCAATTATTGTACAAGCAATTACAACGGATTATCATAAAAGTTAAACTGCGAACCCTTCACAATGAACACTGCATATATTTGGGTAAGTGCTATTCCCTCACATAATTTAAAGGTATTTCAGGAGGAGAACAGCATCCTGAGAAACTGCAGTAATATTTTCTAGCTGTTCGGAATTTTTTCCTTTGATGCAGTTTCTTATCAACAGTTTGCAGTATTCGTAGTGACTTTAGAGGAAACTTTATTCTATTTTCACTTTCACCAACTGTCCCTTCAAGTACAATAGCATGCAGTAACTACATACACTCAAGCATTGTAACCTGAACATCACAAAATCCCTACAGATAACTTGTTTAATAATAAATGCTTTACAAACATGAGCCATAAGTGCACCTTCCATATCATTCATAGTCACAAGTAATTCATTAAGGATCTCAGAATATCTTAGTGATCTGAAAACGAAAAATTATTAAGACTGATATAACTTAATTAACACGTTTAGTAGTTGTAGGACATAGCTGCTAGCTACTATTCTACAGAAAGCTGATACTAGCTTTAAGCAGTCTGACATTTTAGAAGGACCATCTATACTATTCTTTTTGCTCAATTCCACAATGATATCAAGATAATCTGATGCAATGTAATGCACTCAGCAATTAGGGTCTCCCGAAATTCCATGTGACAATGTAAATTAAACTAGTATCACATCTTCACCTGAGCGATTTTAACTAGGAACTTCATCGAAATGGATATAATCATCAGGAAATTCAGCAGATTGTCTCATTCATCGCATGCTCTCTTCGATGTGTTATGGAATGTTTCAATCATCACGGATGATGATAGAAAAGTGTTTGGCATCCTCAAAACGTATATTTAACTTGTGTCTGTGGGCTAGTTCTCCTTCAAATGTCTCGTTATCATAGAATAACTGCTATGAAAACAACCATTGCATATAGTTAATTTTCAACCTTAATATCCTCAAAATACTAGCAAACAAAAAACCATTACGGCTCTAAAACGCAAATAATAGTCTTTCTATGCTAAATTTCTTGTATACGATGAGTTCTTGAAGTAATACATCCTCTGGGATATCATGACAGTTTTATCCATTAATACGAACACAATACTGGAAAATATTGCTTTTTTGGGCTATAGAAGCCTGAAACTAGCCATATATAATACACTTTCACAGAAATAAATGCTTATAACGTCTCTATAGGTGTGAACACGATAACCCATTCAGTGCGCGATAATATATCACGATAACGTTTATCATCACCCGCCTGCTCTCAATAATAATAATATATTAAATACTCATTCAATAAGTAAAGCAATTTTCTTATCGATTTATGCTAAATAGTTTGTGCTTTCTCTGGTGTTTTTTAAAGACAATCGGTTATATAAGTGAATAAATATACTCTAGTAATTGTCAGTCGTCACGTGGTCACTTCGGCATGCCAGATGACTTTACCACATTGTGCATTTATGCACTCACGCACGTACGTACACACACTAACGCACTATATTTTCACTTCTGTATGTGAGTGAACAAAATCACTGGATGTAGGTTTAAGTATGTTTGGATTGAGAGTGATATTTCATTATTGTCAAGACTTTTGTTTAAATAAACACAGTGAGCTACTGGATTAAGATTGTAAACATCAATAATTTGACACAATTCAACACCACCAACAACACTGTTCTTCAATCAATTAATCAGTTACATTTAACAGCTTCATTGACTCTTCACAAATGCTTTCTTCAGTATTCCTTGTACCCACTGCCGTAGAATGTCGGATATAAACGGAAGATTTATTAATCCAATGGGACCAAATGATCTATGCCAAAAGTTATTTCAACAGCAACAGTGAGTTGTAATCAAAATTTTCAAATGTCCACTGGTGGTTAAACTGGTTAAACTTAAATGAGGGGAGGTTATTTTTAGTGACCAGTACCATTATGGATAACTGAAATATCGTTTTCATTTGAGCCAGATACCGTCAGAGTAATTCTGTTTGTTCATAATCACACAGTGATACAGTATGCTATATTTACTGATGACGAGGTTTCGAACACAATTTATTGCTGCACATCATTGTATCAAAGCATTCACATAAGTTTTAAACTTTGTTTATATAATCCCACAATTTCTTATCCTTTGATTTAATTGGTAGTGATTTTTTCCATATCTCTGGTAGTGGCATTACTTCATGGCCTCCTTCCGCCTACTTACTATTACTTAATAGGATTGTATCTGTGATCCACCTATAGTGTATGACTGTGTGTTAGTGCATGCATTGCAGTCACTGACATAGTCAGTCAGTCATTCTACACCTGGCTAAATCTGTATACTCCGACAATATGACCGATCCCTGACTAGTGGTCTGACCTGTGCAGTTCACTTAAAAGACACTCTTCGCTGAACTACATGTTTTGTCTAATTGGGTGAATAGCACCATTTATCTCATACCTTACTGGGTTTGTAGACTTAAATGCAACCCCAGTTTTCTCAAATAGGGTTTCAGGTGGTGTTCACTTGTACGACAAGACTGCAGATACTTGGAATTCCTTCTTATTACTGTTATGGTTAATACATAATAGTTCCGAATCCACACCTAACACATGCAATAAGATTAACTCGTCATCAATACCCTAGGAATGGAAAACATCACTACCAATCGCATCAAAGCATAAGAAATCATGGAATTATATAAACGATGTTGGAAAGTTATGTGACTGCCCTGATTTATTCATGAGCAGCAATTAAATGTGTTCGAAACGTCGTCATCAGTAAATAAAACAACCTGGGGCATTGTGTCTGCTGTGTTATCAAATAAAATAGTCCTACGCTGGAGTAGCATTTTATAATATATTTCCCTTAATGAGTTTGTTTCGTGAATGCCTAATTTATTAAAAATTTAATAATTCCCTATGAGATAGGTTTATTTCAAATATTCAGCATTAATTCTTCCTGCTCATAATCATATCATTCAGAGCATTCACATGGCTTCATAATTCCCTTTATATAATTTTTTCTGTATTTAACCCCCACCCCACTCTTTTTTTCATCGTAATTTTTCAAATAACCAGTATAGGCACTGGGTCATATCGATTGCACCTGCGTCGTGTTCAATCTCAGTGAACAGTGATTCAGTTCTAGTACGTTCTAGTACTTTTACCCTATTCCACCCTATTTCGCGATCACATGCAAGTCAATGCAGTGCAACGGTCGAGGCTTTTCCCACGTCATTCAATTCACCAAAGTCAACCATCCTAGAACAAACTAAACTTTTATCTTCCAATAATCTAGTTGACCCCAATCTACTAGTTTGACTGCTCTATTTAATTGACCCCACTCATAGTCATGACATGGTGTATTTGGCAAATTATATTGTTTTTCTCAATTACATCTATTGGGTGCTTCAGCCGACAAGGTCTGTTTCTGAGACATTTGGTTTGTTGGTTGGTTCAAATGCCACCACAACTAATTCCAGCCTTGTCGGGAATCCTACCTAAGGCATCTGATGCTCCTTCTCTATACGCCAGCACTACACACAAGCTTCGAATTCGATGACATTTTTCTTACTTTTTGTCATTTTCATCAATAATCTGCTTTCTCTGTGGATCTTCATTTATTTTTGAACAAATTCTGGTGAGTAGTCAGTTATTATTATTATTATTGTTTCCTTTAATTCCTAGAGGAACATAGGGCTTCAGCCGCGCGTCTCCACTGCGTTCGGTTCTCTGCTAAGGTTTTCACCTGGCTTCACGTCTGTCCACATGCTTTCGTCTCCTTTTCACATGATCTCCTCCAAGTCACCCTTGGACGACCAACTCGCCGCTTCCTTTTCGGGTTCCACTCGAGGGCTTGTCTAGTGATGTCACTTGATTGTTTTCTCAGAGTATGGCTAATCCATCTCCATTTCTTCCTGCCTATTTGTTGCAAAATTGGTTCCTGGTTGGTTTGCTCTCAAAGATCTCTGTGGCTGATCTTTCCTGGCCATCTGATCTTGGGTATTGAGCGAAGACAACTGTTAATGAAGGTCTGTAGTTTTTTTGAGATGTTCTTTATGACGCGCCAAGTCTCTGATCCGTATAGTAGCACTGACTTCACATTGGAGTTGAAAATCCGGATCTTATTTTTGATGCTGAGTGTTGTTGACCTCCACACAGACTTGAGAGTAATGAAAGCTGTCTTCCTTTCCAAGTCCTTGCCTTGATATCCTCGTCAGTTCAGTCTGTAGTTGAAACGATGCTTCCCAGGTAGGTAAAGGAGGTAGTTGCTTTCACGTTCCTCCCATTTATGCTGATTGTTGTCTGTTGTTGTTGCTGCTGTTGGTGGTGTTTCCCAGGAATCTTCATCACCTATGTTTTCTGTATGTTCACCTGAAGTCCTATCTTTGATGCTTCTTCTGCTAACTTGTTGCTTTTCGTTTGCATGTCTTCCAGTTTGTGGGAAATCAGGCATATATCATCGGCGAAGTCCAGATCCTCCAAGTTCTTTGTGTGAGTCCATTTTATGCCTGTTTCCTCATTGCCAGCTGTCTGTCGCATTATCCCATCTACTGCAATCAGGAAAAGCATTGGCGATAGTAGGCAGCCTTGTCGTACTCCTGTCCTCACTTCGAAGGATTCCGTGAGTTTCCCGTTGTGGATTACTTGGCATGCAGCATTGTCGTACAGCTGTTGGATGAGATGTAAAATTGTCGGTGGCACCCCATAGTAGCGTAGTAGTTTCCAAGTCACCTCTCGATCGACGCTGTCGAAGGCCTTTTCAAATTCGGTGAAGTTGAGATAGAGAGGTGACTGCCATTCCAAGCTTTGTTCAATGATGATCCGTAATGTGGCGATCTGATCAATGCATGACTTGTTTCTCTTGAATCCAGCCTGTTCCGGTCGGAGGTTTTCATCCAGGTTGGCATGTTTGATTCTCTCCAGGATGATGCGGCTTAGTATTTTGCTTGGGATGGACAGGAGCATAATTCCGCGCCAGTTCTTGCATTGACTTAAGTCTCCTTTCTTTGGCAGTTTGAATAAGTATCCTTTCTTCCAATCCTCGGGTACCTTGCCCTCTTTCAATACCTTCTCCAGTAGTGGCGTGGTAGTTAGTTTTTAGTAGTAGTAGTTTAGTAGTAGTTTTAGTGGTAGTTTTTAGTAGTTAGTAGTCATTTATTCACTTGTAATATTCCCCCTTATTCGTTTGAATTCACTATAGAATTCTTCTGGCTGACTGATTAGGCCCCTGCTTTGAATATATACACATTCAATGAAACCTGTCTTCACCAATTCTGGAAGGTATGAGTTAAGGTCTGAGTACTTATTAGAGTGTGTCGGTGTCCTAAAAATGCTAGCTAGTACCTAATCCACCATATTGCTTTCGTTTTATTCTACAGTCTAGTATGTCCAAGTTACCCTGTTCATTTTCTAACCTATAAGTGAATTGCACTCCGTGTACTACTGAGTTTATGCGTGATGAATTTTTATTCATCGAATTCAAACCGAACACATGGCATCAAAATAACGGGATATGTGAAAAATTGCAGTGAATAACAGGAGTGAAGGAAAAAATATGTAAATGAAATTATAAAGCCGTGTGAATAAATTAATATAGCTGATAGCAATAAGTCGTGCTCGAGAGGTCATCTGGTTATCAACACTGTATCAATGTGTGTGTGTGTGTCCGTGTTATATCAATTAAACTTATCTAACATGCGATTATATTCTATCCAGGTGACCAGGTTCTATACTTCAGTGGTCGAAGTGTTTCTCGATGATTTCACTTAGCATCATCCGAGTCAAGTATGATTACTTCTTTTATGACTAATGTCATTTTGCTAATAATAACAATAGTCTCTCTAAGTAAATAATTTAGAAGAAAAATATAATGTTATCCAACATTTTAAAGTATCAGTAACACTGTAAGAATTGAAACTTGGCGGCAGTTGTAGCCATCATAAGTGAGTAGGATGGAATCAAATCTTGTACAAACAGCCGTTAAGGAGAAAGCACTGAGGCCATTGATCATTTCTAGTCTGTTTCATTTAAATAAAAGCAATTATTTATAATTATTATTTCCTTTAATTCCTAGAGGAACATAGGGCTTCAGCCGCGCGTCTCCACTGCGTTCGGTTCTCTGCTAAAGTTTTCATCTGGCTTCACGTCTGCCCACATGCTTTCATTTCCTCTTCACATGATCTCCTCCCAGTCACCCTTGGATGACCAACTCGCCGCTTCCCTTTCGAGTTCCACTCGAGGGCTTGTCTAGTGATGTCACTTGATGGTTTCCTCAGAGTGTGGCCAATCCACTTCCATTTCTTCCTACTTATTTGTTGCACAATCGGTTCCTGGTTGGTTTGCTCTCAGAGATCCCTGCGGGAGCAGTGGTGGTTTATAATTAAATATTTGAACGGCTTCACATCTTCTAACTGATAAGTATTCAAAATTTGCTCAGACAACATATGTGTATCCGTATTTTTAACTTAAGTTCCCACAAGAAGTGTTTATCAAGTGTTGGTCTGCAGGGGATTTGATTAATTTCAACCGTAACCACAAACTGAATATATGGGTCATTGGATTCCGTCTCAGTATCAGTATATCCAATAAGCTTGACTTGTCACCTGAAGGTCTTGGGTTGCTTCCCTGAAGGGATCATGGAACGAAACGGTTTTCTGGTACTTTCTGGCTTCCAGTGACTGTCTAACTGAAGTCAGCTCTTGGTACAAGCTGGAAGCTGAACCAGCGCACACTACTGACTGACGACAGGATGATATTGCCTGAAATTGTAGTAAGAAGTCATGACCAGCGGGGTCCACCAAATCGAAAATGATCACAAATTCTCGCCGATGACACTGGCTGGCGGTCGCACTATATATTATGAACTGCTAGAAGTTGGGGGGGGGGGATGGGCCGTTAGATTCTGTTTCAGTGACTTATACCCACTACTCTGTCTAAACACAAGTGACCTTATTGTTTACAGCATTCGTCGCAATTATTCAGGTAGTCCACTTCTCACTTTAAATGAACGAATAATTGAAGTGTCTTCCTTCCAATTCACTTCTGTGCTCAAGTTTTAAAATCAAACGTCACTTAGTTGCACAGCCTATTTGCTTTAACTTCATACTTAGTAGTGATAACTGCAATTTGCCTGAAACGTTGAAGATGAGTGTCAATGAAAGTGGATTTTTCTTCATTTTGTGAATTTAAGTGTACAACTTGAGCACATTACTGTAGAATGTAATTCCGTATTAGATAACCTTACTTCAAATATCACACAGCGACGTAGTATTATTAAATGAATGACGTTTCTAGTACAAATTATTGCTCATAATCATATCAATATAGTCACAAGGATTCATGATTTCTCTTATATATACATATATATATCCCTCTGCCCCTTGTTGTTTGTTGCAACTTTTCATATCTCCGCTACAGGCACTGCGTCATTTCTATTGCACGTATCCGATGTGGAATCGATAAAAACAGATTCAGCGATTAACATCTCTCTCTGCGTAACTGTATTAGTCTATTCCGATTAATACAGCTCTGGAGGAAGTCGGATATGTACTGGACATTGATGCTGAACACAAAAGTAGGACTAAGCTCTCGATTGATGAAATCATATTAGGTGTTCAGGTGTGCCTAATCTCCACTGCATTCAAATTTCAAAGCAAACTACATAAAAAAACGAATGGGGTGGCAACAGGATCGTCATTATCCCGAATAGTAGCATTTTGTATATTTATGGATGTTTGGAAACATAAAGCTCTTAAAACGCTTAATCCCACTGTAAAGTTATGTTGAAGATATGTTAATGACACATCCAGTGTGCTGAAATCTGAACATATTCCTAATTTTTTCACACATACAAAATTAAAAGTAGGCGGAATGCAATTCACTTATAAGTTAGAAAATGAACAAGGTGAGTTGGACATGCGAGAATATAGAATAAAACGAAAGCAAGATGATGGGTTGGATACTTGCATTTACAGAAAACCGACACACTTTGATAAATACTTGGACTTTAATTAATCCTATCCAGAATCGTTGAAGATAGGTCTAGTTAAGTGTCTATATAATTGGGAGATGAGCCTAACTTGTAAGCCAGAAGATTTAAATGATAAAATTGGAAAAAACAGAAGAAATATTTCAAGTGAATAAATAACTATCCACCAGAATTTGTTCAAAAATATATGAAGAACCACAGAGAAAGCAGATTATTGGTGAAAATGATAAAAGAAAGAAAAGTGTCATGGAATTCGAAGCCTGTGTGTAGTGCTGGCGTATAGAGTAGGAAAACCATAGGCATTACGTAGAATTCTCAATGAGATTGGAATTAGTCGAGGTGTCATTTAAACCAGCGAACCAATCAACCGACCAACCAACTCTCTCAGAGATAAACTTTGTCGGCTTAAGGAAGCGATAGATGCAATTGAGTAAAATAGTATAATTTGCCAAATACACCATGTCATGACTATGAGTGGGATGAATTACACAGGACAGTAAAACTAGTAGATTGTGGTCAACTAGATTATTGGAAGATAAAAGTTTAGTTTGTCCTAGGATGGTTGACTTTGGTGAATTGAATGACGTGGGAAAAGCCTCGACCGTTGCACTGCATTGACTTTCATGTGATCACCGAATAGGGTGAAACAGGATGAAGGTACTAAAATGTAAAATAGTTAAGTGTAGAGAGTGAAAGCCAGAGAGGTTGATCACTGAATCTTTGCTTATGGATTCAATATGGCACGCGTGAAATTGAAATGACCCAGGGCCTATACTGTATATTTGAAACCTGTAATGAACGACAAGCGTGTCGGGCTGGTGTAGTGTCAGGAAAGGTAAAAATATCTAAGGCAAATTATGAAGCCATGTGAATACACTGATTGATATGATTTTTGGACAGGAAGAATTTATGCTCGAAACGGCATCCAGTTGTAATTGCATTATCACGGTGTATTTTATCTAATATCAGTAAGAATCTCTTCCATTTGGATGCGATAGATTACCTTGAAGTCATTGATGTTGTCTGCTATATAACGATGAGTGATGAAGGGAAGCATTACTGGTCTCCTTGTTTTGACGTGTTTTTCTCCATATCGGATTTTGTGTATACCTTGTGCTTGCTTATCTCAATGAAATTGTTAGAATAATACATATGAGTCAGGCAACAACAAAGATATCCTGATTTATTTTGATACAAACTTTACTTGTCAGGCTTTTAGTCACGCTTTTATAGTAACAAGTTGCCATTAAACGGACGAAAAAATGTTTATTTTGACCTATGAATATTATTCTTTTGTTTACGGATAACCTACTCAAGAGTGTGCATTTATATGGACGCTTCTTCCCAGCTTAATGTTATTTCTAATAACAATTTGTTTCTCGCCACATATTTGTTAGCCTCATCGAGAGTTAATTGATTTTAAATTCATTTCCTACTTGAGAGTGACTGACCATGAATCTGACTTCAGCTGGAGAATTAGTGTTAATCAGGGAGTGCTCGGCAACTGTTTCGTTCTAGCATAGGACTGTTCATCAGTACCAGGCCATCGGGGTTCGAACCTAGCACCTTCCGGTCACAGGTCAAGCTCGGCCACTGGGATCCAATTCAATGACCAGTGGATGAATTACAACTGCTACCGATTCATAACTTTAGCGTGACCACCGGCCAATTTCATTGGCGAATATTTGACCTCACTCCGGACAGACTGAACTCCACTGTTCACTTCTTCTCACTGGAATTCCTTCCAGGTGGCTTTTTCTTGTAACCAGTCACTAACGAGCATCAGATTCAATTCAAATAGTTAGTCAGTGGCTGAATGGTCTACAAGTTTGCCTTGTAACCGGAAGGAGCAAAGTTGGAATCATGATGGCAAGTGATGCTGACGAAAACAGCTGGCCAATAATCTGTAGTCCTCGAGTAGTTCTCTAACAGATGTCAACTCGTCGCCAAATTTGAGACAAATAAAATCCCTACAAACTAAGTAATCATAGATCGTTTAGATACCATTGAAGAAAGCACAACAATGAAAGGATACCATGGTTTGCGTCCCTGTGAACACCACTCATTTCAATGTTTAATGACTCTTACGGAAATGGCCACCTTAAAAAATAAGATGTTTGCCTTCAACAAAGAGATACATCGAAGTGAAAGATGAAGCAAGCAACATGAAGCCTCTTGTTCTGAATTCGCCTAACAAGCTCCACGAAGGTCGTGTGGAGTGGGTTAACTGGAATTACTTAAGTAGGCATATGAAGGGGAAATTTAATAGCATAACTGGTATTTTGGAGGGATTAGGATTTTGAAATAGACTCAAAAGCAGAATCAGAAATATAAACGGATCTTAGAACGACATGATCAGCAATCATCATTTTGACCATTTCGCCAATTTTATTGTTCTTTAATTCTGATTAGTTGAAAAAGCCAGTGGTGAAGTCAGTCAATGTGGGGAAGTGCCTGGTATGATTTAACTTCTTCTGGAATAGGTACTGTATTTCAAGTAACCAAGCAAAACTCCATGTGCACTATCCGCATGATAAACTGTCACAAATACAGTTTATAATATTTCTAGGAAATCAGTTACAGTCGATGAAACTGTATCTTTAGCTTTAAGGATTCCGTATGAAACTCCAAAAGCTAAAATCACCGTGGAGTAATTATTTCAGGGGTTCAGATTTTTATTGTTATCATTATTATTCCCTTGAGTTCCGATTGAATCATAGGCCTAAAACAGCACATCTTCATTCTGTCCTGTTATCCTTAGTCCTCTTCAGCTGGATCCACAGCAGGCCATAGACTTTCGTCTCCTCCTCACACGATCTCCTCCATGCAACGCTCACTCACAGAGGTGATGACGACAACCAACCAGTGGACCACAACATTAAACACTGTTGAAAACCAGTGAAATATTAAAAAGAAAGAGTTTAGCTTTTCTGTACAAAATGAAAATAACTCTTGTTAGTTCGCGATATCTAGCTCAGCTGCCGACCAATATCATCAGCGAGTGTTTTTACTCACAAGCAACTTGTCTGACTCCTTGTGATTATAACTTCTTGCTGGAGCTTTGGGCAACTTTATTCTACAGTCAGTCACCATTGAGTACTGGATTACTTTTCAAGTTTTGATCTGCAGGGATTTGATTGATTCCAAATTTGATCATGAACTGGCTTGATGGGTAATTGGATTCCGTATCAGCGGATGAATGGCTAGCAAGCTCGCCTTGTAAATTGAAGGTCTGCAGTTGCATCCCTGGTGCGACCATGGGTATACATTGATGAAGAGTCTCAGGGTGAGAAGAAACGGTTTTCCAGTAGGCGCTGTTTCTGAAAGAGTCGCTAATTAAAGTCAGTTAATCATCAAATTTGAAATCATTGAAACCCCTGCAAACTGACACTTGAAATTGAGATACATTTGCAAACCCAGTGATTATCATTTTACTTATTATTCCGTTGGACTCTGAGTGGAAGAATAGTATATCTCCACTCTGTCCTGTTCTCTGAATCCCTTTCTAGCTGGCCTCACAACTGCCCATAAGCTTTCATCTCCTCCTCGCATGACCTCATCCAGGTCACACCTAGATGTATAATTCACTGTTCCCCATTCAAGGTTTCAATCGACAATCTGGCGCGGAGTCACCTAACAACCTCCTCAGCGTGTATTCGATACATCTCCACTCTCTTCAGAATATTTGTTGAGGAATAGGTTCTTGATTGGTTCATTCCTAGAGTTTCTTGTTACTCATTCTTTCTGGCCGACCATCTGATTTCAGTATCAAGCCAGCGAAGGTAGCTGTTAGTCAAAGTCAGCAGTGGACTGTTGCAAATTCCTTTCGTTACATACGCACCAAGTCTCTGACTGACACTGGTGTTGAAAATCTGAATTTTGTTCTTTATGGTGAATGAGGAAGATTTCCAAGCTGATTTCACAGTGATGAATGTCTACCTTGCTTCTCCAATCCTGGTGTAGAAACTGTCATGCGTTCCGACTCCTTGCAGTTGTAATGAAGCTGCTTTGATAAGTGAAGGAAGTAACCTCTGTCAAATCTCTCCCATTGATGATGATCGGTACTCGTTATGGTTGGTTATCTTCGTCACCTCCGTCCTCTCTATGTTCACCTGAAGTCCTGTCTTTCTTGTTTTTCTGACAACTTGTTCGTTTTTACCTGTAGATCTTCAAATTTGTGTAACATTCAACATAAATCGCCGACAAAGTCCATATCTTCTAGAGTCTTCTTGTCGGTACAAAGTATTCCTGTCTTCTAGCTCCTCAGGGGTGGTGGTGTTCTGCATACTCTGGTTCACTACAGTTAAGATTATAACAGTAATGCCTTCATTCCAAACAGTACTTTTGATACAATATGGAATTTTCAGCATGTGTGTCGTACAATATTGTATCTAATTTTCTTATTACAGTGGTAGTCATTAAAACAGGGCATCTACATTGATAATACTGTTATTTACAAATAAGAATGTAAAATTAAATCAAGTGAAAATATTAATAACAATATAGTGAAGAAAGAAAGAATAAAAAGGACAGTTTACTGAGTGTTTCTCAGTAAATTGAAAGTGTCATGCCTTACACATTTTTTATCATGTAAAATGTATGCTAAATAGGGTATTGTAGAGTTTCTATACTTAGTCGTTTGAGCACATAGTCTTCCGTGGCTGCTTCTAGTTCTACCTGATAAGATGCAAGTAGATAGCTGCGTATAGAGAGCAGCCTTACGGTCCAACAATATAATATTCGCAAATTTCTTGCATGAATCCAAGCGTTTATCTACAACAGTTTTAACGAGTTGGTTTAAGGACACACCACTTGCTCTACTGTCATCATATCATTGGTAATGGTAGTCAGCCTTGTCTAACTCCTGTCTTCAATTCAAAGGCTTCTCTAAATTGTCCATTGTGCATCACGTGACATGCTTCACTGTCATATGGCTGTTGAATGTGAACACATAGTGTTGTGCCCCTCCTACTATGTACAATGCCTCAAATCAGTATTTTCAGAATAAGTTAACTGGTGCTTTAGTTATTGTGGTGTAAGGCAACAAAATTGCATCGGTGGCACAGTGGTAGAATGCTCACTGATCAGGCAGGTAGTCCGGGGTTCTACTCCCGGCCGACACACTCCTTTACACCCTGCTAAGCCACTAATAAGACTGGTAAATAGGGAAGGTTCAGCATGAGACTAGCAACCCAACCCCGTAAAAATAAACACCACTGCTACCGAAGCTTCAAAGCTCCAGTTTGAAGCCCTATGTTCCACTACTGGGAATGTAAAGGAATTATAAAAGTATATATATAAGGCAACAAAATGTATGACATATTAAGTTGTATTTTCACTAATAATGAGGAAGTACGTCTTAGTTGTCAAGTTCATCTATAAACTTCCACGATAGGAGTGATCTGATAAGCAGACGGGTAAGTAACAGCATTCACTCTAACAAGCATTTAAAAGGAGAAGCAAATTTACCTAACATATCAATATTTGCTCAGGTATTTGGTAAGTTGTGACCGGCAATGGAATCCACGGTGCTTATTTTATCCTATTCGGGACTCGTCAACAAGAGGATGTATCTGGATCCCCCAGTGAATGAGCGAGTGATAGTGTTCCCCACCCCCAATGAGACTCGAACCAAGTACTCATCGTTTTAAACCCCGTTATCCACTTGACCACCAAGGTTGCCTCTTGTGCAACGGGTGTCAGGTTATTGTTTATTTTTGATTTTCCCGTTGACTGAATGGGCTGAAATGTTCAGCGCCTGATAACATGCCGGCCCCTTGTAAAGATGCTTCGACAAAGTATGGGGACTGAATTAACTTTTGAAACGATGTGTACCGAGTTCGAACCTTAGTGGGGACACCATCATTACTCACTTAGGGAGGGGTTCAGGTAGATCCAGTTGACGAGTCTCAGATTCTGGATTCCGCTGCTAGTCACCATTCATCAAATAACTTCAAGTTAAATCTTCAGACATATTGAAACATACGCATAAGAAGCCGACCTTTCAACAGAGACCGAACACTTCTGTGTGACCAATCTACTGGAAAACCAAAATTCAATTAAATTGATAATTTTCTCTCGGAAAGTTTTAATCGCCCCCCCTTGCTTCTCCACAAGCTTCTCTCTAGTGATCACAAAGTCTAATTTGGTGCATGCGGTCAGAAATGATTTATATAACTTAAGGCCTATCCGGTGTTATTCAGTTCACATTGTTTTCTAATAGATTTTCATGTAAAATGAATGAAAATACTGATTGTTGCCAATCTCCTTAAGATGAACACTTGGTTTAATAGTGTCAAGCCAATACTTAGCGCATCATAAAAAGCCATTCAAACAGACTGCAAACTTTCTCCAACTGATGTCTTCTCTGTCATAATATTTGACATCAGATGGCCGGCCAGCAAAGGAAAATGACACAGAATGCTGACAACTAACCAACTAAGAACCGGTCTCGCAATAAATATATCGAAGGAAATCCAAATGGATTGGACACACGCTGAGGAAACCGTTTAGTGACACCACACACCAGGATAGTCTTTTAGTGGAACCCGAATAGAAAGACACCGACAAATTGGGCGTAGGTCCGAGGGTGACATGGAGATGAAATCTTATGGGCGACAGTGGAGCCAGCCAGCCAAAATAACGGCAGAGAACAATGAACGGAGATGTTCTGTTGAAGCCCTATGTTCCACTCTGACAAAACCAAAGGGAACAATAATAAAGTAATACCTGATTCACCGAATCGATTGCCACCAAACAGTGCAAACCAAATTTATGTATACAGAAGGAAACGTTGATTAGTATCAGTCTAGCCTGACTGTTTTACAATCCACTGGTCTTAAACCACCTGACTAACTTAAAATCACTTCTAAATATAAGCTTCTATATTAGTTGACAACAGATTCTCCCTGGATGTTGCTGATCTCTTATGGTTTTTCATTGTTGAGTTGACCATTGAAGTTTCTCGAATATTCTTGCCAACTTTTGATAGATAACTATTTGCTTTTGGTTTAATCTGTAAGCGATTATTTCCATGATATTTCACTTTTTCCTGTCTCCTTAAAGTAAGGCCCTCATGCTGAGCTTCTGTTGGATAGGATAAAATACATGTGTTCTTTCAAAGACTTACAAACAAGTTTAGAGAAGAAACAGAGAAGATAGGACTTCAAGTAAACACACAGAAGATAGAGGGGATGAAGTTAACCAACCAATCACTGTCTATGGCAGAAATTTGAAGAAGATCAGTTCTATCGGTTATCTTTAGATTAGAAATAGGAAGTGAAGTAGTAGGGCACGTTGACCGCTTCAATTACTTGGGAAGTACCATCAGCCCCAACGGGTTGATCTCAGACGAAATCTCAGCACGAATACAGAGGGCTAGGTTCGCATACGCCAGTTTACGCCGTCTCTGGCGTAGACGCGATATCCGACTATCGACCAAAGGGCGTGTGTACTGCTCAACAGTCCGCTCCGTCCTCCTTTATGGCTGTGAGGCCTGGCCATTGAGAGCAGAAGACATGAAAAGATTAGCTGTCTTCGATCAAAGGTGTCTGCGTTCCATCTCCCGTGTGAAGTGGTATAATAAGGTGAGCAATATTGAGGTTAGGCGTCGAGTGCTAGGTAAGTAGGGGAAATCAATCGATGAGACTGTGAAATTACATCGACTGAGATGGTTGGGACATGTGTTACGCATGCCTAGTCATCGCCTTCCTGGACGGGCAATGTTAGCTGATATAGGGCCAGGCTGGAAAAGAGCCAGCGGCGGTCAAACGAAAACTTGGCACCAGTCAATGAAATCCACAACAGTTAGTCTAAGTCACGTAGGGAGTTGTAGACTTCCTGTTTGGGGTCCTCGGGACGGTAAAAACCAATGGTTGGAAACAATTGGTGACATGGCTCAAAATCGTTCTCAATGCCTGGCGCAGATGCATCCACTCCTTGTGACTCAAGATTTCCAATGAAACTGTTTTATTCTTCATTATTACTACTCCTTTGTTTCACACCTCTGTTTACTGTCTATATTATGCATCCCTCCTACTTTCTTCTCTTGCTTTGTGTGCTACATGGAGTGTGGCGACTTGAACTGCCGCACATCAGTGCAAAGTTCTATGTCGAAAACAGACAGACAGACAGATCGGTTATCTAGGCATCATCGTTTTAACTACAGGCAGTCGGCACTGATGAGGATGTCAAAGTCAGCCAGTATTGAAAAGTCAAGAAAAAACTTACATCACTCCGAAAGCAGTTTAGAACTCCTGTCCACTCACCGTAAAGAAGAAAATTTGGATTTTCAGCACCAGTGTTAAGTCAGTGACTGCTTCTATATGGTTCAGAAAATTGGCGCGTATGTCACAGGAGGCGTTTTTAAGGGACTGCTGCAAACTTTCTGCTACATCTGCCTTCACTCCATACTAAAGATGAGATGGCCGGTAGGAAAGAATAAGCGACAAGAAACTGTGGGAATGAACCGAACAAAAACCTATCGTCTGACAATTATTACGCAGAAAATGGAGATGCGTTGAACACACGCTGACGCAGAAATCCCGCCCTAGGCCATCACTTGAAACCCGAACAGGAAGGGCCGACTTGGCCGTTAGTCCTAAGGTGACATGGAGGGGACCGTGTGAAGAGGAGATAACAGTCTCTGGGCAATCGTGTAGTCGGGTAGAAAGAACTGTAGAGAATAGAAAAAATAGCTATGTGTTGGCGAAGTCCTATGTTCTACTGGGAACTCAGGGGAACAAAAATAACTGGTACATTAATATATATTCTTGTCTGATGAATACTATGCGTATTTAAGGGTGTGTATAGTTATGTTGTCTGGCTAGCTTGAACTTCCTTCAGTTAAATACAGTCACAAATGCCCCAACAACAGTGAAAAGACCGTGATTTGAGATAAAATCAATGCTACTGTTTAACACTAATAACATAGCCAGTAGTAAAAATTACCTCAACAATGCTGTTAGGCAGGCATGCATACAGATTCAATTCTTTCTGTAGTACAAAACAAGTACTGTACAACAAAACTATTATTATTGTTTCCTTTAATTCCTAGAGGAACATAGGGCTTTAGCCACACGTTCCCACTGCGTTCGGTTCTCTGCCAACGTTTTCACCTGGCTCCACATCTGCTTACATGCTTTCATCTCCTCTTCCCATGACGTCCTCCATGTCACCCTCTCATTGACGACCACCTCACCGCCTCCCATTCGGGTTCCACTCGAGCGATGGCCTGGTGTTTTCTATCACTCATTTGATGGTTTTCTCAGAGTATGGCCAATCCACCTCCATTTCTTCCTACATATTTGCTGTACATTTGGTTCCTGGTTGTCTCATTTCCATAAATCCTTGTTGCTGGTCTTTTACGGCCATCTGATCTTCAGTATTGAGCGAAGACAGCTGTTAATGAAGGTATGTAGTTTGTTCGAAGTGTCCTTCGTGACGTGGCGCCAAGTCTCTGATCCATAAAGTAGCGCTGTCTTCACATTGGACAACTATATTAACTAACCAAGATTCAACCATAAGAAGTACTTTACAGTCAAGAAGAATAATCCCAACAACAAGGTGCGATCAAAACTCTGTCAGCAAGAATTACACACCAAACAATTCCCACAGATAGTCCAAGGTCAGAGTGACTTTAGCTTCACTCAAACAAAATTGCACAGTAAAACCACAAAAAGGGTAGCATTAAAATCAGAGATTAAGCAGTAATGAAGACAAATAAAAGGGATTAAGTCGGGAGATGATGTGCTAACATCGGAACAATGATATACAGTCTCGGAGAAAATTGACAATAATTACAAAGTTAGCTGAAACATCCAAATAAGTATCGACATTGTAATTATATGGTTCAGATGATATTGTTCCCTTGGTTTCCTAGCGGAACATAGGGACTCAACAGCACACCTTAACTTTGTTCTATTTTCTGCTGCACTCTTTAACTGGGTCCATGATTTCCCATGGACTCCCATCTCCTCATCGCACTACCTCCTCTTTGCTGCCCTGTGACGACCCACTCGTCATTCAGCGGTCTTCTCAATGACATGTGTTCAATCCATCTTATTTTCTGCTACATATTTGTTGACCGACAGGTTCTTGGTTGGTTTGTTCGCATAGTTTCTAGTTTCTAATTCTTTCCAATGGCAGTTTGATATTCACTATGGAGCTAGGGAAGTTCACTGTTGATGGAAGTCTGCTTTAGCCTGTTGGAAGTGTTTTACTCGACGTATACACCAAGTTTCTTATGCATATAGAAGAAGTGACTGACTTAACCTTGGTGCTGAAAATCCCAGTCTTGTTGTTTATACTGAGAGCAGTAGACCTCGAAACTGATTTTGGACTGATGATAGTCTGTGTTGCTGCCTTTCCGATTCTACCTTTGACATCTTCATCCGTTCTGACAGCCTGTAGTTGAAAAGATGCTTCTCAGATAAGTGAACGGAGTAATTACTTTCAAATTCCATTACCCCTTTTGTATTGCTTTTCTGAGGAATTATAACATCTCACCAGTGGTAACCACTGGTAAATAGATAGACGATCAATTCATGACAGTACTTAGTAGCCTTAAAAGTGTACACTTTAAAACACACAAGCCAACTAATCGATATCATTGCTTTTAGCTAACAAAAAGTATGTGAAGTTATGCATAACGGGTACAGCATAGTACAGTGTCAATGTGCGCTTAGCTAAGCGTGCTCAAGTGAAGCGTGCATATGTACGTGTGATTTTGACTAATAAAAATAATAATAATAGTAATAGTAAGTATACTGAAACAGAACCACTATGTGTTTCAAATAGATTCACTTCTGTGATAATAAGACAGTCACACATTTTGTAGACTCTTACATTCCTGTCACATTGTTCGTTTAAATTAGTGCGTCAATTATTTTTTTTCACTTTGATAATAATTCCAGAGAATTAAGAAAACATTTTCTCTCTCTCTCTCTCTCAATATCTTAGAGACAAAATAAGTGAGTGTGATTTCGTATTGGAATGTGATACACACAGTCAAGTGGTCCACAGGTGTTTATTACGTGCTGTATCACCAAGAATTGATCAACTCTGCTCAGAAGAATGCACAACAACTTCTGACAGTGATCCGAACGACTTTCATAGTGCTGATGATTATGATTGCCATGAGAATGATGTTAATCAGGACAGTGAAAAGTCTCATCAGATCAGACAGGTGAAGAACTCCTTTCACTTAGGCAGTATATCAGCGAATACACTGGAGGCGATTGTCAATTATATCTACAAATCAGGTTGGTTTCTATTCATTGTTAAATAGCTAAAATGATCAATTTCTATTTTAGTATATAATTATTATTAATTTTTTTCCTGTTGCTCCGGAGTGGAGCATGGATTTTGAACAGCACGTCTTCTTTAGCTAGTACTACTACGATTAAACACAACCTTGAATTTCTTTCTGAGAGGTTCTTCTCCATGTAACACTCGGAACAACACCCAACCTAAAGCTTTCCATTCGGGTTCCACTCAAGCAATGGTCTGGCACAAGATGTCACTCAACGGTCTTCGTCAGCGTGTGTCCGACGCATCTCAGTTTTCTTCAGAATATTTGTTGAGTGTTAGGTTGTTGTTTGATTCATTCCCACAGTTTCTTGTTGCTTATTCCTTCTGACCGACCATCTCATCTTTAGTGTGGAGTGAAGCCAGATGTTGATAAAAGTCTTCAGTGGCCTGTTAGAAATGCTTTCCGTGCACTGACTGACTCAACAATGATGTTGAAAGTTGGAATTTTGTTCTTTATGGTAAGTAGAGGAGATTTCCAAACTGCTTTGAGAGTGATGGAGGTTTGTTTTGTCTTTCCAATTGGGCTTTTGACATCCTTATCAGTGCTAACTGATTGTAATTGAAGCGATGATGTCTAGATAACTGAGAGAAGTGATCTTCTTCAAACTGTTCCTAGTGACAGTGGTAGTGATTGGTGCTTGTTGTTTCGGTTGATTGGTTATCTTCATCACCTCTGTTTTCTGTTGGTTTTCGCCTGCAGATATTCATTTTTGTGTAATATTAGATATAAATCATCCGCGGATTACAGATCTTCTATAGTCTTCTCACTACCTAGGGACGATATTCCACCTGTTTCACTCCACCACAATCAGGAACACCATGAATGATGGTAGGCAGTCTTGTCTTCACTTAGAAGGCTTCACTGAACTTTTCTCTCTGAATGACTTGACATGTGGCATTTAAATAGTTTTTGAGGGAGGGGGATAAATATTTTGGTTCTGAACCTGGTAGAATCACTGATCTAACATTAGTGTTGAAAAGTCGGGGAATTATTCCTGAAACTAAGTACAGTAGACTTCTTCACTTAAAGCCCTGTCTTCGAGTACCAGTTCTCTGTATGGAAACGAAACGAAACTATTAATTAACTAAACTTAAGATGAAAATTTTTGTTTGCCGCCTTAAGCCCGATAAAACAAGGGACATTAGACGAGTGTCTGGTGACTTCATCTCACAAAAACGATCTAGTCCCCAGAAAAATTAGAAAATGGAGAAAAGAAACATAAAAATTTCTATTTAAAGTTTAGTTTCTTATTCATTTCCGTTGGTTTCCCAAAAAGCAACTCGTGGTATTATTTATAAGCAAAATATTCTAGTGAAGGTTTGACGAATGAAGTTCAGTTACCGCTAAGCATTTCCGATGATAACAACTGATGCTGACTACGCAACAAGTGGTTTTCGAGGCCCAAGTGGTCCAGTGGATAATGTTTTGACGTTGGAAACTATGAGGGCTGGGTATGATCCTCATGTGGAACTTCACCACTCACTGAAGACGTAGGTTCATCCAGATGACGAATCCCAGATAGAACGAAATGCGCATTCCGGATCTCACTACCAGTCACCATCTACCACTAATTGATTTTCTTCGCTATGAAATTATGAACAATGAGAATAAACTATATATACGTTGAATTACCGAAGACATCAGTAACGTTTAATATTGGTATTCCAATTTTTAATTCGCGAAAAATACCCATTAAGACATTGAACTAAGAACAAATTAGTTCAGCGAAGAGTCTCTTTTCGGCGAATTCATTCACTTAGCTGTACAGTCACAAATATATACAATTAATTTTGTGTGTGTGTGTACATTAGGTTTGTCAAAATCAAAATCAAAATAACAGTTGGTGTGGGTTGTTGATTACATCATCAAAATAATAAAGAAATTAAAATGTGTGATTAATAATCAAAGTTGTAACTAAGTGGGTGAAGATTGGTAAGATGTGAGTAGGGTTACGTAATATAGACATGTTTATAAAGATTAGACGTTAGTGAAGGAGTATGGAGACAATTATGAAGATAAACTAGATAATAGGTGAAAAGATTGAATGGGTTAGTTACTAAAAATTATTATACGAAAATTGCAAAAAAATTTGATAACAAAATGTTGATGACAGATAAACTTGAAATTAAACAACAACTTTGATTATTAATCACACATTTTAATTTCTTTATTATTTTGATGATGTAATCAACAACCCACACCAACTGTTATTTTGATTTTGACAAACCTAATGTACACACACACAAAATTAATTGTATATATTTGCGACTGTACAGCTAAGTGAATGAATTCGCTGAAAAGAGAATCTTCGCTGAACTAATTTGTTCTTATTTCAATTTTACTGTCTCTATGCCTAACCAGTGCCTTGACTAAGTTCCATATATGAAGTTTATTTAATGGCAACAGAATAAAATGAAACACTTGTCCAGCATACACAACTGTAGTGAGTAATTCAGATGGCGATATGAATTACAATTTATCCTTTTTTTGATGGTTACCTTTTCTCTGATTTAAAATAACCCAAAACACCAACTGATTTTCAAGAGCTAATTTGTACGGATTCGACCTGTTTCAAATTTGACTAAGGATTTAAATCAGTCGGAGAAACATTGAAAATCGAGGAGTAATTCACAGCAGTTTCTGTTGTTCTAGCTTGGAACTCTTCGGTAGTACCCACCCACTGGGTTTCGAATCGAGGACCTTCTGGTTACAATGCAAGTTCGTAGACCATTCAGTCACTGGGACCCGACCCAATGGCCAACTCCTACCAATTCTTGGTTCAGGAGCGACCACCAGCCAGTGTCATCGGCGAGTATTTGTACTCACTCTCGACCTGGTGGTGGGACGCACTGGTCACGACTTCTTTCTAGAACACCAGTTAACTTCGCCATAGAGCCAGTCACCACCAGGGAGTATAAGATTATTTTTCAAGAGAGTACTGCCTAATAGTCCCAAGCTAGTACCCCGTGGTTTTCAGTGGTTCTCCAACTGATATCAATCCGCGATCAAACTCAAAACAAAAGCCTACTGAGTTATGAAGAAGGTAAAAGACACTTTGCTCAGAAGTGGTTTCTAAGGTTAGGAGAAACTATTAGCTAGTAATCCACAACCCAACGATAGGGTGAAAATTTTTATTAGATGAGAAGTAGGTTGGTTCAATGTCCACTTGACAAGTGTCACTGTGATGAAAATAAAGGGTTACTAGTAAAATGCAAAACGTAAGTATTGAGTTACTTAAAACGAAAACAGTCAAGCAGGAGGAAGCCTAAGGACATGGTAAAACGAGACACCTTATTATCATTTTATTCCTTTGCATCCCCAGTGTAACACAGGACTTCAAGCTACCGTCTCGAAGTTTCAGTAGTAGTGGTTTCATTTTTATTTACCTCTTTAGCGAGCCTACAACCGGCTTAGCGAGGTGAGGGAATGCGTCACCCGGTGATCGGATCTCAGACCAGTTGCTTAGTTGGCCAGTGTTCTATCAATGAACCACCTACTCACAGGATGAAATACTGAGTTTACCTTTTCTGTACACAGATTTTGAAGCGAAGTTGACAAGTTGTTACCACCTCCGCTGTACACAAGTGTGGAAACTTAACACCTTTCCACCATGTTTTGTAGGTAATCCCAAAGGAGTACTCCAGGTGGAGTGGTATGACCTGAATTAAGCTAGTGATTGGTTTGCATTGACCTGTTAGCTGATAAGTCTAACAGTGTAGTGAGATACATTTGATAAATATAACCAGTAACTGAAAGCATGATGGTAAAGCCTCTGAGAAGATGACTTCTCTACTCACTACATTTTGTTACCTCAAGTGAGCTTAATAACAAATATAGTTCTAGTAATATTTTTATGATTTCTAGCTCGTATAACTTAAAACTTGCTGTTTTGTATTCTAAATACGACCCTTGATGGAATACAAGTTGTGTGAGATTTCTGAGGGTACTAAATTAGTTGTGGTACTGCACGGTTATACAGAAAGTGATAGCTGACTGACTGAGGTTTCAACATTGAACTTTGCACAGAGTTGCGGCAGTTCGAGTTGCCACAATCCATAAAGGAATACAAAACAGATTTGGAAGTACGACAATAAGCAGAAATGTAAGGCAGAAAGAAGGATTAGTTACGTGGAAAAAACAACTGGGTTTAATAGATATGGCACATAACAAAGAGTGAATGCATCTGCACCATCCTTGACAATGATTTTGAGCCATATCACCAGTTATCTCCAGTCATTGGTTCTTAGAATCTCGAGGAATCCAACCAGTCAGGCAGTCTATACCTCCCTACACGGCTGGCTGGAACTAACTGTCAAACATTGGACGGAGTGATTCCATGTTTTGATTTGACCACCACGAGCTCTTTTCCAATCAGACCATGTGTCAGTGAACACTGTCTGTTGAGAAAGACTATGACTTGGAATACGTAGCACATGTCCTAGCTATCTGAGTTGATGTAGCTGTACAACCTCATCGATTGACTTCCCCCCTTCACCTAACATTCGATCACTGCCTCACCTCAATATTACTGACGATATAATACCACGTAACGTGAGAGACAGAACACAGATACCTGTGATCAAAGACAGCCAGAGAAGCTTTCCATGTCTTCCAATTTCAACGGTCACGACTCATAGCCATAAAGGAGGACAGAGCTAACTGCTGAGCAGTACACATATCTTTTGATTGATAGTCAGCCGGTTATCGCATCTACGCGGAAAAGACAGGAAGTACACTTGGCGCTGTCGACAAAAAGTTGCATATTATTAACCCTAAAGCTCCAAATAGTTAAGTGAATATATCAAAGGCTGCCTAACCTAAGTAGCAATAAGGGAATAAGTAACTTACTGGTCGTAATGTATTACGTTTAAAAAACCGCTTGTTATTTTGATACATGATAATGAGTGATGTTGCTCATCGAATTTTAAGATAAATCCCCCGATTTTACTTTCCACTTTTCCCACTGATCGAAAAGCTACTATCACTTACTGTTGCTAAAGTCCCACACATATGATATTTCGTCCCATGACGTTCTTCACTAATTAAATGTCATATTTACTGAAAATAGATATCACAGACATTATGCGGGTTTCTGGCGAGTCTGTCTGATGTACACTGATCATACCAAAGTGGTTAACATTATCTTCAGTTGACAGATGGTTACTTCCAAAAGCCTAACTACAGTGGTTTATTATATTCCTCGTTAATAGTCGAGAATCAGCAAAGCCAATGTACAATGTATTTTTATTATATTCCTTTAAGTTCCTAGGGGAACACAGAGCTCCGGACTAGAGCTTTGGAGTTTCGGTAGCATTGGTGCTTATTTTCACGTGGTGTGGTTACTAAACTCATGTCCAACCCACCTGCTTAGCGAGGTTTGCAGCAGACTGCGTCGATCAGGTATCCAACTCCGGGCCATATGCGTGGTTAGCAAGCATTCTGCCGCTGACTGATCAACGCACACGACATAGAATGAGTATTTCACTAATTACTGGCTACTAAATGCCCTGTAAATAAGAAAGTGCACTTAAGTTTTAGGTTGCTTCAACTGAGTCTCCTAATTTTGGAAGGTGTGAAATAAGGGAAACTCTGGAGTAATCACTTCAAGGGCTTTTTTTAATCAACCACCACTTGGGCAATTGGTTCAGAAATACTGACAACTCAACTTCACTGAATTTGAAACGGGAATTTGACAGTGTTAGCAGTGAAGTAATTTTGAAACTGCTTAAACACTATGAGGGACAGTTCGATAAACACTAGTGGGCCTCATTCAGCTGCTATATGATGATGCCATACGCCAAACAACTCGCAACGAATGGCTTTGTGAAGCATTTAAAGTGAAGACAGGAGTAAGACAAGGTTGTCTACTATTACCGATGGTATTCCTGATTGTGAAGGACTGAGTTATGTGGCACATCTCCCATGGGGAGCGAGAAGACAGGAATACGTCAGGCAGACAGGAAGACTCTAGAGGATTTGGACTTCAAGAATGATTGGTGTTTAATATCACACAAACGTAAATATCTGCAGACGAAAAGCAGAAGAAGCAGCCAAGACAGGACTTCTAATGAACATAGAGATGATGGAGGTGGTGAAGATACCTGACCAAATCACAACAACCCCCAATCACTATTGAGGGGAGAAATTTGAAGGACACCATTTTTGTCAGTTATCTAGGCAGCAGCCTTCGACGGGTATGTGCCGAATATCAGAGGACTAGCCGGAAAGGAAAAGAAACAAGGTAATCTGGTAACGAAGCAACCAATAGCCTACTGTCCAACTTAGAGGTGTTCAGAAGAGAATGAAGGGAGATTGAACTTACGCTTAGAAAAGCGTTGAGCAAACATCACGTACCGGGGTATTAAGTGGAATGTGGATGTGGGACAGCGAGTTGGGCGTGAGTCCGTGACTGACGTGAAGCAGATCGTGTAAGGTGGGAATGGAGGCTTATGGACAGTCGTGGAGCTAGCTACCGAAGACTACAAAGTAGCGATGTGCCACTGAAGCTACTTGTCCCACCTGGACTTCAAAGGAAGAATAATAGAAACGATATTTGGTTCATTTTACCTTTTTTTGTAGGTAATACACAAGTAGAAGAAAACACAAAGATTGTCTCAAAGAATGGTCAATTAGGCAATCACTACCTTTAGAAATTATGCTAATGCTATTAATTTAATAAAAGTCGAAATCAGTAATTGTTAGTGAACGTGAACAAACACTGAGTTTTGAATAAGTCAGTGTGCAATAGTCCTCATCAGTAATTAGTTACCCCCTCCTAGTATAACTATATTACATTACCTGTCAGTCAAGGGAACTGTTATTACATCAGTCGTCGTTTCATATGAAACTACTGACAGTCAGCACTTAATATCATAAATCAGAATTAAATCATATTGCTTCTATTTAACCAGAAATGACATTTCTTAATGAGGTGCACTATCATTATTTTTATTATTGCCTTGGGTTCTAAGCGGAATACAGGGATTCAGCATCATATCTCCATTTTATCCCCCCCAGTTGAAGTCCTCCTCAGCTGGTCCTACCATTTCTCATAGACTCTCATTTCCTCCTCACACGCTCTCCTCCGCGTCACCCTCGAACCCACGCCTAACGCATTGTTTCCCACTTGAGTTCCACTCAGGTGATGCTCCGGAATGCGACATCCTACACACAATCTCCCCAGTGTGTGTTCGATCCATCTCTGTTTTCTTCAGCTTATTTGTTAGTTGGGCGATAGGTACTTGATTGACTCGTGCTCAAAGTTTCTTGTTGCTTATTCCCTCCACCGGTCATCTGACCTTCAGTTTCGAGCTAGCAGTGACAGTTGTTGATAGAAGTCTGCAGCAAACTGTTTGAAATGCCTTAAGTGACGCATGCACTGAGTTTTTGAACCATATAGAAAAACTGACTGACTCAACATTGCTACTGAATTTCCTAATCTTGGTGTTTATTCTGACAGCAGAAGATTTCCAAACTGATTTCAGAGTGATGAAGGTCTGTGTTACTTTTCCGCTGTCGGAGGCCTATACAAAGTCGTTTAACTTCAGTTAGGCGTTTGACTATCATTCTGTGCTATGTTTAATAATGATGGGTGGAGTTGCGATTTGATCAGTGCATAATCTGCCCTTCCTGAATCCAGCGCCAGCATAACCACTGCAGTTTCTGGATCCGTTTCTAGTGCTTCAGGCGGTATCCCGGTCGGTCCTGTTGCCTTCTCTGCTATTAGTAAATTGATTGTATTTAAGACTTCTTTTTTTTGAAGGCCTGGTGTCCACTGGCAGTAGTTCTGTGGCTGTTGGTGGTATTTCTGAACTGTTTGCCCAAGTGGTGGTCGATTTAAGAGTCCTTTGAAGTGATCAGTCCATTGCTTCCTTTGTTTCTCCTCTCTGGTAATTAGCTTCCCTTCGGCCATTTTTCATTAATGCCTACTGTTGGTTTATATTCCTGAAGAATTTAAGATGCCTGTTTTACTGTGCAAATCAAGTGATACCTGTTATATGATGCGGTTAGAGTATTAGGCAGGCTGATTCACATAAATTTTTTTGAATGTGAAAATGTATAGGACAGTTTTGAGACTTCTGAGTGTGACTTGTGACTCTCAAGGAGTTATGAGAGTTGGTAGGAGAAAACGCCTTCATTTTGGCTGCTACATAAACAAGAATTTCAACGACGTTTATGCTCATTAATGTATATATAATGAAGACCAGATGGGTTGGAAATAATCACACGCCTTGATGGGTTCTCATTAATGCTATCTGTAGTGGAATCACCAAAAGCGCATTGTAAGCGTCTATAAAACTAGTGATTACATATAAACGAAAACAGTGTGAATGTATTTTAACAAAAAAGAATATGTCATGGCTTAAATATGTAAGACGGTTTGTTAAAAAACAAAGCTAACATGTATTGTTATTCACAAATTCAAACGGTCCCAGTTATTCTTATCCTAATTTCCATCGCAAACACTAATATTCAGAAGCACTAAGTTGTCTTTGCCCTCATTCAAATAAGAGATGTATTCGAAGCAAATTCAATAAAAAAGATTTGCAAGGAGATAAGTCTCACCTACTCGGTTGACTGTAGCACAGGTACCATGCAAATGATTGTGCAATTACTCACTAAAAATATTTTTACCGCGAAAAAGTTCAGATTCACCAAGGCAATATGAGTGGGCGGTTGAGTGAGAGAATGCTCGCCAACTACGCATTTAGTTAGGCTTCGATTCTCGCGCAAAGCACTCCAGAATGTATCCTAGCTTACTAGATGAGAGTGAGTCCGAAAAAGAGGAAGGGGGGGGGTGGTTGAAACTGAGGCTAGAAACGCCACCCGGTAGAAGCTATACCACTGCTACTGAACATTCAGAGATCACAGTTTTATTCAGTGGGTTCCACTCGTAACGTATGTGAATGAAATGATAATAACTTGGTGGTTGGCGATTAGCAGTGGAATCCAGGATGCTGATTTCATCCTATTTGGGACTTGACAAAAAGAGGGTGTACCTGCATTCCAAGTGAGTGATGATGGTGTTCCCACTGAGACTCGAACCCAGTATTCATCGTTTCAGAAGCCAAATATGGCTATAGAGGCAGTCAGAAACGAACTCATTTATCACCAAGAACTCGAACTTAGGACGAAATTGCCACTTGAGGATATAATGCTGCGGGGGCAGCTGTACCTGACTTCCGCAGTATTTAAATTCCAAGGGAAAATATGCAAACAAACTGAAGGAGTTGCCATGGGAGCAACAATATCCCCAGTTGTAGCAGATATATTCATGTGTAGGTAGAACAACATAGCGACTGAAACATTCAGCCCCACCTCTACCCCAAAAGTATGTTGGAGGTACGTAGATGACACATTCACTGTACTTAGGGCACAGGATATGGATAGATTTTTCGAACAAATTAACTCAAAGGTGGAGGCGATTCAATTCACTTTTGAATTGGAAAGTCAGGAAAGGGAGCTTCCAATGTTAGATTGTAGCGTAAAAAGAAAAGAAGATGGGAAGTTAAACACTAGTGTTTATAGGAAACCCACACATTCAATCAGATATTTGAACTTTCGATCATTCCATCCTATGTCAGTAAAAATAGGATCGGTGAAATCTTTAAATAATAGAGCACAAAAACCAAGCAGTACCAAGGAAAATCTAAGACAAGAAGTGAGGCATATAAGAGAAGCCTTGAAACTTAATAATTACCCGGATAAATTAGTCAGAAAGTATGTAGGAAAATATAAAAATAAAATAAATATTGTTAGTTGTGGTAGTGATAATAACAATATTAATAACGACATGCAAGTCAAATGTGCGCAAAACAACACTAACAATAAGGAATCTAAATCACCAGTAGCAATTCCATACAAGGAAGGAACCTCGGAAACCTTACGCAGAATTCTTAACAAGGCAGGAATAAAAGCGGCATTCAAACCAACGAACTCAATTAGAAACAAGCGTTGTCGGTTAAAGGATCCCGTGGAGCCTTTAAAACAAAACAATTTAGTTTATCTAATACCCTATTGGAATGATTGTCAGGTCAAATACATAGGTCAAAGCGGTAGAACAGGGGCAGTCAGTCAGACTAGCCGAGCATAAAAGCCTAGCAAAATCTAGATTGGTTGACTAGAATAAGAAAAGAAATCTAGAGAACAGTTCAGCTATAGCACTCACTACATGCAGTTACACACAACCATACAATAGGATGGGATAGGATGACAGTTTTAAAATCTGATGTCACAAGGTGTAGGGAGAGATCGATAACAAAAGCTTTGTTTATCGAATCGACTGCAAATACTTGTAATAGGAATGATTCAACACCTGTCCCAGATGGATATCTGGAAAATTCTACTACCCTTATGACAAATAGGAGAGGACAAATGAAACTATAAAACTCAACTTTCGAAGTCGTGTGATTATAATTGGTGATATGATTATGAACAGCAATAATGAATTGTGTTAGAAACTTTGTCATCCAGTAAACAGTAATACTGTTTAACTATGTGATATATCTAATGAACAAACTAATATGGAATTACTCACTACCACAGTGCCCAAGTTTTACACATATATGAACAGAAGCCAAAGAGTTATCCAGCGTTATCAGTGGGAACACCATCATTCACTCACTGCAAATACAAGTACACCCAGTCGCTGACAAGTCCCAGATAGAATGAAATGCACATCCTGGATTGCAGTGCTAGTCACCATTCACCAAAATTACTTCGTATTAATCTTCAGACATCGTCGCTGGTAGGTGTTATCCATTAAATTTTCTTTTAGGTGTAAATGATGTCCGAATCTCTGTGAGAATTAATAATATAATAATAGGCGGAAGATTTTGCTTCCAATCCGTAATAGGATCGTGGTGTGGCATGAGCTACTGATAGTATTTACCAGTTATATATATATAACATTTATCGGCACAAAATAATGTTAAATAGCAGAGAGATAGATTTGACATCAAAGGGAAGAAATAAACCAAAAGAAGAAGACAAAGAAACACAACACAAAGGGCAGAAGTAGCACAACAATGCAGATGACCTGTGCAAATGACGATTTCAATATAAGGCATTCATAATTTCCCTATATGTGTATATCAGATACCTAGTAACCATTCAGTTGCCAAGTCTCTCTTTTTCTCCTGTTACAGCGGGTGTGCAGTACTGAAGAGTTCCGAAATAAGACAAAACGACTGTTCACTAGTCACTACTGGTCTTCAGTAATCTCTCTCTATCTGACATCGCTTCTCAACAAAATCTAGAGGTTGAAATTAAATTCATCCAAATCCTCACAAATCCCATATTCTGAATATCAACCTCTAGCTCATTGATGGATACTTGATAGATACGTTGCAGCTGTACTGAGTGAGAAGTCTTCACCAGTGAGATCCACCAGATCAAGGTGAAGTGTCATTGGTTGAATTGAAAAGTTAGAATTCATGGGTGATTGAATCCCAAATCAACTAGAAGAGTAGTCAGAGAGCTTATTCTTATAACCTGAAGGTCCCTAGTGAGGTCAACGGGGCTCACACTGATGTAAAGTCCCGAAATAAGACGAAACAGATGTACACTACTCACTACTGCTTTTTAATGATCTTCGTCTAATTGGTGGGCTGGTTCATGGTAAAATCTAACAGGTGACATTAAATTTACCCAAATTCCCCGAAATTCCATAATCTGACTTGAACTTCTTTCAGCATGTAAATCATTGCTCGTGAATATTTCAGTTGTCGTCGGCATCATCAACCTATATATGTCTGAATGGTATTCATCCTAGTTGGTTATACTGGTTCAGTTCTACTACATTTCACGGTGTACAGAAACTGCTTTCATTCAGTAAACTAATCAGAATATATATATATATATATATATATCCATGAATCTATTCCTTTACGAGTCACATGGTAAAGTTTGAAGTTCTTATGTGTAGTGAACCAGTGTAGATTATCGAAAGGCAGGTTTCAAGTTATTTGTGCAATTAAGCTTCTCATTATAAGTGAAGACTTTCACTCGAATAATTACACATGGGCAATATAGAAAGGATTATTCACCTTTAACTGTGTGTTGACATGCCATCTCCTACCAAGTATTGGACACTTCAACGATAACCTGGCTGATGACTAGCGATGGAATCCAGGGCATGCGCATTATGACTTATTTGGGATTCGTTGGATACAGGATGCACCTGTATTCCCCAGCTAGTGAGTGAGTGAGTGATGGTGTTCAACAGAGGTCAAATACTTCCGTCCAATCAATCCCTTGGGAAAATCAATATTGAATTTAAAAAAAAGTAAAATTGTAACGACAGAAGACAAGGGCCAAGCAACAGATCATTTATTGAGAAAATTAACAGATAGTTACAGATTTTTATGTACATTATTATTATTCTTTATTGTTAGCAGAGAAATAGCGTCTTCCGATTGTTTGTTTTCCTGCTGAAGGTTATTCTGTCATCTCTTTGTTGCCGTTTCTTAGACAGTCCGTTTATATATCTGCGAATCGTATCCGCCCACGCTAGGTCTTCTGTGATTGGTTGTTGAGTTCCTCAAGGTTAGTCTTTGTCCTTGGCTTTTTCTCATGACCAAGATTTGGGACGTAAACACTGACGTAAATTGCTGTCTACCAATTTTGGATAGCAGGCAGAGCTGTCTCACCACAAAAATACTTCTAATTCATTTTTCTTAAAAATATTCTAAATTCTTTGAATTTCACATTTTAGAAATATTAATTAACGATACAAATGCACTTGAACTGTTCAATGCCAGTAGTTCATTGAAGATACAGTTTATTCAAGACGCCTGTACTGATTATTTGAAGGCTAGTCTAAATGAAAACAATTGCCTACTTATAATGAAGAATTTTAATACCAATAAAAGTAGTGAAGATAATAAATTAGTCAATGAATGCATTAAATATGCTGCAAAACATTTTGAGTAAGTGTGGTTTACATCTAAGTTAACTTGACAATAATCAGTTGTGATTATGAAAGATGCATCGCAGGGATTTGATTGGTTAACGGATTTCATCTCTAACCGATGTCAGCTCATGATGAAATCCTGTAACCAATCAAATCCCTACAGGCTGATACCTGAATATAAGTTTGATGTTCACTAGCGACTGGTCCTACTCAGGTAGCTAATTATCAGGGAAGTCGTGACCAAGGGGTTGCAGCAGGTCGGGTTTGAGGACAAATACTCGCCACCGCCACCGATGACATTGACTATTGGTCGCGTTATATCGTGAACTGGAATTCATGGGCCATTGGATCTAGTCTCAGTGACTTAATGGTCAACAACCTCGTCTGGTAACCGGAAGGTCTTGAGTTCGAACCCTGGCGGTGGGTGCGTACTTCCGAAGGGTCCTAAACTAGGAGGAAACAGCCGTCACTTATTCCAAGGTCTTCCAGTGGTTCTCTAACAGATGTCAGCTCATGGTGAGATCTAAAATGATTGACCTTGCTAAATTAAGTTCCCTGGTCAGCCACTGTGATGGATCCACTTGCATGTGATCACGCAATAGGTTGGGACAGGGTTAAAGTATTAAAAAGTAATATAATTAAGTGAAGAAAGAGAGAGAGGGGTTAATTACCGAAACTTTGTTTATTAAAATCACATCCAAATAGGTACAGCCGAAGTAGTGTGATGCGCTGCATATTCCACATACGTGGAAAATTTCAGTAAAATCTCAGCATGGAGTACTGCAGTATAACGTGTGCTAGTAAGTTGTGTGTATGCATTGATATATGATTATGAGCAGTAAGTAGTGCTCAAAACATCATCTACCTAATATATGTATTTCTTCGATATTTACCTTATGATAATTTAACTTCCAGGTCAAAAATTAACCTTTAGTCTACTTTAGCTGATTCAGAGTGTTCAAGAGTTCGTTTTGCATTTGGGTTCAACAACATTTCACATTTCAGGCTGCTCTGACCTGAATCGAGCAAGAACAGCATTTCTTGCAGAATAAGATAGTGATATGAACATTTCTTTCGTTGACATCTCATTAGCTGTGTACAGTCTAGAGGACTGAATTAAGGTTATGTACAGAATAATTTTAAGGTACTTGCAAATGTTACATAATGTTATTTAGCAGGAGACTTCAGAAGGGATAACAATGCTAAGAAAATCACACTTGTATATTTTATGCTTGCAGAATTCAAGTTTGAACAAAAATAAGTGTTAGCACACAATGCCGAAGGAGTTACGTAATAAAGACAAGAGGTGGATACGATGATGAGTAAAGAATAAATTGAGTAGAAATGTGGTGAGTCCAGCTCAAATCACAGAAACAGGAGAAGGGCAGAATTATACTTCATCAAAGGGGGGAACGGTTAAAGCCAAAGAATACGTAATCAAATGCAAGAGAGAGAAGGTGAGAGTAAAGACATCTAGTTACCAGCGGGGCAAGGGAAGATTGATAACTGCTTCCATCTGAACACATAAATCGAATTTCAGGCGTTTGACAGAGATTGTCTTAGAAAACTCCAGGAGAATTGAGTTGTCTTGTCTACTGGTAACTTTCTAGGATTTCTTAGTGTCCATCCCATGACCTGACCCGTATTGATGAGATATCCGGCAGTGGCACTATTGTAAGCGTTTGTCCCCTTAAAATGTAGGCGTTTTGATACATGTTCAGAAAATCGATGGTGTGCCCTTCTTCCTGTTCTCCCAATGTAACTCTTATCACTGTCAAACTTGTTGAAGAGTGTCAGCGTTAAATCAATGCGTGGATATCTGCAGTTTTTACACTCCCTGAAACCTAATCAAAACTTTCAGATGAACAGCACTTACACTTGTCATTTTAATGTCTTTAATGACATTATTTAAATATTCACAAGTATGTTGTCCATTTTATGTAGAAAAGTAATATTGCAATAATTTGGGACCTATTTTCTTCACTATGAATGTCTTATTGCTTCGTTATAACCATTTGGTAATTTGAGATATTCAGAATTTTTAGCTCTCCTGGTAAGCCTATGGGTTTAGGCACATATTCGAATATTTGCAATTAATAGTGCTCTCTGAGCTGGTTGGTTTAGTTGTGGAGCTTTCGTCGTCCTTCTGGACAACATATTCGAATAGTTTTGAAACATACTGGATATCATCAGATGAAAAATATTGCATTAGCATTACTATTATACAGTCAGCCATGAATGCGTCTTTGAAATCATTTCTAAGATCCTTTGTCATATGACAACAAAATGAAGAGGGAGAAGGATGCTGTAAGAATAGTAAAACTATGATTATCATCCGAAAATAGCATTCAGATGAACAGTGTCTCGTTAAATAAACTGAATCATCAACCGTCGAGGTTGAAAGCTAACTTTACATTTCTGTTTTTCACCCAGTGCATACTGAGTGGGACACGGGGCTCCAGGTTTCAAGCTTTGAAAAGTCAGCAGCTATGGTTTAATTCCTTTTTACGCGTTGGGTTTGTTAACCTCACCCACAAGCTTTCCCTTTTTCTGGGACCACTGTTGTCTAGTAAACTAGGAGAGACCTGGGAGGGTGTGAGAGCTTGGGAGTATACGAACCACATATGTGGCCGGTGAAGATTTCACCGTGTGAACCAACCACCAACGCAGGAACGAGAAACTACCTAACACATTTGTTTCTTCCTAGCCTGGGACACTTCATCAGTACTCACCTACGACACTCGCTGCGATTGAACGCAGGTTGTGGAGTGAGTGTTTCGCGAGATGAGTTCTACACTTTCATACAGTAACACATAAATGCCGCTAAAACTGTCACTTAACAAATGTCTAATACACTATGACTGTGCACTTCATTTAGTCACAAAAGAATAGCAAAATGACGAATTTCTTTGGTACTGACAAGTGTACGATCTGCGACTATCTTAACAGTTTATAATTTTACATCTGAATAAAATTATTTATCAGTGATGTAAAGGATATATATATTTAAGTAAAAAATCCTACCTAGTTTCACGTTATACTTTCTTTAATTTTCTTATTAGCATCAACTTTGGTTAAATTTTTTCCAGTTGTATGTTGGAGAAAGATGAAATGCTGAATGCCACACCGGATGAACTTCTTAGAATACTGAAACATACTGAATTCTGTATTCAAGATGAATGGAAACTAATAGAATTCATTCATTCGTGGATTAATCATGATCAAACGAACCGAAGCAGTTATGCTGATCAGTTAACCAAACAAATACGCTTCCAGTTGTTAGATACAGAAAAGTTGCTTGATATATTGGAAAATCTTGAATGGGCGGTGTTTCATCAACGTGTTAGGAAGGCACTTATTGAACTTGGGCAGTTGTCACGGCAGTCAGCCATCGCTAAATGGGAGCGTAAAGTTAGTGAGCCTCTCATATTACTTTTCATTACATCTCTAGCTGATCTTTAGCTACATGTGTTTGTATGTACGGTTTATTATCTGGAAAATGAGTGCTTCCTCCCTATCTTAAATAAGCTATAGTAATACTGATTGCCATATGAAGTAATATTAGATGGTTGTAGGCGATCTCCAGGAAGCCTCGGACCTAGATTTTTTGTTAGCTGGCACTCGTAAGCAAGGCGTGTCTGACTGATCAGTATCTAATCAAAGTGTCCAATACAGCCCTACAGGAAGCCGGGCACGAGCCCGAATAGCCCAGTTTTAACGTTCCCGATTGCATCAGTAGGTGACGCAGGTGATATTTACGCCTTGCTGATGAGTGCCAAGTAACACAAAACTTAGGTCCTAGACTTCCTGCCGATTACCTTCAACTATCTGATATCAATATTTCACAGTGCATCGTGATGACGAGCCACCTTGTACCACGCTGGCTACATTGCAAACTTGACTAACAGAATTCAGTCTGTATCAAAGATAGGACTAGACATATTAAACTAGTTACTGACTAGTGTCCAATCAGAGTACCATATGAAGCAAAATTCGTGTACTAAAACATGTTAGTACGAACGATATCCTGCATAGCACCCTTAGGCCGATTCCTAACTCATCTTTCTGCATATGGATTCCACTTGAGAGTCTGTTTTATGATTTCACTCAACGTCCTCCTCATCGTGAATCCAACTTATCGCCATTTCGTTCCGCATATTCGTGGCACGACAGGTTCTTGTTTGATTTGTTCCCAGAGTTCCTTCATGCCATCCCTCTTGACAGGCAATCTGACCCTCAGGTGCTAGAGAAAGTCTTCAATAACTTGTTGCAAACGCTTTTGGCGATTCACTCACTAACTCACTACGCAATAAAGAAAGGCATTGAACAGCCTGCTACACACTCACACAACTATTTGAACTTTTGCGTAAACCGAAACAGAAATTAGGAGACTTTACTTCTCAAAATCAATCTGAATTCGAAAAATTGGGATTACAAATAATAAGTACGGTTGATTTACGGAGAAACTCTCCTTCATTCATGGCAGTGTGATGCACTGTTGTCTGAAATCAGCGTTAGCATTTGTCATATAACATCAAATTGCAACTCCGCCCATCATCATCATCATCGAACAGAACAAATCTCACTCTACCTCAACTTCATCGACTTTGTGAAGGTGTTGGACGGCATTGATATGAAGTCAATTGGAAGCTACTACAACAATATAGAGTGCAGTGACCCAAATCTTTATCAGCCTCGCTCAACAACTATATGGCAATGACAGGGGTTAGGTGATCCACAACGGAAAATTCAGCAAGGACTTTGAAGTGATGACAGGAGTAGGACAAGGTTGACTAATATCATCAACGATGACGATGGATTTTGCGTCAGACTGTGCACAGGAAGCGAGGAGACATGAATACTTTGGAGCAGTATGAAAACTTTGGAAGATCTGGACTTCGTGGACGCTAGTGTCACATAAATTCGAAGATCCATAGGCGGAAACTGACAAACTGGCTGAAGAAGCAGCGAAGACAGAACGTCAAGTGAACATAAAGGTGATGAAGGTAACCAAACAATCAGCCAACCGTAACCAGTGTCAGTCACTGTCAACCGGAGAAATTTGAAAGAGGTCACTTCTCTCAGTTAGCTAGGCAACATAATTTCAATTACAGGCAGTCGGGACGAATGGAAACGTCAAAGTCAGGGTCGTAAAGGTTAGAGAGGCATTCAACCCTCTGAAATCAGTTTAGGAATCTTCTCCACTCAGCATCAACAACAAAACTCAGATGTTCAACGGCAATATTAAGTCAGTTGGTGGTTCTGTATGGATTATAAACTTGGCGTATGCGTGTACGAAAAGCATTTCCAGGGGACAACTGCACGCTGTTATCGACTATTTTCTTCTTTTCATCCATTCTGAAGAGAGAGAGAATAAGCAACAAGAAACTCTGGGCACGAATCAATCAAGTACCCGTCTCCCAAACAACAAATATTCCGAATAAATTAGAGATGCATGGGACACACACTGGGGAGACCGTTGAGTGACGTTGTGTGCCAGGCCATTGCTCCTGAGTGAGAAACGATGAGTTGGGCGTGGGTTCGAGGGTAACATGTAGGAGATCATGTGAGCAATTGTGGGGCCAGATGAACAGGACTGCAGAGAGCACGACAAAGTTAAGATGTGGTGTTGAGGCCGTGTGTTCCACGAAGAATCCAAGGGAATAATAATAACAATAGTAATAACATTAAATCACCATCTCTTGCTAACCATTTTTTTTTGGTTATCATTGATGCTGACCAATTATACTACTGTAGTGAAGTCAGATTTACACGCACTTAATTTTGTATTGATTCAAACAACTTTGAAATCTATCACGTATGAATGAATTTGTCATCTGCATCACCTAAGCTCACCTATTATGAGATTCTGTAGATTTTATCAGTAAAAACTTTGAGTTTTTTAAGGCAGACATAAGTATTAGCAGTGAATGCATCGGTTTTCAGCTGGTCAGACTAATTCTTGCACAGAAAAATTACAATTAAATTGGTGGATGGTGACTAGCAGTGGAATCCAGGATGCGTATTTCGCCCTATTTGGGACTCGTCATCTGGATGTACCTGCATTCCCCAGTGAGTGATGATGTTCCCACTGAGGCTCGAACCCAGTGCCTATAGTTTCGAACGCCAAAGAGTTATCCACCAGACCACCTGGGCCACGAGAGCCACCTATTGTGCAACCATAAGCACTGGGTTCGAGCCTAAGTGGGAACATTATCACTCACTTTGAAATGCAGGTACATCCAGTGACGAGTCCCAAATAGGACGAAATGCACTTTATCCTGGATTCCACTGCTAGTCACCATCCACCAATTAAATTCTAATTAAATGCCTAGACATCGTCGAATCATCTACACAAGAAGCCGACATGTCAACCTGAGACCAAGCACTTCGGTTCAATCAATCGACGGGAAAATCTAAAATTCAATTAAACAGAAAGATTACGTTTGAACACTTTAGCATATTAAAAATTATGTGCGCCTAACTCTCCGCCTTTACATGGCTTACTACTGGCTAAGTGACTTCATTAAGTGCGTCGACTGGGGATCGAGCTCTGGACCACGTGAGGTGTGGTTGGTTAGTATTTTACCCTTGGAACCTCAACATACTTTACATTCAACTGAAAAGAATTAGCCGGTCAATTCCTGTTTACTAATGTTATACATGAAGTTTATTCTACCCCTCCATTAATGATGCATTTTATAAACTGAACAGCAGAGATTTTACTGTAGTTGTTCGATAAAAAAACAACAATTGTGTGTCATCTGGTCAGATACAACACAAAGTGTACAGTGCTGTTTAATATCACGGTTACACATTTACAGTATTACCATTTACGAAATCAACTTCGTTTTTTGATTGTCTAGTTTTTTTGGCGAATATCCTACATGATTTATTATCTTTTTATACAGTCAGATCTATCTAAAGACGCGGAATTGGACCCTTCACCTCCCAGAGTTGCATCCAGTTTGAAAACCTGCTCAAATACAAAAACTACAGAAATGGTTAGTCTTGTTTATTTCGTCTACTCTCATTAACGGTTAAATTTTATGCACTTAACATGGCCGTAACACCAGTAGATATTATTGCAATTATTGTGGAAGAATTTCCCGTTTAACCGGTAGACGTGAATACAACTGAACTATTGCATTCACTGTTGTGGATGTCAAATAAGGATTTATTCTTGAAAGGCCGGACCGCATTCGCACCGTTAATGCATTATTAAATCATGGAAAATACCCATCGAGACACCAGAGAGAAAAGAATAAGAAGCTAAACCTTTCACACAATGATACACTCACTGACTGCAAATTTATATATTGGTTTTCAAATGAACCGAACCCAACTATTACTGCCTCTTGCAAAACGAGACCAGCAGGCAGTATCATTCTGTGGCGCAACCACTCGACAGCCCTCCCTCTTGGCAGACTACGACTTGAAAAAGTTCAGGAAACCGTCAAAAGTGAAGGAATTCAGTGGGTTTCCGAGTTACTCTGCCAAACGTAACAAAGCGAATGAAAAATTGAACTTCTTGGAAGGCGCTGAGGGGCGAGGGGAAAGGGAACTCATATACATCCCAGTACGAAAACGCTTCTACATTATACTGGAAACCCCACTGATTCTTTAGGTTTGCGTATATTCCAGCTACAGCGAAAATTATCATAGATGTTTTCTCCCATTTGCGAATTACCATCAAGTAAAAGACAATGGTTCAATGAAAGTGTTACCTTGATCCCTAACAAATGAGCTGAGAAAGTCAAACCAAACGCGAAAAAAAGCTTTAAATCCGTCGAAGTCCAGAGAACGTCAGTGCCTCCATCAGTTTACAGAAGTCAAAATTAGAAGCCCTATCTTTAGGATTGAAATTTCGCTGCGTAAATTTAAACAATTCGAGAATCTTATCAGTCAAACAATAAACGTTATGCCAGTCTCCGATGCAGAATCCCTACATTTCAAGTCAGTAGTCTTCAACTGCTGTAATCGATATCTCAGCTCAAAAACTAAAGCCCGACTCCTCCTCCACCTCCTCTCAAATAACTGAGAAACATTGAATAGTTAATAATTACACGTCCAGACAAAGGTCCAGGAGTGCTCCAAACAACGAGGAAAATAGGACAGGACTGACTGAACAGCAACTGGCGGATGTACTTAAAGGAATGAATAATGACTGTCTGATAACTGAACATCTTTGCTGAGCTTCTTGTGCTCTTCTTCCTGATGCATAATTAGACAAGGGGGTGAAATTTAGACCAAAAATACGCTAGGTAATAATAAGTCATTGCATAGAAGGAGAGAAATGCAAATTCGATGATGAGGTTTATGTCAGCGATAAGTATGTGGTGACAAGCGCTATTGCCTGACAATAAACCTGAAACGAACCAGATCTGCATTCAATACTGAAGAATTTTGAGATAAGTGTTATGCTTAATTTATAGAGAAAATTGGCAAGAAAACTGGCTTGAATCATTCAATATAATTTTTAAATGTGACATTTTTTGTGGATGAACGTCTTTTCATATACTACTGATAAATCTTGTCAGTAGCTCATGCCACATATCTACCACTCTGAAAAGTTTTGTTATACTGAATTCAATTCAAAAGTGAATTTATTCTCCTTTAAATTAAATTTTAGCTTTCTGATACAACTTTGGTATGTTTTGGCGGTCGACTATCCGATAAACGTTTCACAATGAGTATAACATGTTTTGAAGTTAGTGAGTTAACACTGCCAGTTAATCGACTATCACTTGATGAACAAGAATTTGCTGAATGCGATGAAATTCTTTCCGATGATATTATCAGGGAATCCTGTACTTTCCCCTATCTTGAACAAATCATTGTACCGAATTTACAACAAATGCCCTCGATGAGAAAAGGCTTCGGTGCAGTGAGTTTAGAAAATAGAATATACCTTTTCGGTGGAAGACCCAGAAGTTCATTACAGTCGGGTGAAATTTACGATATGTCGGAAGAATTGTGGTTAGAAGGACCAAAGTTGAATGTTGGCCGAAGCTGGTTTTGCCTAACTGAATATGATGGTCTAATATTTGCTGCCGGAGGCGTAGGCGATGATGGTAAGTCCTGAACAGATAAGTTGCATGGATTTTGTTTATTTAAAAGATATGCTGAGGCGACTATAAGTGAATCGGTAATAAACATGTTGCTATTATTTTCAAGGTCACAACACGAGTGACCAGAACTTTTTATAGTGTAAATTTAGCTTGCAGAATTTCTCTGGATACTTTGTACTGTACATACTCATTACACACTCATTGAGGTTAAAACGATGTGATCATACCTGTAACCAATTAAATTCCTACAAATCAACTCTTGATAATTCATCCGATGCTCACCAGCGAGTGAGAAGTCTTGACTAGAGGTACTCGCCTGTGACATTGGCTGGCGGTTGCACAGTATGTATGATGAACCGACGAGCTCGCCTTGTAGCTGGAAAGTTCTGAACTCGAAATATCAGCAGATTCGTACTGTTGAAGAGTTCCAAACTAGGGCGAAACACCTCTCCAGTGCTTCCTGTTTCTCCTACGGCTCTCTAAATGATGTCAGGTCATAATCAAAACCGAAACTCTGTGATCAGCTTAGCAGAAATAACTTTTTGCCAAATTTATCAACTTTCATCTCGCTAAATTGAACGTATGCTGTCGTAATCGACTCATTTTGAAAGTCAGTTTAGCAAATGATTTTGTTTTAGACAGATGTATTATATAGTGAAGAAAGCAACTAAGGGGATAACAAAGAATATTTTCCTTGGTCTATCTCTCACTGTGTGTCGGTGGCACGGCGTAGAACGATCGCCGACCACGCATGTTGTTCGGGATTCGAACCCCGGCCGGCGCACTCCTTTACTTCACTAAGTTAGTAATAAGACTGGTAAAGAAGGAAGGTTGGGCATGAGGTTAGCAACCCCATCCTGTAAAAAAAATAATAAACAACACTGCTGCCGAAACTTCAAACTCTATGTTCCACTCACTCAAGTTCATCTTGGTAGGTACTGCATACAGAAGGCCGAAAATATACGTAATAAAATATCTGAAGTTACTTCTTTATTGACACAATAGTAGTTATTTTTACAAAGATTCTAAATTAACACTTGCTGCAGAAAATATACTTATTTAAGAAGGATATGGCGAAAATTTTCAGGGCTAAGTATGTTGTCCTACACCAGTGGTTCAATGGTGGAATGCTCGCCAGCCGCACACGTGGTCCGAGTTCATTTCCATACCGTCACACTCATCTTTTTTCACCTTATGACGTTTCTGTGATACTCCTTACTGGAGAATTGATCCCCGCAAGTAGTTATGCTTCAGTTCCCAGCAGACGCATTTCTGAACCCTTGACTAGCTGGTAGAGAGCCCTAAAAAGAAAAAAGATTGAAATTGAAGCTAGTGACCTAGTCCCGTGATAAACACCTCCACTAAAACTCCAGAGCTTGTAGGCTCGTGTTCCGCTCCAAACGCAAGGAATCAGAAAGCGGCTTATAGCAACACTCAAAGCAATCTACCTTCGAGTTGCTATCCGAATATTTCGTCTAACATGTTTTAGACCAGGTATGCATTTCATTCTGTCAATATTCCAGAACATCACCTGTTCTTTTTAAGGTCTGTTGTCAATAATCTAGGTAGTATTTCTGGAGTAGTATTTCAATTAGTTTTTCTTGATATCCTACTTTTAGCAGGACCAGTTTTATCATCTGTTGAAATGTTGGATCCACGCGTCAACAAATGGCAGTTGGTGTCCCCGATGATAAGACCACGATTCGGTTTCGGTATTTGTTCAACTGAAAAGGGAATAGCTGTGGTTGGTGGTGTTGATGAACAGACTGTTGAACTCTACGATATCAAATCCGGGAAATGGCAACCACTGGCGAAAATGGAAGAAGCGTAAGTGTTTAAGCCTGTAAATATATATATATATATATAACTGTTTGCTTAAGTTGAAATATCAGGTTTCCCTGAACTCTAGAAATAGTGAAAATTATTCATTGGAACAGTTTTATCTCTATCCATATTGATTTTCTTACCTCAAATGTGAGCATGTCAGTTGTTATAAGTTTATAGAAACCTAAGTTGAAACAAAATCAGATGAGAAAGCACCACAATGCATATATTCGACATAGACACCATATGTATCCACATGAAGAGATGCAAGTGGTAAATGATAATGGAGTATGCCCAATAGATCATGGAAAGACGAAAAGACAGTTGAAGTTAATACACAGAAGCAATTCATTCTGTACCAAACGAAGGTCTGGACACTAACTGCTATCACCAACGACAGTACTTCTGACTATGGTGGGCTGGATTACGCGACAGACAGACTGGGGGGTGGGTGGAGAGAACACAGGAATACATATGACGAAGAAGATTTGTAGCGCAGGTGAATGATTTTGATGTGGTTGTGTTCTCTGAGCTGGATAGTTGATTTGCGGAGCTTTCATCGCCCTAATAGGCAACATCTTCAGCGCATACTTCAATTTGAAGTGAGGTTTTAGATATCTCCACGAGTTTATTAATCGTCTCTCCTGGTGACCTTGGACGTGATTGGTTGCTTTTGTATGTTTTCACACCCTCTAGACTACTTGTATTGGAACTAATTGTTACTTTGACTTGAACTTGTCTTCTGGTAAGTAGTACATCCAGGAATGAAAACAGCACGTTTGATTTACATCGAAGGGTGAATTTTATTTGAGGGTGTGCAGCGTTGAAAGTGTTGAAAAGACTGTATAGACTAAATATTCGTCACGAATTAAAAAAGTATCATCTCTGTACTTATTCAAGTAGTGCAGTTGACTAATGAAAGGATAACGTCTCATTTTCATACAGGTTTTATGCAAAACCTCCACCATCTTGCCACTAGTTAGGGTCCACTGTATACAGTTATACCGACTAATCATTCCACACACTTATTATGTTGCCTCAACTTCTGCCTCCTTTATGTAATCTCTAATTTGTTATCCCCTTCTATATTACACCTTACATTATGTAAAACGCCTTCTGCAACAAATTTACCAGTATCTATCTGACTGTTCTAATGAATTCTTCTTTAGATGTAAATACGACTGTATAACTTTTGAAAATGAAGTTCAAAAACAGAAATGACTGGTCTAAATTTATATTATTACTATTATCATCACGGTTATCACTATCAGTGGTGGTAATAATAATAGTATTGTGATAATGCATCATTTGTTTCCCCAGTATTTTTATTTAACTATTTAAACTACTTAAATGTTGTCAGTAGCCAAGTTTACATGGTTATCAATCTCATCGAAATAACAGGCTTTATGTATATCAGCATATTATTATTATCCTGTTGTGTATTTATCTAGGGTTACCTTTCACTGCCTTTCAGAACAACTGAAGAAAAAGGCTTAGGCCAGAGTCACCCTAATTTATTGAATTTTTTTATCATTAATTACGACTGACTGCCGAGTAATTGAGTAGCCTATTGTCATTGCAGATTCTGTCATGTGTCTTAAACTAAATAATGAAACAATTTAGATTACGTGACTTGTCTTCAACAAGTAGGTGAATATTCAAGAGTGATATCTCCTTCTTCTCATCATATCTTGAGAATAACCATCAACTTGAAAAGGGAAATGACAATAAGCTGAAGTTTAATTATTACATGCATTCAAGCTCTCTCTCTCTTTCAATCTCTCTTCCCGAAACTCACTTAGAAAAGACTTTTGCCAGAGCATTGACATTTCTTTCTTTTTGCTTTACTTATGAAGCCCTTTAATCACGCTATGCTGTTCGCCAAATTGTATATTTCCTTCCTCAATTGAATCAAGCTTCCTTTTATTTTGGAAAAATATTTTCATAATGCTAGACGAAATCAAATGTTCCATTATAGGTAAAATTTATTTTGATAAAGTCTCACAGTGTTATACAGTAATATTATTTACTGATGACCACATTTCGAACACAATTTATTGCTGCCCATAATCATATCAAGGCACTACTCACACAACTTTCTAATTTCGTCTACACAGTTCCACTATTTTTCATCGCTTGACTTGATTGGTAGTAGCATTTTCCATATTTCCGCTATGAGTGATGAGTCACTCCCATTGTATGTGTTGTGTGTACACTCGATGAACAAGAATTCAGTAATCAACCTCTCTCTCCACCTACCTATATTACTTCTTAGAATTTTTACTCTCTCCCACTCTATTGTGTGTTTGTGTGTTAATGTATGCAGCGCAATTACTGAGCTTTTTTCTAAATAACTTATTTTCTTGGAGTCAACCATTCTCACCTTATCTAAATTCTCATGTTCCGACAGTCGGACTACCTCCGGTCTACTAGTTTGACCCACGTAGTTGACTTAACTTACAGTCATTGTAAGGTATTTTGTAAATTGTACTATTTTGTTTGATTGGGTCAGTAGAGCACCCTAACTTACAGAGCTTTTTTCTGTGTGAGTTTGTAGTTTTAAATGCCACCCTAATTCCTGCTTTATTAAGAATCCTACGTAGGGCCTCAGATGTCCCCTCCTTATGTGGTATAACTGAAGATGCCTTATATTCTCTCTTATTTATGTTTTCATTTTTAGTTTCCCCCTTATTTTTATTTTGCTTTTGATCTTTCCTGATCTTCCTAATGAATTTTATAGGATAGTTAGTTATTTAACTCCAATGCTTCTTCTTCTGTCTGTTTCATTTCATCGTTTGGGTTTTTTGGGCTACTTAGTGCTATTGCTCGGTTTGTTAGACAGTTAACTAAGCCAGCCTTTAAAGACAGATAACGGATGAGGTGAATTAAAGTCTAAATATCTATTATCAGAATTCTTTGGCTCTTTATAAACGCTAGTGTTCAGTCTACCCTCTTCTATTCATTATATTTTACAATCTAACATAGCTGATTCCCCTTGTTCATTTTCCGATTCAACTGTGAATTTTATTCCCTCTACTGGTGAGTTTATATGCGTCAAGTATCTAGAGAAAGATATGTTCTGTTTTTAACACTGTGAATGAAAGTGTCATCCACATATCTCCACCATATTTTTGGAGTAGGATTAAATGTATTAAGAGGAATATTTTCCCAGCTATCGTCCATAAATATATGTGCAACGACAGGAGATATTGGTGATCCCATTGCTATACCATCTGTTTGTCTGTATATTTTGCCTTGGAATTTAAAGATAGTAGATGTGAGGCATAACTGAATTCCTAAAATAATTTCTTTATTTGGTAGTTTCGTCCTATAAGTGAGTTCAGGGTCTGCAGTTAATCCTTTTTTAACTGCTTCTAAGGCCATATTGATTGATATGTTAGTATGGAGACTGGTTATATCAAAACTAACCATTGTTTCATCACTCTCTATTTGAATGTCATTTAGTTTATTTTTCATGTCAGATGAATTAGCTAGTCTAGAGTTTGAGCGATTTCTAATGGGGCATAATATTAGAGCTATGTGTTTTGATAAATCATAAGTAGGGGTATTCCTGAAATCTACTATTAGTCGTATGGGGTAACCTGACTTATGTATTTTATTAGTACCATGTATTCTACAAGCATTATTAGTTTTAGGCATTAAATTAAACCATTTAGACTCACCCAGTGACGGCTTCATTCTGAGTATTAATTCCCCTGTGGATTTTTTAACCTTATTCATTATTGTATCTACAGGCTTCTTAATTGCCTCATATGGACCCGTCTCAATATGTTCAGTGACTTTCTTGATATAGTCAGGTTTATCCAAAACTACTGTAGAAGGGTTAAAATTCTAAGAAATAATACAGTTAGGTGGAGAGGGAAGTTGATTACTGAATCCTTGTTCATCGAGTGTACACACAACACATGCAACGGGAGTGACTCATCACTCTTACTACCAATCAAATCAAGCGATGAAAAATAGTGGAACTGTATAGACGAAATTAGAAAGTTGTGTGAGTAGTGCCTTGATATGATTATGAGCAGCAATAAATTGTGTTCGAAATGTGGTCATCAGTGAATATTACTGTATAACACTGTGAGACTTTATCAAAATAAATTTTACCCATAATGGAAATATACTCTACCAGAGTGCACAGGTTCTATTTTTATATCAATGAAATCAAATGTTATTCACCGAAGAGATTAAAGTTCATTATACTCCTCTAAAGAAGTAACATCAATTCATGATTTACTGGGATGGAATGAATTAGAATGCCTTTCAAATCTATGAGAAACATAGCCAGTTAAATTCAGTATTTTGATTCGATACCAGTCAGTAAGTGACTAGCGGCATGCATTCAGTCCTTGTTGCTGGTGCAGACTGAATTCTATCAGCCATGTTTACATTGTGGCCACCACTGTTGGTAGTCCACCTTCATGATGCACTGTGAAATGTTGTTATTAGGTGGTTGAAGGCAATAGTCAGGAAGCCCTCCCTAGACCTAGGGTTCGTACTAGTTGGCACTCACCAGTCGGCAAGGCGTATCTGCAACCATGAAGGAACCGATGTCCCCTCTAAGATCGGAAAAGCATTTCTCGGCATATAATAGCACTGGAAGCTGGATGGATTGTTATACTTCTCGTCTATAAATCGAACAGAATATAGTCTGATAGATAAAAGGAGTTTTGTTCAATGTCATTTGAAGGGAGAATTGCATAACGCCATGAACTGATCAGTCGTTTTTCCTTCAGTAGTTGAATAGAAATAACCAACAGAGCTGTTAGCTGTAGTCATTTACTCTGTCTGCCATTACGGTTCATGTAAAATATCTATCAACATTTAGTGCCTTTACCATGTTTGCTGTCCTTTATTTTCGGGGGACAGTATTCAGATGATGTTACAGTCGGATGCTTTTTGTAACTTTTCCATCTCACAGCCACCAGTTTTATTATCTAATGCTAGAGTGGTATCAATGTTTAAGTTGCAAAGTGAGTTTATATGCCCAGGCCGAGTGAGTAGTCTTCAAAGGGTAACAGGTGTCTGCTTCTTGAGGAAATTAGGTGAAGTGTTTAAAATTGAAACAGTAAGTCCCACTGATAAAGCGTTAGGAATCGAGTTAGTAATTTGCAATTTACACAAATCGAGGTGAGATTCCTCCGCATTTCACCCTGGAAACCGAAATTATTCAAATCTACTTGATACTATAAATCGTTGTCGAGTACACAAGAATATCTGCAAAAAAGCAACATACTACTGATTGACTCAGATCAGTAGTTGTATACTACTCACATCAACCAGTAGCACCCGATGGCCAGATCTAAGTGATCTAAGCACCGGCCTATCGTTTTGCTCTTTTTCAGCCAATCTCATCACCGCTGCACACCAAATCATGTGTACACCATGTGCAGTGAGGAGACAGGAATGCGCTGGACTGAAAAAAGACCATTAGACTGTTTAAACCGCATAGGTGACTAATGTGTAATGTCACACAAACTCGAACATCTTCATTCAAGCCAAAGCCAACATGTTGGCAGGAGTAGCGGACACAGAAGGCAGCACTTCCAGTGAGCATAGAGAAGACAGCAACACTAACAAGCAACGATCAACATCGACGGCAGAAATTTGAACGATGTCACCTCTTTCGGTTACCTGGCTGGGTAGCATTGGTTCAACTATAGGCGGTACGGATGATGGTGTTAAAGGCAAGATCGAAAAGGCTGGGCATATCTTCATTGATCTGAAAGAAGATTAGAAATCTACTGTACTAAGCTTCAATATGACTCAGAGACTTGGTGCGTCACTGAAAGCATATCCAATAGACCGCTGCAAACCTTCAAAGACAGATGAATTCGATGGCTCCATAGTGAATATTAGATAGCCCCTAGAAAGCATGAACAACCAGAAACTTCAGGGATGAATCAAGTACTCACTACCCAACCAACAAACATTCCGAAGTAAGCGGAGATGGATCGAATATATACTGAGAAGACTGTGGAGCGACATAGCGTGCCAGGCCCGAGGGCAGTTTAAGAATAGCGAAAGACGAGTTGGACGTCGTTTGTCTGAAAGTTGCATGGAAGAAATCGTGTTAAATAGAGATGACAGACTATGGACAGTCGTAGAGTCAGCTAAAGACGACTGCAGAAGACGGTTGTAATGGAGATGTTCTGTTGAAACCTCATTTTCCACTTGAAAACTAATAATAATAAAATTTGGGGCCTTATGAAAAAAATAAAATAAATGCCAGATATCGACTGCGAACGTAGATATACATGTTTCAATGGGTTAATGAGTAGAACTGTTCATTGTGAATTTACTGTAAGTCTTTCAAGATGCTGGCTTGAAATATACTCGGTAGACTGCAGTGCAGGAGGAAGATAGAATCACAATATGTCATCTGCTTACTAGCATAAATGGCAATCAGGAAAGAAGCATAAATACATGACGGTATATATTACTGGGTGCTCGAAATAAGTAGTTGTCTATCACTAAGATCACCAATGATATTCCTAATTGTGGTGGACTGGATTATGCGTCAGACAGTGGGAAACGAGAAGACAGGGATATCCTGGACCGACGTGAAGAACCTAGAAGACCTGGATTTTGCGGATGATTTATGTTTGATGTCACACAAAATCGAAGACTTACAAGCAAAAACCGACAAATTGGTCGAAGAAGCAGCAAAGACAGGACTCCAAGTGAACATAGACAAGACGGAGGTTATAAAAATAACCAACCAACCAACAACAACAACAGCAGCAACATCCACCGCCAATCACCATCAACGGGAGGGATTTGGAAGAGGTTACTTCTTTCACTTATCTAGGGAGCATTGTCTCAACCACAGGAGGAACGGACGACGATGTCAAATCGAGAATCGGGAAGGCGAGAAACACATTCATCAACCTGAAACCAATCTGGAAATCTTCGTCACTCACCATCAACAACAAAATTCGGATTTTCAATACAAACGTGAAGTCAATTTTGCTTTACGGATCAGAAACTTGGCGGGTCACAAAGAATATTTCCAACAGCCTGTTGCAGACCTTTATCAACAACTGTCTTCGTCCTATACTGAAGATCAGATGGCCGGAAAGAATCACAAACAAGAAGCTATGGGAACAAACGAAACAGGAACCAATCGCCCAACAAATATGCAGGAGGAAGTGGAGATGGATTGAACACTCGCTGAGGAGGCCGTTGAGTGACATCGCGCGTCAGGCCCTCGAGTGGAACCCGAAAGGGAAGCGGCGAGTGGGACGTCCAAGGGTGACATGGAGGAGATCGTGTGAGGAGGAGATGAAACAGTATGGAATAACATGGACGCAAGTGAAAAGTACAGCACAAGACAGAAGCAAGTGGAGGCGTGCAGTTGAAGCCCTGTGTTCCACTAGGAACCCAAGGGAACAATAATAATAATAAGATCAACTACTTCCCAAACAGAATTATTGTGAAATTTGATTCAAATTTCTATACTGAAAGACGGATATATATATATATATATAGCTACAGGCGGAACTGACGAGGATATCAAAGCTAGGATCTGGAAAGCAAGGCAAACTTCCATCACTGTCAAGTCTGTGTGGAGATCAACGGGCACTCAGCATCAAAAATAAGATCCGGATTTTCAACTCCACTGTGAAGTCAGTGTTACTATACGGATCAGAGACTTTCACCGCACAAACTACAGACCTTCATCAACAGCTGTCTTTGCTCAGTACGTCGCTCAAGATAAGATGGCCAGAAAGGATCAGCAACAAGGATCTCTGGCAATGAGCGAACCAACACAGCAGGAACCGATTGTGTAGCAAATAAGCAGGAAGAAATGGAGGTGGATTGGCTGCCATACTCTGAGAAAACAAACCATCAAGTGACATCACTAGACAATCCCTCGAGTGGAACCCGAAAGGGAAGCGGCGAGTTGGTCGTCAGTGAGAGGGTGACATTGAGGAGGAGGTCATGTAAAGAGGAGGTGATGAAAGCATGTGGGCAGACTTAGAGCCAGGCGAAAACGTTGTTGGAGAACCCCGAACGCAATGGAGACGTGCCCCTGAAACCCCATTTTCCTCTACGAACTAAAGGAAACAATAATAATATAATGGAGTTGTAGGCCTTTCTGCTGCACAAATTAACTATCCAGAATGAAAATCAATTAAACTGATAAGAGGAAAAACGGCCAAGGCATATTTGATCTCGAGGTAGTGATAATAGTTAGCATTGTTCTAAAAAAGTACTTATGATACAGTGTGGAATTCTCAGCATTTGCTAAAATATTCCGTCTAATTTACTCAACAGCAATAACAACGACAAAGATAAAATATATTACAGGATAGAGAGGCAACCAAACTGATAATAGCAACTTTATCTCATCAACAATAACAACAGTAAATTAAAAAATGTACAAAAAGCATAAAATGATAATAGTACCAATAATTTCAATAGATAAGATTATACGATAATTGAAATGGTGTCGCCATAAATTAATAAACATGGGTGAAGATCAAAGAGGCATTTATTTTGCGCTTATTACATTATGACTTCTAGTGCTACCTGATGAGACGCGAGGGTGGGGGGGGGGAGGTTTTTGAATCCAGAAGTTAATTGGAGTCAGACAGTATGGATTTAGGACCATTTCTCACATGAGTTATTCAGGTATCTGTTGACTACAATATTACCAAACTGACTTAATGGCACACCACTTGCCCTACTTAGAACCACTGATACCCTTCTCAATATGACGCAGTCCTTTTTGACTAGGGAGGGGGGTAAACAATAAAGTACAATACCTATAATGCAAGAGTTAACAAACTAGGAAAGTAGAGAATGAGGGAATCATGGTTGTCTGGGCCACTTAATGTAGAAGGTTAGATGGAACATTTCCTTAGTATTTTAACAAATTTGGGATGACAAAGTAATGTCAGAGGAAAGAACTATTACTAGGTATTCTATGCTTGACTCAGTTTCCATTTCAGTGTCTTTTATAGTACAAGCTTTATGTAAACGAACCAGTTTATACCTAAAAGTGAAGTTAACTATCTGAAGTTTGGAGGGATTTAACGTAAGACCATTTTACTTGAACCGCCGGTTTATTTCCGACAAAAAGCTATTAAGTTTCGAACAATTTGATAGGGACGTGGCTTGCAACGAGACAGCCAGATAACCAGCGTGTTTAACGAAGGTGATTTCCTCTGAATGAGTCAGGTCATGTGAGAAGGGAGAATAAAGAAGAGGAGAGAGTGCAGCACCTTGCGGGACAACGGCTTCAGTAAACATGACACAGGAAGAATTTCCTTTATACATGTATACAATATGCTATATTCTGATAGAAAAATAAGAATGCAGTCAATTAACAGCCCTGGACTCGGTTTCTGTCAGGGGAAGTTTATTTGACAGAGGACATCCGAGTGCAGACTTAAAAAGCGGATATAAACATGTATGTATGTATTTAGTAGATATATGATGTATTAAGCAATTGTATCTGTTTTCTTGTTCTGCCTTACTTGAATTATAGGCGTGAAGCTCCAAGTGTTTTTGCCTATGACGACAGCATATACATTTGTGGAGGAGCGAATAAAGCAGGCTGTCTAAACAGAACAAATATCTTCTCTTTGAAAACTGGAGAATGGAGTCAGGGGAAATCAATGATTTTGCATCGTGCATTTACAGGTAAATCTAAGCTATACAGTCAATTATTGTTGTCTGTGTGATGAGATACAATCACGAGATAAATGTTTGCTAGAATGTGCAACTAAAAAAGTATAAACTGAAAGTTCATTTCAGGTGGTGATTTGTAGTGATCTGATTAGTTTCCAGTGAGATCACGAACTGACATCAACTAGAGAGCCGTTGGAACTGATAGAATCCTGGACAGGTGTTTTGTCCTAGTTTGAGACTCCTCAGCAGTACACGTTTACCATTCCACCAGGGATTGAACCCACAATCTACAAGTTGCGGAGAGAGCTCATTGATCATCCAGCCACTGAGATGGGGTTGGCAAAACCACCCTGCTATGGAAACTTCAAAGCTTACAAAGAATATGACAACAAACCTATTCCCATCTGCGGTTGGGGAACATGGATGACGCCGGGTGCTGAACACCTCAGGTTAGCTCGTTTATTGATGAGTGAGATTTAGATGAATGCGAAAATAGACACTGAAACATGAAAAGACCGTACGACGTTTGTGGCTGCCAGACAGTTATTAAGAACATCATCTGCGGATGTTCGCCCTCCAGACAAAACTAGTATAAGAAACGTCACACAGAACAAATTGTTAAAACTTAAAAATGGTGTAGAATTACAAATGAACTACTACTTGACAAAGTTGCCGTATTTCACAATTATCTTTTTACATAAAACTACATACTACTGATTGACTAGGTTGAGTAGTAGTATACTACTCACATCAGTCACTAGTGCTTTCTAGACAGCCAAATGGAGGTGATCTAAACACTTAACGGCCAATTCGCTCGCTTGTGGGCAAGTTCATCAGCGATGTTCCCCATATGACTCAGTTTGGACGGCAGAATGAGTTCAAACCAGTCAATTTCTGCCCAGATAATTGGCCAACTGGTGACAACATAAATCAAATGCAATCTGCAATGTACACAGTTTGAGGGGTGAAATTTTCACCACAGCTTCACAACTCTTCCCTATCAAACGGGTATAATGACCTCCGGTGTTTACATAACCTCGATCTGGTTGGATAGAAGGCATTGGTGGCTCATGTGAGTATAACTATTATAATTCCCTTGGGTTCCGAGTGAAACAACGGGCTTCAACAACACATCTCCATTTTCTTCTATTTTCTGCCATCCACGATTGCCCATTATCTTTCATCTCCTCCATGTAACCCTTAGACCGACTCGTCGCTTCTCATTCAGATTTCACTCGAATGATGGCATGCATTGAGCGCAATGTCATTCAACGACATCCTCAATGTATGCCGGATCCATCTGCATTATTTGTTGAGTGATCGGCTCTTGGTTGGTTTGTTCCCCTCCTGAGTTTCATGTTGCTAACTCTTTATGGCCGGCCTGCCGGTCATCTGATCTTCAGTATGGAGTCGTCGAAGATGGCAGCTGTTGGTAAAAGTCCGCAACTTGTTGAAATTCCTTTACGTGACACGTTGGCCTAGTTTCTGACCAGCATAGAAGTACTAACTGACTACACATTTGTGTTAAGAATCCGAATCTTGTTATTTATGATGCTAAGTTATTGCAGAAGATTTCCGAACTGGTTTCAGGTTGATGAAGGCGTAACTTACATTTTCGATTCTGACTGGCTTTGACATCTTCATGCGTCCCTTCTGTCTGTGGTTGAAATGATGTTGGCTGTTCAGATAAGTGAAGGAAATAACCTCTGTCAAATCTTTCCCGCTGATGTTGATTTGTGCCAGTTTTTGTTGCAGTTCGTGGGTTATCCCCATCACCTCCATCTTCTCTATGTTTAACCAGTGTTCTGTCTTTACCGACAGTTTCTTCAACCAGTTTGTTGTATTTTCACCTGGCTCTAAGTCCTCGAGTTTGTGTGACATTGAACATAATCATCCACGCGCAATTCCAGATCTTCTAAAGCCTTCTTATCAGTGGGCCAGCGTATTCCTGTTTCCTCACTCACCACAGCCTGACTCATAATCCGTTTCACCACAACTAGGAATACCACCAGTGATAAAAGGCAGCTATCTTGTCTTACTCCTGTATTCACTTCTCACGCCTCGCTGAGTTTCCCGTTGTGGGTCCCCTACACGTGGCATTGTCTTATAGCTGTGGTTGAATGAGGTTGATAAAGACTTGGCTGCTGCACGCCGTAGTGTTGAAGCAGTTCCCAAATTACTTCTCGGTCAACGGAGTCTGTCGAAGGCCTTTACGAAGTCTATGAAGTTGTTGAGGCAGGGTGAGGTTTGTCTACCATTCTATGCTTTGTTCTTTGATGGTGATGCGTACAGTTGCAATTTGATCAGCTTATGATTTGCTGATGTGAGTGGTATACAACTACTCATCTTAGTCAGTAGTGTACGGCTTTTGAGAATTGCGCTTGCTTCCTTGATTATCATTTACAATATCAAGCAGATCACTTGCTGGGATCTGAGTAATTTGGGTTCCAATGGAAACTGTGGCGATAATTTCGCCTCCTTGAACTGTGTATATTTTGTTATTTTATTTCCTCACGTTCTCAGTGGAACATTTAGTTTCAAGCCTGAGCTGTGACGTTTCAGTTGCAATGGTGTTCTTTTACAGAGCCTCACATCCAACATTCCTTCTTCACCGGTCTCACTACCAGTTAGCTGAGGTTCAGGAGTGTATCGAACAGAAAAAGAACCTCAAATCACGTGCGTGGTTGGCGAATGTGTTCTGCTCCTGAACCTCCGACGCAAATGAACCAGCTAATTTGCAAATTTTGAATTCGAATCTTTTTAGGGACGGACTATTCACAAAAAGTATGCAGCAGTCATCTAGATGATTTATGATAGCTCTGTGGCGCTTTAATACTTTTCTAGAAGTAGCGTTTCTTATGAATAGTGACTTTTTGAAATAATCCAAAAAGACTAAATCTTGTTGCCTGCCACTAAGCTGTAAAAATGATGATATCAATCCACTTCTGTGATAATTATACCACCGAAATAGAAAGCAAACTTATACAAAGTGTAATCTTTTATTGGACACCAGTTAATAAGTGACTAGTGTCATGCGTCTAACCACTGGTGTTGGTGAAGACTTAATTCTGTCAGTCAACTTTACAATATGGTGGCGATTCTAGATAGCTAGCCACCACGCTGAAGTGTGATTCACTCTTATAGACAGTTGGGAGGTATCGACAGGAAGCCTTGTAGATAATTACGTACATGAATTTGATTGGGATAATGTAGAAATTTTAAACAGAGGAAAGACTAAGAATGCCAAGCAATTTCTAAAAGCCTGGTACTCAAATGAATCACAGACTGACAAACACACCAGTGTAGACCAAATTCACCAACTAATAAAAAATCACATGACAATAAAGTTCAAATATCAATTCAATAAAAATGATCAATGTAAATTCACAACTAGTGACAACAATGGTTGTCAGGAAATACAATTATATCACCCTTCATGGAGTTTTCAAATAAGTTTATTTCATACTGAAACGTGCGTTGAGTAGGTTGTCTAGAAGGACAACGAAAGCTTCGCGATTAAACCATCAACCAGCATAGAAAACACAATTAAATCAAAATCATCCACCTTGAAGATGACTACTATTGTAGCAACCGACTCCATTCTCATTATTTGACTACACTGTAGGCATCTTACAGTTTAATCCAATCTGTGGGAGTAAATTAATAAATGTCTACTGTTAGTTTGCAAGGATCTGATTTACTACAGGTTTGATCCCGATTTTGCGTTAGTTAGAGAAACACTGGAAAACCTGGGAGTACTGGCTGGCTATTTCGTCCTAGTTTGGGACTCTTCGACAGTGCTCACCCACCGAGGTTCGAACCCAGGACTTTCTGGTTACAGGGCCAACTTGCAGACAGTTCATCTACTGGGACCAGATCCAATGGCTAGCCCATGAGCTCCACCTTCTGCCAGCTGGCATCATACATAGCGCATCTACCAGCCAGTGTCATTGACGGATAACTCATCTCTTAACTGTGTTGTTGATAATAAATATCTCACTGGTATTTTCTCCATTTATTTCCATTAGCTACACGAATATGGAAGGAGTTTGTCTTTTTAATTGGAGGCCGAAATAATACCGAACCGTCAAAT